>CM036212.1:8067819-8095637 GCA_020631735.1 Saccharum officinarum | reverse complement strand
CGATGGGCCAGCGTGGGCCTAGTCCAAAAAAGCATGACACATGCCTGGCCCAGGATGTCCATATGCCAAGGCCGCGACTCTAGCGCATAGGGTTTGGCATGGGCACGACACAGATTTTGGACCGGCATGGACGTGGCTTGATTTGGATGGCCTCAGGGAATTCAAGACCATTATAGATATACATAAGAGACTATATAAACGTCATCAAATCCAAGCTCTCAAACACTAACTCCTTATACAGCCATCTTCTCCCACACTCCCAGCTTCCCGTGCAATGCGTACTCCTAGGTCCCGCTTGATGGCCTCGGTGCAAGGAGCAGTGTGCAGCGTGTGGGGTTTGGTGGTATAGCGTGCTCGGCGTGAGGGAGTAGCAGCCTGAGAATGTAGTAGCATGACGGTCTTGCACGCGAGGTGCGGCTACGGCGATGGCGTGACATGGACTAGGGCCAACACAGGCCCAGTGGGCTTTCATGGGCATGACTAAGTGTTGTAGGGCCCTGCCTGAGCCAAGAGTTGGCACGACGGCCTGACGCGACACGGCAAGACTAGGGCATCGTGCCAATTAGTGCCATGTCATATTGTGTCAGGATCGGGCTACCAGTTTGGCCATCTATAATTAAGGCTAGCAAGGGACCGCCATTCGTATAGTCAAATTGCTCCACGAGAGGCCCCGCCCTATCCTTTTGTTTTACTTTACTTGTATTAATTCTTTTTTTCATCTCTTATCAGTCAGTGTAATTATAACATATAATTGCTTAGCACAGGCAACAAGAGTAACATTGTTTTTATTTTCTACGGTATTTTGCCAGTTAATTTCATGAGATTGATTTTCGTGCTGTATTTAAAACTCGAACATGTTTGTGCCTTAAAATGGAACATATAACTTGTTGTGTGCTCACCTGAATGACTTGTGTCTCAGAGATTTATTCAATAATTACATCATGCATTTGAATTCATCTTAAAATCAAAATTTATATTGTGTCGGGACATGTGCTAAACAATTGTACAACGACCACTATGCCATGAAGAGCTTTGTCACTACTGCAGTGAAGCTTTTTAGAGACTTTCTAGAAGAACAAAAAATAGGTGCTTTTCAAGATTCAAACTCGTAACCTTCAGCCCACACAACATCTCTCTACAGCTGCACTACACGCTCATTTTGAGTATATATATAATATGCTGTTTTTACCAACATTTTGTATATTTTGGCTACTCAACTGACTCAAATGAAAAAGTTTCAATGACAGTTTTAAATTGTGTCAAGCACTATACTTTTGGTGTAGGATGTGTCTCCATCCAAGACAATTTCAAAATTTCAAATAGAAAACTCAAAATATGTGAATTTAAATTAAATATTTGAGACTCTAAACAACTTCAAATCTAAAACTTATAACCTACAAAGTGTAGATTGGGTTGGCCACTACAACTTTAGTATTAACCATGTGAATATTTGAGGTCATTAGAAAATTCTAAAATTAGAATTTCAAAATGTAAGAACTTAAAATACATATTTGGAACTCTAAAGAACTTAAATAAAAACTTTTCAACTACAAAGTTGTAGATTATATTGAAAACTACAACTTTGATATATACCATGTTAACATACGAAGTTTTTTTAAAAGAATAAAACTTAAATTTCAAAATCTATGAACTTAAAACAATATTTTGGGACTAAAAGTTTGAAAGACGTAAATCGCATCAAGCGCTATAATTTTGACCATATAAGTTTGTCTTCACCTGATTTCATATGGAAAAGTTATGAATTATTTTTTTTATACAACGTTTTTTGAGGCAGGCCTCCTAACATGCCCACCGCTGTAATCAATTTCTATAGGCAGACCCTTAGAATGTCTATCTCTGTTAATAGTAAATTTTAGAGGTAGGCATATTTTGTGAATTGGACGTTAGCTTCTGTAAATCGATGATTAACAGAGGCAGCCTTAAGTAGATGATTAACAGAGGCGGGTGTTTACCTAGAAGGCGCCTGACCATTTATAGAGGCAGCCTCTAGATATGCCCACCTCTGGAGAGGTTATCTGCTTAAATACATTTTGTAGGAGTGTATGCTAGAGGGATCGTATCACCCTCCTCTTGGTGACAGCCAGTTCCCAGCATCTTGCATCATCCTTGATTATTGAAATCAGCTCGCTTGGTGGTTGTATGTTGTTGTTGAAAAAGTCATGCATTTATTTCCTTTTATTTTATTTATAGCTCCTAGAAACGTAACAGAAAGATTGATCTAAGTTCTTGAAGTGGTGAATTTAGCATGGAACCCACCTAAGTTGCGACCACAATTCCTCTAAAGCGTTGAAGTGTTCCAGGTAGGTTCTTTAGCAACCAAACAAGTTCCATCTGCTTGCCATGAGCCTTATGAACGGTCTTTTCTCGAGTTTGTTATGTGCGTCTATGAGGTGCGTCATTTGTCCCCCCCCCGGAGTGCCGACACAAATGTGCTTTTCCACATGGGATGGTTGCTCCTTGTGAGCGTCAACTTATTCAAGATCGGATAGGGAGGGGAGCAACAACAGATGTGCCAACAACTGTGCCTGGCAGTTGCAGCAACGGGCCTTGTTTGTGACGTGCTGCATGCAGCAAACTCCCCCCACGTATGGGTACGTCCTGAGCCAATACGCGCACCCGTATCCGTATCACACTCGTGCCGCCGCCTTCCTCTTCTGGTACCCCATCGCCCGCGATCGATGGATGGATCGATCAATCTCCCTCTCGAAAAAGACGATTCAGCTGGATTATATTAACTGCAAGGAGGGCACATGACATGGAGATGGGAAGGAAAGGAGAGCCACAGCCGTGGCAGATATACAGCCCTGCCGGCAATCCAATCCTAGAGCTTTCGAAGGCCCGCACGCACCCGTATCCGTATCGCTATCGCACCCGTATCCAATTCAATTTCCTCCGCCTCCTCGCCTTCCTTAATTATTCACGACCCTCTGTCTATTAATCTGTTTCGACTGCAGGACGGGGGGTTAGGGCCAAGATGAAGAGGAAGGAGGCCACCAGCCCATTGGAGGACGACGCTACCACCCTCAAGAAGAAGAAGGAGGGTGATACTGATAGCTTGTTCAAGGAGGGTGAGATGCTGAAGCTGAGGGAGGAGTTATGGGAGGCAGAGCATCTGTGGAGGGAGAAGCTTGTCCCAGGGCGTTGGATCGCTGGTTGAAGAGGAAGAAGACCACGCAGGTGCCCGCGGTTCACAAGAAGAAGGAGGAGGTGATCAGGGTAATTTTCTCCGATGGTTACATTGATTACATGATCGCAAATCCCGGCAAGATGAGAGAACTCTCTGACGAGGAGATGGCCAACTGTCCTATGCGTTTCCACCAAACGTATGTCATTACCAAGGTCATCAATGCTAAGAACCGCCCATATCAGCAAGCCCTCATCGATTAGTACTGAGCTTTTGGCTTTGCCTATGACGAAAAGGAGGTTGCACACGATGAGGAGGAGACCGTGGTGAACTAGGCAGGAAGCAAAGGGGTGGTTCAATAATAATTTGCATGCATCTTGTGTTTATTAATTTTGTCGAGTTTACAATACTACATGGATTGATGTGATACTACCAATAAATTTGATCCTCTCCAGAAATTAATGATTGCAAGAGAGGCTTTTCCTCACTCTTTCTTCATGGAGATTTTCATGATCTCGGCACATTGTATTTGGGTGGAACGCAATGCTCTTATCTTCGAAGGAAAGGCTCCTAGTTTGAGCTCCTGGAAAGCTTCTTTCAGACATGAAGTTTCTAGTCATCTGTACAGAATCAAGTCCTCCCTGCATGCTTCAGTTCGTGCTTGGCTTCAGAGCCTGTAATCTTTGTTTTGCTTTTGCTTCTTTGGAAGCTTAATTTTGTAGGTTTTCCTCTTTCTATATGTTAGTTAGTTTGTTAGTTAGTTAGGTTTTTTAGCTTTCTTTTTCTTTTTCTCTCTTGTTTTCTTCTTCTTTCTTTGTGTGTGTTGGTGGTGTGGTCACCTCCTGGGTGGCCCTTTCTCTGTTTTTGTTCTTGTTTTAGTTATGCAGTTCTTTGGGTGCCGAGGGGGATTCCCCCCCCCCCCCCGTTCAAAAAATAAATAAATTTGGATGAAGTAATTCACAAATTGAACTTTTGTTGTCTAACAAACCATCATAATGTTTGATTCCATTACTGTGTTTTTTTTTGTTAGAAATCAAAGTTATAAGCAACAATATGTTCTGCTTGCAGAACCTGATTATAGCCGTACTTTGTATGAGCACTAGGAATTAGCTACTGGTCCATATATTTGGAAGAAAGAATGACGGGCAATTGCAGGAGTTGCAATTGTGTCCATCTCCGCAGCAAGCCAGCAATTCATTCGTGTGTCATCAGCAGCCTTGTTCATCCCTGTCCACCTCGTGGGGGTCCATGGCCGCTCCATCCCCAGCCGCCGCGGCAATAGCCCTATGCGCATGTACATGGGCAGCTTCTTTGACATGATGCACTGCAGCCACTGCACATGCTTCTCCAGGTTCACGCCCTTGGGGATGAGTTCATTGTTGGTGTAATCAGCAACAACGGAGATCAAGGCCAGCAAGGGACCGCCAGTCTTATTGCTCCACGATGCCCTGCCCTAACGATCCTTTTGTTTCACATCACTACTATCAATTCTTTTTTTCCCATCTCTTATCTGATTCTCTGTCTAATTATAGCATAGGATTGCTTAGCACAGGCTACTAGAGTAACATTCTTTTTCTTTTTCTACAGTTTTTTCCTAGTTAATTTTCACGATGTTGATTTTCGTGCTGTATTTGAAACTCAATGGTTATTGTTGGTCCCTGGTTGTCACTAACATGTTTGAAAGTTTCCCCCCTTGTCGTGCTTGTCTTCTATCCAAAAACAGGATCACAGATCGAACTTTGCTGCCAGAAATCCAGGTCAACTGTTTCAGAAATATCTACTAGATTTGCTAAAAATTCTTGGGCCACTTAGCTTCTGCAATCTGCACAAAATTGGAACAATTCAGAGGGTTTTATGTGCTCTTCTGCTAGCTAGTATATTTGTTCATCCATACATTCAGTTAAGTGTATGTACTAGTGTTGATGATAACTCTTTAATAAAGTAGTTGGGTTACTTGGTTTTCACACTTTCTGCACATCCAAATATTCCTTAAATGATGATTTCTAATTTTATCTCCACTTTGTGTTGTTCCTTTCCATATGACCTGGTATTATTCGGTAATGCCGGGGTCAGGATGTCCACCAGATGCTGTCTTCCCAGGCTTTCGCGCTGCTAGCTCAATAGGCCTGCTTGCTCTCTAGTCTTCCTCGTCTGTCTCTCAAAATATCTCCCCACTTCATGCTCGCTCATCGCGTCCTTCACCACGCCATGTGGCCTTCCGCCCACGCCACTCTGCCTCGCCATCGCGGCCATCCCAGCACCCACCCCCATCCTGCGCCACCCCATGTCGCCCCACTCCGCCTCGCTACCGCGGCCATCCCTTGCCACACGCCCTATCCTGTGCCGCGCCACCCTCCGCGCTCTACTAGTACATAAAAGATTTTTAGAAACTCCTCCCTTTTCTATCAGAGGCAGTTAAACTAGCATGCCGCCTCTAATGCCGTCGAGGAACACTGTAGCTCCATGACCATCGATGAAAATCCATTTTTAGAGGCGGTTCCATTAAAAAATCTGCCCCTAAAAATGGATAGGTGGTTCCATTAAGAGAACCACCTCTAAAAATACTATTTTCAAGGAAGGTTGCTTATGTCAACACCTCTAAAAATCGATTTTCAGATGCGGTTGTCTTAAGAGAACCGCCTATGAAAATCACTCATTTTCAGAGACGGTTGACATAAGCAACCGTCCTTGAAAATAGCTGTAGCACAAATAAATCAATTTTTAGAGGTGGTTGACTAAGTCAACCATCCTTAAAAATAGTTGTAGCACAAATAAATTTATATTTTTAAATGAAGTCGAATGAAGACAAAATTTATATCAAAATTGTAAAGCTCAACGATATTTAAAACTTTGTAGTTGATAAATTTTTTGTTTGAGATCATTTAGGGTTCCAAATATATAAATTAAGTCACAGATTTTTCATTTCAAATTTTTGAATTTCTCAAATGACCTTGGATGGAGAAATATCCTATATGAAAGTTGTCGTGCTCGAAGAAATCTAAAACTTTATAGTTGAGAATTTTCTAATTTAAGGTCGTTTAATAGCCCAAATATTGATTACAAGATCCATACATATTAGTATAAATGGATAGCATTGTATATCTTGACTGTGTGGCGCAGTGGTAGGGGACGGAGTGCAAAGAGGTTGCAAGTTTCAATCTTAACTGCTGCACCATATCGAATGGTGGCAAAAATTAAATTCTACAAGTGGTTGATTGTCCCTCTAGGCCTCTAGCCACAATAAATATTTTTTCTTATTTTGATTAGACTCTAAATAATTTTTAAAAATTCTAAAAATTATTTTTAGTGATGGTTGACTTAAGTCAACCACCTCTGAAAATCGATTTTTAGGGACGGTTGTCTTAAGAGAACCATCTCTAAAAAATCGATTAAACCGCCTCTAAAAATCACTTATTTTTATGATCGGAGGCATTGTAACGGTTTTTTAAACCGCCTCTAAAAACCGATTTTAACCGCCTCTAAAAATCTTTTTTTTGTACTGGTGCTCGCCCGTCGCGGCCATCCATTGTTGCGCCCCCACTCCGCACCTGCCCACCGCGGCCACGGCATGCAGCCTGCCACCACCACCTTGACGCCACCAGGAGAAGGTCGTCGACAGCCAGGACATCGTCTCCTGCGGTCGACCAAAGACACCACGGCAAGAAGAGGCGCATGTTGCAAATGTATGTTTCAAATGTTTGAGATGCTTCGGAGGTATGTTTCAAGTATTTCATATAGATGTTGCAAAAGTAGATCAAGATGTTGCACATGTTGCAATGGTTATACACGTATGTTGCAAGCATCTATTTTAAATGTTTTATCTGTTTTTTCACACGTATGTTGCAAGTGTGTTTATGTGGATATTGCATATGTTTCACACGTATGCTGCAAATGATCTATCTTGATGCTGCGCACGTTTGCAATGATTTTCAAGTATTTTTATGTGTTTTTGCAAGTATTTCAGTTGTTTCGAATTTATGTTGCAAGTGTTGCATCTGGTTGTTGCAAAATTAAATCAGGTGTTGCTCATGTTGCAAATGGAACCCACCTGTCACAGCCTCCTGTTGCAGCTACAGGAGCACCGCCGAGCGGGCACAGATGTCTGGGCGGAGGAAGCGGAGGGGGCATGAGCAGTCCCCGCGTGAGGTCAGGTGACACGGGTGACGTCCGGGCAGCGTGGGCTACCACATGGACGCGCGCAAATGGAGTGCAGGCGTGCGGTCCGGACGTGGGCGTTCGTCCAGCTGCTGATATTTTCCGCGCAACTTAACTATGTTGTGACGTGGAACTAAATGAACATCGACTGTCTGATGCATGCATGCGCCGCACCGCCGGGGCACACACGGTGTGCATGCAGCCGGAGCTTGGATTGATCGTCCGTCCACAGTTGAAATTAGACAGCTTGTATTGTACAGGCCGGGTAATATTCCAAGCAAGTAGTTATGCAAAAATGCAAACGAAACGGACAGCCGCCGCCGCCGCCGCCGCCGCCGCCGCCGCATCCTCGCGATCGCGATCCACATCTAGAGCCCCGGCCCGTTATTTGTTTCGATAGGTAGGGCTCGATCGATCGCAGCTGCTGCGATATGGGAGGAGGTGACCGAAGCTGAAGAATGAGGCGACGGCGGACCGTGGGAGGAGAAGGGTGAGATCCTGAAGCTGAAGAATGAGGCGACGGCGGCCTTGCATCTCTGGTTCCGGACTCAGACTCCCGGCTGGAAGGCCAGGGAGGCCACGTAGGAGAAGGCCCAGGCGCTCGGGGCGGGGAAGAAGAAGATGAAGGTGGTCAAGAGCAAGTTCCCAAAGGAGCTCATCGATCACATGGTTGCATGTCCCTTGACTCTCCTCGCAGACATATATGATGAGGAGAACTTTGCCCAGTGTACCCCAGACTTCCGCCAAGTCTATGCCACTGCAAAGTTTTTGGAAGCCAAGGATCGTGAGTACATACTGGGATGCCCTCAAAGCTCAGCGGGAAGAATTGGGCTATGCTGAGGATGAGAATGAGATTGAAGTGACGGATGACGAGGAGGAAGAGATGGTGGAGAACTAGCTTTGATTTCAATCTTTGCTAGGGGCTAGGGCACCAAGCAAAGGGGCTGCTGCATCTGTGGTTAATTAGTTATTATTATTTACAAGTGTACTTAAGATTTCCGATCTCAATCCTGTTTTGGACATGCACTGTTTTCCGTTTCTATTTGTAGGTTTGATTACTCAAATCACACTACTACGTACTGATGTCTGACATTCTCTGACCTATATATATTGGAATGTGTTAGTTTTCTCTGTTCATGTTATTCGTTCGGCTTTACCATGCAATTCAGTAATGTTTTCCTCAACACCTATATTTTTTTGTTTTCAAAATGATTAAGTGCAGCAACAATGGGTTGAATATTGGTTGGTACAAAAAATAATTATTTGTTTTATTTGGTATCCATGTCTTGACGTAGTTTTTCTTACAATGACATGATTAATGTAAAGTTGATGAGTTTTATGGTAAGATTTTTAAATGAGACTAAGTTTGCATCAACAATGTGTTCAATATAAATAGTTTTCAACTGATTTCTTTAAATTTTATTGATTGTAATTGTAAAGTGCATATTATTTAATTGTTTTATATATAGGTGTTATATTGGGGTCTGCACCGAGCTTCCGTGTAACCAGACTGCATGCTTTTTTTTTCCCTCGGCTTCTCCCCGCCCCATCGCTGCGGTTGACCGCTTGCTCCGGGTTGCGGGCTAGCACGGCCTGTAAGAGCATGTTGTGCTTATCGGGCCAGCCCTATACGAAAAAGGTCATGGGCATGCAGGGGCCAGCCCAGGGAGAAGAGGAAAGAAGCCGTCGCGTCAGAGGCCGCTGATGACCACGAAGGAGGCGAAGGCGGCGTGGGATCACTGGTTCCTGACTCGCAGGAAGTTGAGGAAGGCCCCGCAGGAGGCGACGCAGGAGAAGGCCCAGGCACCGGGGGCGGGGAAGAAGAGGAAGAAGGTGGTCAAGATCCAGCTGCGTAAGGAGTACGTCGATCACATGGCCGCATGTCCCTTTACGATCTGCGCTGCGCAGACTTCTCTGACGAGGAGCTTCAAGCTTGGCCAGTGTACCCCAGACTTCCGCGAAATCTACGCTGCTGGGAGGTTTCTCGAGACCAAGAATCGTGAGTACTGGAATGCCCTTATCGCTCAGCAGAAAGAATTCGGCTCTATGCTGAGGACGAAACGGAGGTGACGGACGAGGAGGAGGAAGAGATGGTGGAGAACTAGCTTTAGTTTCAATCTTTTGCTAGGGCACAAAGCAAAGGGGCTGCTGCTTGTGTGGTTAATGATTTAGTACTTACAACAAGTCAATTGTGGCCTCGTACTTAATCAATTAAGATAGTAAGATTTCCGATATATCTCTTGTTTTGGCCATGGACTACTTTTGGTTTCTGTAGGTTTGATGATTACTCACATCACACTACCACTGATGTCTGACATTCTCTGACTTAATTGGAATGTGTTAGTTTTTCTCTCTGTCCGTGTTAATCCATCCCTGTGGCCTTACAGTGCAATTCATTACTGTTTCCCTGATCACCACCAATAATTCTGCTGTCCGTCAGGCCTGTGCGCTTGATCTGCATACCGTTGTCAGTGTTCTTGGGCCAGGACGAAGCCAGGAAAAAATTTAGGCGGGACTAAACAAAAAGTCTTACAGCGATTTAACTCTACTATGACCCCTCACAGTAGACAAATATGTAATAACTTGAAGTAGTCTTACGTTGGAAAGATCAATTAACGATGAAATTCACAAAATACATCATGAAAAATAAAGGATGCAGTTCATTCATACCGAAAGGTCCAATTATAAAGCTAATAAACGGCGTCTGATGTTGACACACATTATTCATCCGAAGTAGCAATCTACACAAATAAATTAATTAGTCAAACATATATAGACCTCCAAATTATGAATTTAGAAGATAATAGAGCGTACCACTAATTTTTTAGGCAATAACATACTTGAAAAGTAGTTGCACAAAGTTCTTTTTAACATACTAAAAATCTAAAAATTGAAATCTATCATGAATCAAACATTCAATCTTTCAATCACGGACTCGGTCTCATCGCATTCATTTAAAAAATCACCAGCTGTTAGCTGTCCTGCTCGCTGCTCGGCAGCTCCGCTGGCCGCTGCTGCTCGCCTGGACGCCCCGCCGTGCCGCCTGCCAGCCGCCGCGTCACCTAGAGCGGCGCGCCTGCCTGTGCCGCTGGCCGCTGCGGGGGGCGGCCTGCCCGCCGGCGCCAGCTGCTGGCGCCACCGCCTGCCTCACCTGGCCACTGCAGGCCTGCAACGCCCGCAAGGCCGCACCCCAGGAGGCTCGAGCCGGGCCGCCCGCCGCCGCCGTCCGCGCAGGGAGTGGGGGGTGAAGCCGTCGCCGAGTGGTTGGGTGTCGGGGACGGGAGAGTCGCGACGCAGGGAAGGGCTAGGGGTTACGGTGGAATGGTTGGATATAGATGGATAGGGTTTCTTTCATCTATTGCCTACAGGGCCTTGGGCTACTTTGGGCCCAAAACATCTCAGCTCCTCCTATTCTTTACATACGTTCATACGTGAAATATTAAGGTGGGGCTTCGGGGGGGCTCCACGTGCCTGGGAGCCGTAGGGGGGGCTCGAGCCCCCCTTGCCCGGCCGTTGGCTCCGTCCCTGTTTTTGGGTGACACGGTGAGATCTACTGATCCAAAAGTAATGGACTAAGTACACTAGATTTCCCTAGCTGTACATATTATGCAACATCCGAATAAAACACTTGCAACATATGTGTGAAACGTATGCAACATCAGATAAAACACGTGCAACATACTTCTGGAATAACTAAAACATTTGGAACAATACACTTTGAAAGGTCTAGATGGCTAGAGGGGGTGAATAGCCTATTAAAATTTTCTACAAAGACAAGCTAAACAAGTTTATCAATAAAACAAATAGCGAGATGCAAGTTTTGCTTAGCCTACGGGGTGTTTGCAAGCCACCTAACCAATTCACAATTCTAATATTTGCACTCAACCGCACAAGTCAAACCGAGAAGAAAACTACAGCTAGCAAGCTACACAAAGAAGCTACTCTAGCAAAGCTAACTAGCTAGCAAAGATAACTAAGAAATTAATACAAGAGAGAGTTAGGAGGGTATCACCGAGGGGCGAAGTATTGAGCTAACCAATCAATATGATCAAGAGATGAATACCGAGATAACCGAACACCGGGATCAATCAATCACAATATAAAAGTGATGACACGAAGATTTATCCCGAGGTTCACGTGCTTGCCGGCACGCTAGTCCCCGTTGTGTCCCTCTTCACCACGTGGTTCGGTGGCTAATCGGTCTCACACCGAGCCTCTCAAAAGGCACCACAAGAACCTACCAAATGGCAAAAGGTTGCAATGACACGAGCAATATACTAACATTGCCTTTGGCGCTTCGCTGAGGTAGGCACAAACCCCTCACAATCACTGGAGGTGGCCAAGAACAATCACCAACTCTTGCCAACGTCTCCAAGCTGCTCCAAGCCGTCTAGGTGGCGGCAACCACCAAGAGAAACAAGAATCCCGCAGCAAATCAACCACCAAGTGCCAACTAGATGCTATCTCACAATGCAAATGCACTTGGATCACTCAATCTCACTTCGAATATGCAAGGAAGCAAGAGAGATGAGTGGGAGGGGAGTTGCTTAGCTCAAAGTGCTCACAAGTATGTCAAATGTTCGAGAGATCTCCGAGAGTATGAGCCTTGAGCCGGCCAACGAGTATTTATAGACGTACCCCTTCGAATATAGCCGTTAGAAACTTAAACAGCCGAAATCGGGCTAACCGGACGCGCTGGTCCAACTGACCGGACGCGCCGGTCGCCCAACGGCTAACTCGTGAAGTACTGACCGGACGCGCTGGTCCAAACGACCGGACGCACTGGTCACCCAACGGCTAACTGCGAAGCAACGACCGGACGCGCTGGTCCAACTGACCGGACGCCCTGGTCCCGTGAAGGACCGGACGCGCTGGTCGCCTGAGCAGCGCTCAACGAAACAGTGACCGGACGTGCTGAAGAAAATGACCGGACGCGACAGTGACAACGTCCGGTTAGAGTCCAGTAAGCTCCCTGAACGACCGGACGCGTCCGATCATCAGTGACCGGACGCGCCTCGCGTCCGATCATCGAACTGAAAAACGCGCAGGCACTGAACACTGACCGGACGCGTCCGGTCATGCAAGGACCGCGTCCGGTTCAGCGTCCGGTCACCTCTGTGACCTCCGTTCGTCTCCGTTTCTTTTCCGGACTTCCGGCGTAGTGGAAAAATAGTTGTTTCAACTTCTCGAAAACGCCTGAATCCCGCCGAGCTTGCGAGGAACCCAAACCCTCTCTACCACTCAAACCCCACCGCCGTCGCAAACGTGCTAACACCACCAAGTGATCTCGTCATGTGTGAGTGTGTTAGCATTTTCACAATCATTTTCCGAGACGTTATTAGTTCTATCCAAATGCATATGATCATGAAATGCACATCTAGAGGCACTTAGGAGTTCAATAGCCGCGTCATTCCCCTCTTTATAGTACGGCTATCTATCTTATAATGTAACCACACCCACTAGGTGTCTTGGTTACTAAAACACAACCCTTAACCATATACCTTTGCCTTGATCACGTAGGGTTGCGTCCAAATCCAAGTATGGCCATCATGATCACCATGTCCATCTTGCCACCAACCTTGGAATATACTAATCCTCATATGCTACATACAACTTAGGCATAGGATTAGTACTTAGGCATTGCCACTAATTACTAACACCAAACATAGGACTTTCAATCTCCCCCTTGTTGGTAATTGGTGACAAACCTTTCACAAAGATATTATGATAAAATTTTAATTGAACCCATGTCACATTTTCCAAGTATATTACTATGTGTAAGAATTATGGACATGTGATCATGAATTCAAATTGATAGTAATGGCTCCCCCTACATGTATGCTATATGTTTGGATTTTGGAAGCATACATGTTAGATAGGAAAGATTAGGAGCATTGTCTACCAATAGGTGCTAAGTGTTTTAGATTATAGACCTTTGAAGCGTGATACCATCGGAGTAGCGATAAACACCATCTTAGCACCTTGTGTAGTTAGATACCACTTGTAAAAACACAAACATAACTAGAAACCTCGTGAGATCAACATTATAAACAAGGCTCTAGTACCACTATGAAAGACATGAAGCAGGAAAAATCTAACTACTTCCTATTCATGCTAGTACCACAATTCATCATTCAAATTATACTAGCAACTCACCACACAAGCAAAGTATCAGAGAAAAAGAAAAGCATAACTATGCATCATACATATGAATTGCACGTGGGAATGCAACAATCATGTTTAAGAGCTTGCTCCCCCTACTTGTGTGTTCAAAATTTTAGTTGATCCCCTTCTTTTATCAATTCTCCCCCTTTAGGATCTATCTTTGTGAACAATATTTTCTCCCCCACAACATTTTCTTCCCTTTTGAGTTCTATCTTTGTGAACAACATTTTCTCCCCCTTTGGCACCAATTTTCCACAAGGAGCAAACTTTAGATAGATTATCATGTTGAAATATGGGGTGAGGATCAAGTTTATGATTCAACCTAGATTGCTTGCATAAATAAAATACTTCGGTTTGATCCAAGGACAAGCTTCTTCACACCTCACTATAAGGGTTATCATGCACCATGTTGAAGCAAATATTTAGACAAGTTTTCTAGATTAAACACTTAGGATCACAAGCTACTTAAACAAGTTATATGCTACCACTAGATCATACAAGTCATGGAAACAATAGTGGCACCATATAAACTTCAAATTCATTTAAGTTTCATGAATGATCCTAGAACATAAGAAATCATGACTAGATGCACTAAACATGTCCTTAGTATAGAATGTATGACATGTCAACCAATTGTACCTTGGGGCTCGAAGGAGAGGCATGTCATATCATGGGGTGCATCAACTCATATTGGAGAAGTCAAGTATGTTCAACTCATTCTTTAGCTTATAAAATCTCTTCTCATCAAGTGGCTTGGTGAATAGATCGACTAATTGATCTTCGGTGCCCACACTCTCAATAGCAATGTCACCCTTTTGTTGATGATCTCTAATAAAGTGATGGCGAACATCAATATGCTTTGTTCTTTGATGTTGAACCGGATTGTTGGTTAGCTTCACGGCACTTTCATTGTCACATAGCAATGGCACATTCTTGAAATTGATTCCAAAATCTTTCAATGTTGCCTTCATCCATAAGATTTGTGCACAACAACTACCCGCGGTGATGTATTCGGCCTCGGCGGTATATAGTGCAATACTATTTTGCTTCTTGGATGACCATGAGACAAGTGATCTTCCCAACAATTGACAAGTCCCGGAAGTGCTCTTTCTCTCCACTTTGTCACCGGCATAGTCGGAATCCGAATATCCAACTAGCTCAAAGCTTGCACCTTTGGGATACCATAATCCAACATCTTGTGTATGCTTTAAGTACCTCAATATTCTTTTTGTTGCCTTCAAATGACTTTCTCTTGGTGAGGCTTGAAATCTTGCACACATGCATACACTAAACATTACATCGGGCCTTGATGCCGTCACATAGAGTAGGCTACCAATCATTGATCTATATAGCTTTTGATCCACCATGTTGCCACTCTTGTCACTATCCAAACTTCCACTAGTGCTCATTGGAATAGTGATTCCTTTTGCATCTTCCATACCAAACTTCTTTAGCATATCTTTGATGTACTTAGTTTGGCTCACAAATGTACCTTCTTTCATTTGTTTGATTTGAAGTCCAAGAAAGAAACTAAGTTCACCAATCATTGACATTTCAAATTCCTTTGCCATCATTTTCCCAAACTCATCACAATAATCTTGATTGGTTGAACCGAATATGATATCATCAACATATATTTGTAACACAAACAAGTCTTTCCCAATCTTCTTGGTGAATAGTGTTGTATCAACTTTGCTCATGACAAATCCTTTGGATAGCAAGAAATCTCTTAATCTTTCATACCATGCTCTAGGTGCTTGCTTCAATCCATACAAAGCCTTCCTTAACTTGTATACATGATTGGGTTTCTTGTCATCTTCAAAACCGGGAGGTTGCTCCACATACACCTCCTCTTGGATGTACCCATTGAGAAATGCACTCTTCACATCCATTTGATATAGCTTGATATTGTGAGCACAAGCATAGGCAAGTAAGATCATAATTGCTTCCAATCTTGCAACCGGGGCATAAGTTTCACCAAAGTCAAGACCCTCTATTTGTGTGTAACCTTGAGCCACTAGTCTTGCTTTGTTTCTTACTACTATCCCATCTTGATCTTGCTTGTTGCGAAAGACCCATCTTGTTCCAATGACATTGTGATCCTTAGGCCTCTCAACAAGTTCTCATACTTCATTTCTCTTGAAGTTGTTGAGCTCTTCATGCATTGCATTTACCCAATCCGGATCTCTCAATGCTTTATTAATGTCCTTGGGTTCTTCCATTGACACAAAAGAAGAGTGACCACAAAATTATGCCAATCTTGATCTAGTTTGAACTCCTCTTTGTATGTCACCAATGATGGAATCCAATGGATGGTCTCTTGCAATGTTAGTTGGTTGAAGCACTTGGACTTGATTGCTTGGATGTTGATCATGAGTTGGAGATGATGAACTAGCCACTTGTTGATCTTGTTGCACTTGAGATGATGTACTAGCTTGATTTTGCATTAGAGAACCACTAGCTTGTGTAATTGGACTTTGGAGCACTTGATCTTTGTTGTCATCTACATCAATCACTTGCTTTGGTCTAATATCACCAATATCCATTTCTTTCATAGCATTGATCAATTGAATTCCTCTCACATCGTCCAAGTTATCTTCCTCATCTTGAGAACCATTTGTTTCATCAAACTCAACATCATGCACTTCTTCAAGTAAACCACTAGCCAAATTCCAAACTCTATAAGCTTTGCTAGTAGTTGAGTAACCAAGTAGGAAGCTTTCATCACATTTCTTTTCAAACTTGCTCAATCTAGTGCCTTTCTTCAAAATATAGCATTTGCAACCAAATACCCGAAAGTATGCAATATTGGGCTTTCTTCCATTTAAGATCTCATATGGTGTCTTCTCTAAGAACTTGTGGAAATAGAGGCGGTTACTATAGAAGCAAGCCGTGTTGATTGCTTCGGCCCAAAATGAATGACTCACATTATACTCATTCACCATTGATCTTGCCATATCAATTAAGGTTCTATTCTTCCTCTCAACCAAGCCATTTGATTGAGGTGTATACTTGGCCGAAAATTGATGTTTGATTCCAAGCTCATCACATAGCTCATCAACTCTTGTGTTTCTAAACTCACTTCCATTGTCACTTCTCACTTTCTTGATTGTGGTTTCAAATTCATTTTGCACTCTCTTGATGAACTTCTTGAATATGTCAAATACATCACTTTTGTCCCCAAGAAAGAATACCCATGTGTATCTAGTGAAATCATCCACAATCACAAAGCCATACTTGTTGCCACCAATGCTTGTGTATGTAGTTGGCCCAAATAGATCCATGTGCAACAACTCAAATGCCTTGGAAGTACTCATAATGCTTTTCAATGGATGAGTGTTGCCTACTTGCTTTCCAGCTTGACATGCACTACATAGCTTATCTTTCTCAAATGTGACATCCTTCAAGCCTCTAACTAAGTCATGCTTCACTAACTTGTTCAATTGCTTCATGCCAACATGACCAAGTCTTCTATGCCATAACCAACCCATACTTGATTTGGTGAGCAAACATGTTGAAAGTTGAGTGTCACTAGTGTAACAGAACCGACCAAATTATAAGAGCACAAGTACAAAAACAAGCACCGAAGTGCTCAAATTTTCGAACTTGATCCCATATAATCTCGGTAGTCAATCGAAACCACGAAGGATTTCAAACCAACTTGCTTACAACCAGGATCGCATCATTCAACATACAACATCATACGTTACATTTCACAAGTAGATCTGAAATAAGTTTACACACACGGAGTTGCAATTATTACAAACCAAGTTTATAAAGTAGCGGAAGCAAACACACGCCAGTTGTTTAACTATTGCCAGTCTTGTTGATCAACAACCCGCAAAAGCATCAGGAAAGTACATAAAAGATGATCACGCCCAAGTGATCTAGTCTTCGTCACCCGTAGGGTGGAGACAATTTTTGCAGAAGCCTTGGTAGAGCATATCATCTGCAACAGGAGGGAATAAACCCTAAGTACTGGAATGTACTCAGCTAGACTTACCCGTCGAAAACCAGAAATAAGATGACACCAAGGATTATGCAAGGCTTTCACAAGAGGCTAGCTGACATCACATTTTTGCATAAAGGCATAAGTAATTGAGACTCTTATAACCTGTACTAGCAGTTATTTTTAGCATTTACCTGTCATTTATCTTAGCACCTGTACTAAACATGCACTTGATTATAATCAAACAATTATCATCATTATATCCAGAGCAGGTATGAATTGTGGCAACATTGTATCATTCCCTTAACCACCAGTTCATTTAATGAGATCTACGTTGCCGCTGCTCAAGTCAAGTGCTCACTAACCGGGAGCGACGGCGATTCGAATCGAATTCCTATCCAACTGGAGGGGTATTTCTAACACTCACCGCGCAGGCCCCTGCCAGGGTCGCACAAGCCACCTTTTCATATGATTCAGGAATCGCGGGTCCGAATGATGTCGCGACCCCAAGGGCGACACTCTGCCAGGTGATAGGGACTCTAACCCCCCTTGGTCTCACGCCAATGTCCCCAAGCACATCCTTTCTCTCCTCCAAAAAGCAACCTACCATTCGATTTCCGGCCTGAACCACATTACTCGGCTTCGCGGACGGAACGGCTTATCCGGCCAACTAAGTGTTAGACTGCGTTCAACATGACTCAAGGACGTACAGCGAATCGGTCCTTAAACGACTCAGACGGGCATAGCTCCACACCCAAGACGTGAAGTGTCTTACGGCTGTACTATCGAACTCCCGCCCGGTCTTAGTTTCATTTTTAAGCATGGTTCCATCCACGATAGCCATCAAGCCACTCGTGACTCCTTCTACATCTCGCGGATGACCGGAAATCACCCGACTTTTACCGTACTAAGCAGGGCTAAGCATTGACACGTGCCTAAACCTAATATAGGATTAAGTACGATATCTGGACAAGGACAGGTATAATGCAACAAGTGTTTTCATATAACTCATACAACTTAATGCAGTAAACAATTAAAAGTACTCAAGATTAATTTATAAATCAGTAGGTTCAGCATGCACCGGGGCTTGCCTTTCAGAAAGGTCGAAGGCCGGTGGTCAGGACACTCAGGCAGGTCTTCTGCGGAAACTTCTCCGCCGGTTGGTTCCTCTAGCTGCTCCGGCTGGTCCTGGACTTCCTCCGGAATCACAGGCTCGAATTCGAGGAGAGTTACCCCCTCCGGTACACCTATTGCATGAATGCACAATAAATATCATGGATGCATAAAGGTGCAACATGCTCGGAATGAAATGCATTTCAGAAATAAAAACAATAATCTAATCAAGTTACTTTATTAGTACGTGCAAATCTCTTCTCCGGTGGAGAAGTACTTATCTAAGCTACTCAACCTAAGATACAGCTGTTCTTCTTCGGTTAATGCCCTAACACCTAACAATACAAGAGTAACATTACTTAGGTTACCACAGTAAGACATTCTGGACAGCAGCTCAAAGATTCTAACATAACTGGAGAATCCCAACTCCAAAAGATATGATCTAAGACAATCTGGAAAGCTTATGAAATGCACCACAAAATGTTTTCAGACCACAGCACTTAATTCCAAAGTTTACCTAGTCGAAATTCCAAAGTTCCAGAATCTGCTCTCTCTAAACAGAGAGCAGCCAATTCTGGACTGTCACTTAAAACAGCAATGACTCCCAAACTACTAAGCCAAATGCTCCCAAATTGTGACACAAGCTAGCTTATTAAGTTTACTACAATTTTGGTATTCACAAGTTTTCCAGCAAACACTTTTATTAAGGGTCAAACCCAAAGATACTACCAGCTGTCCAGAAAACCTAGAATTGCAAAGATTAAATATTTATTTATGTGGCAAATATCCCATAAGACCAAACTACTGTTACCACAAGTTCACAAAGGTCACAAGAACACCAGAAAGTAAGGTGTGCCCACCTAGAATATTTATTTACACCCCTTTCTTAATTTACTTAAGTAATTAAGTAGAATTTTAAACATATATGTAAACTGCTCCTAAAATTCTATAAAAATTACAGGGGACTCTCTGACCCAAAAAGAGACTACTGTAAAAATTTGAACTCAATTTATTCACAGGAACTCTCTGAACAAAATTCACAAGCCCAAAAGGCTGATTTTTTATAAATAACAAAGCATAGTAAAAAGTGTCAAACAACAGATTTCTTAATTTTCTTGGACACTCTAGGGTACCATGACATTCTCCAAAAATTTATATGAACATTGCACATTTAGAAAAATTACTAAAATTCATTTAATTATTTCCTAGAATAACAAGATAGCATTATAACTTGAAAAGTACTTAAGCACTACTGTCCAAATTTTTACCAGAGCTAGAGCAAGTATAAATTAGCCTACCCCCCAAATTTCATAATTTTTGGAACACTGAAACTCAAGATATAATTTAAACAAGTTTGCATGTGATTTAAAACACATTTCAAAGACCTATTTAAATATCCCAGAAACTACACATCACATAACCAAATCATATTTTTCTAAAATACAACACATCATGTAGATTATAATAAAATTTATCTCATGATTTTTGAGCAGGTGAAACCCTAGATCTACCTTTTCTAAACCCCAAAAAAACTGTGACAAAATAAAATAAGTGAAACTGATTTTATCTGGAACTGGGCCGGCCCGGGACAGACGCGGCCCAAGACGCGCGCGCGCGGCCCGCTCGGGCTCCCGCCCACGTGCGGCAACAGACAGGTGGCCCCCGCGTGTCAGCGAAAGAGGACAGGGGAGCGGGCGGCAGTGAGCTCCGGCGAGCGATTCCTCGCCGCCGGTGGCTCCTCCGACCAATCCAAGTTCACCGACGTCTTGCCCAGACCCAACCGCACCGAGGCTACCCCTTTTCCCCAAAGCTGATGCACCGCAGCACCTAGGCCGACGGCGATGGCGGACGGCCGTGGTGCCTGGCGGTACGCCGGTGAGTCCCGACCGTCGCACGGCCTACCGAAGGGTGCATCACCTTCCTGGACTCCTAGTGGACCTCTCGAGACCACTCACACAGACGGAATGGAACGGAGCCGCTTGACCGCGTGAGCACTTGGCCGGCAGCCATGGCGCGGCCGTGCACGGTCTCGTTCCGTCATGGCTGTCCCGATACTGGCGGTAACATCTTCATCCTAGCATCTACACGTGACAGGGAGGGGGAAACGGGGGTGAAGGCAGACGGAGAACTACTGTGTGGTGCTGGCCACGGTGACCCGCACATGGCGGAGGTCCGGTGAGCTTCGGTGAGCGGGCGGAAATGGCAATGCGGCTCACCTTGGGCTTAATCCAACCTACCGACGGGTCGAGGAGGTGTAGGACGGGAGGCGGAGGGATGGACGTGGTTCGGCGAGCGGTGGTGAGTGCGCGAGCTCGGAGATGGCTACGGCGGCAATGGCGTCCCGGTTTCCGCCTCGGTGAGCCCGGCCAGAGCGAGAGGAAGGGAGAAGAGAATGAGCGCGCGTGAGCGGGGGTGGAGGTGGCCGCTCGGTGTTCAACTCACGCCCGGGCTCGCGACGTGGAGGGAACGGCAGCACTCGGTCGCCACGCGTGTCACACCCATTTTTAAGGACAAAAATAGGATGTATAAAAGACTCATGTGCGCCCCAGGAAACAGTCGCACACATAAGTTGACAAATTACAAAGTATCATCACAGTGCTTATTACATAACGAATAAGTATTTAAGACATAGTCTTGAACATTAGGTAATAATAACTAATAATAATTCTTCAGCGGAAACTCCACACAGGGACACGGTTGACTGGTTGACATCAAGACTAGTACTCATTCCGATAATCTTCCTCATTATCTTCATCTGTTATGGTGGAAATAGCAAGGGTGAGTCCATGTCGAACTCCACAAATATAACACAGGGTTCATGAGGCTCAAAAAGGCTAGACACTGTTTAACTGCGTTTAGCTTTTTAATCATATATTAGCAATTGAGTAGCATCAAGATAAACCACTTCCCATTAAAGAACCAATGATCAATTGTAATAAGGATAATGAATAGCATTAACATGAGCATAATAATAATCAACAATAATTAAGCACGATATAACAGTTATGATCAACTATTCCATAAGAATCCCAAGGCCGCTCGTATCCGTGAGCACGGCTAGTATACCAGTTTTTAACTCTGCGCAGAGGTGTACACTTTCACTGTAAGTCATGATTTCCAAATGAGTGGGGAGATCAAGCCCAAACACCCGAGAACCATATAAAGCCACTCAAAAGTTCGTCTAACAAGTTAGGGCCATTAGATTCACTCGGCAGGCAGATGTAGAACCCCCTTCCCTGTGGCACAACAACCGCAGCCTATACACACTAGGCCAGGGGCTCGCACTACACCCAAAGTGTCAAGCCATTCTTACGCCATTTAAGGTAACCACTAACAAGCTAGAAAAGGTCTCTTGAACAACTAGAGCCAGAGCCATATAGCCCTCACAGCTGTACTGTATATCCCGGTTATCACTTACAGATAAGTCCTTATGGAGAGAAACCAGAGCATCAAAATAATACACAAGCTCTAGCCCCCTTTCAACAACAATTAAATCATCTTAATAGTTGATTGCTTAATCCATTAATCAAATCACAAGATCATTGTTCTTAGTTTAAGCACTAGCAATAGCTACCCATATGCATTCCCAAGGTTGTCAAGGAATCAAGATAACAATCACTAAGTTATAATCTCTAAGGTTGTCAAGGTAAGCACATGCATATGTATGACAATTCAATGTATAGGTAACAAGGATAGTCCTGTGTTATACTTGCCTTGATCAAAGCTCTCCAAGTGATACTGCTGACTTGGCTCAAAATAATACTCCGAATCGTCCAAGTACTGCTCACCTTCTATACTCGATCATCAATCAACAACACACATGCATCCAATCAAACATACACGAAGCAAACAAATAGATATAATTAGAACAGTACACCAACAGTAACAAAACAGTAATAAAAGTTTATAAAATTCTTCTACACGTTTCTACGATCACACAGACGCAAAGATCACCAAATTCGGAGTTAAAACGTAAAAGTTATGAATTTCCTAAGATTTCCTATAGATAAATAAATACTTAATTATAAACTCGAAAAATAAATTATCAAAACTAACTGTAAAACTATACTAACATGTAGAGTTCGCAAATACGAACCTAACACAATTTGAACGGATCAAATCGGAGTTAAAACGAAGATTTTATGACTAAAACAATTCTAGTGGCAAAACTGTAAATTGCTGAAAACGTATTTTTGATTTAACCGGATGAAAATACGCTTTCAAAATACAGAAACATAATCTCAGCTTTACGCCTTGGGACCGCGGGTTGATTACTAGAAAACGCAGGGGCTCTTTAACAAATACACCCCGCGAAGGGGTATGATCTAATCTCGATCGTTGATTTCGAATCGGACGGTTCACGATCACCAGCAACTACACAGTCACAAATCCGATCCTTCTTCCTCCCATCCGGCCACCGGCCGCCGTACCCGCCATGGCCGGCTCGCCGGAGTTCATCGGCCCCGCAAATTCCGACCACCACTCACCCCCCTTCCAACTCCAATCGGTGGAGAAGCTCCACGCGATCTCATGTACCCGAAAACAAACTGTCTACGGTCACCGAACGCAACACGCTACGACAAGGGGGCGACGGCTCCATTGCCGACCGGCGGCAAGCTTCAAAACCTCGATTCAAAGCTTCTCTACATCAAAGAAGGGCACGGGAAGAAAGAGGAGGAGTTAGCGATCTCACCAACACGAAGAAAAAGAGTCCGCACCGTCCCACAAGCTCCACCGACGACCAACCGAACCCGCCAATCACCTAAACCCTAGACCTCCGATTACTTGCGATAGCGATCACGTTTTAGATGAAAAACGGAAAATAGAAGGTCCCCTCTTCCTATTTATAACCTCAAAACCGAAATCGGTAAGACTCCCTAGCTAATACGGCAAGAAATCGATGTCGGCTTCATCGTGTCCGGGTCGGCTATGGGAGGTTGAAGACAACCGACAACCGGGTCCCACCGGTCAGCGGCTCAAGAAAGGGGAAAACAGCTGCTGCGGCACTGGGCCGACTTGGGCCGCGCGGGCTGTGTCGCTGGGCCGGTTCGGGCGCAAGGAAGCAGGCCGACTACGAAGAAAAACAGGCCGGCGATCACTGGGCCGCTGGCCTATCAGGTAAGTTGTTTTTTTTTTCTTCTTTTCTAATTTTTCCAAACACATTTTCAAATCAAATTTTCCTCAACCAAATCAATTAAAATAAAACCAATATAACCACACCACAAAATAAAATAAATGCAACAGCATGAATGCAACATAAAATTTATTTTATTATTATTTTAAATTGGACATTATTTGTTATCTAAATTATTCCAATTTTGTTATCTCTAAAATTTGGGTGTTACAAATTCTACCCCCCTTAAAAGAATCTCGTCCTCGAGATTGAACTGCTTACTCAAATAACTGCGGATATGATTTTCTCAATTCATCCTCTCTTTTCCAAGTTGCCTCTGCCTCTGAATATCGATTCCACTGCACTTTGCACATCTTAATAATCCGACTTCGAGTAACTCTCTCAGCCGTTTCTAAAATCTTGATCGGAAGCTCTTCATATGTAAGATCTTCCTTAACAGTCAACTCTTCTAAAGGTATCTGCTCCTCAGGCACACGCAAACACTTCTTAAGTTGTGAAACATGGAACACATCATGTACTCCAGATAAGTTTTCAGGCAACTCTAATTGGTAAGCAACTTCCCCACGTCTAGCAATAACTTTAAATGGTCCAACATACCTTGGTGCTAGTTTACCTTTCATGTTAAATCTCTTCACACTTCTCATAGGTGACACCTTCAAATAGACATAATCACCTACCTCAAAAACTAAATCTCTTCTTCTATTATCAGCATAACTCTTCTGACGAGACTGTGCTACTCTCAAATTCTCTCGAATCACTCGCACTTGATCTTCTGCGTTTCTAAGAACATCTGTACCAAACACCTGAGATTCACCTGTATGATCCCAAAACAATGGAGTTCTACACTTTCGTCCATACAAAGCTTCAAACGGTGCCATCTTAAGACTCTGTTGATAACTATTATTGTAAGAGAATTCTGCATAAGGCAAACTCTTATCCCAACTAGTTCCATATTGCAATGCACAGGCTCTCAACATATCCTCTAATACCTGGTTGGTCCTTTCAGTCTGTCCATCTGTCTGTGGATGATATGCTGTACTAAAGTTCAATTTAGTTCCTAAAGATTCATGCACAGCTTGCCAAAAGTGCGATGTAAACTGCGATCCTCGATCAGATACAATTTTCTTTGGTACTCCATGCAAACAGACTATTCTCTCCATATACAACTCTGCCAATTTTGGTCCATAGTAAGTAGTCTTAACTGGTATAAAATGAGCAACTTTAGTTAACCGATCTACTATCACCCAAATAGAGTCATAACCTTTCTGTGTACGAGGTAACCCTACTATAAAATCCATACCAACTTCCTCCCACTTCCATTCAGGGATCTTCATTGGTTGCAACAATCCAGCAGGTCTCTGATGCTCTGCTTTCACCCTCTGACAAGTATCACACAAAGCCACATACTCAGCCACATCTCGCTTTAGTCCAACCCACCAATATTTCTGTTTAAGATCCAAATACATCTTAGTACTACCAGGATGAATAGAATAAGCTGACTCATGAGCTTCACGAAGAATTGCCTGTCTAATAGCTTGATCCTCAGGTACACACAGCCTCTTTCCAAACCACAAAATTCCATTATCATCCATTCTAAAGCCTGGTGACTTACCAATCACTATATCCTCCGCTATCTTCTTTAGTTTCTCATCCTTCAATTGACCCTCATAGATCTCTTGCTCTAAAGTAGGCTCTATTACTAATTCCATTGCATTAGTAACAATTCCCAAGTTCAAATATTCAAATTCAGCACATAACTCACTAGCCATAGACAATGTTCTTATCTCATTGGCATAACTCTTCCTACTAAGAGCATCAGCTACTACATTAGCCTTACCAGGATGATAGTGTATCTCAATATCATAATCCTTAATCAACTCCAACCATCTGCGTTGCCTCAAATTCAGATCTGACTGAGTGAAAATATACTTCAAACTCTTATGATCAGTGTATATATCACTCTTATGTCCAATCAAATAATGTCTCCAAATCTTTAAAGCATGAACTACAGCTGCTAACTCCAAATCATGTGTAGGATAATTCAACTCATGCTTTCTCAACTGCCTAGATGCATAAGCCACAACTCTGCCTTCTTGCATAAGAACACATCCCAAACCTTGACGAGAAGCATCACAATAAATAGAAAACTTCTTACTCAAATCTGGCAAAACCAAAACAGGCGCTGTAGTCAACCTCTTTTCAACTCCTCAAAACTAGCTTGACATTTATCAGACCACACAAATTTAGCATTCTTTTCTAACAGAGATGTCATAGGTTTAGCAAGTTTAGAAAACCCTTCAATGAACCGTCTATAATATCCAGCTAAACCCAGGAAACTACGAATCTCACTAACATCAGTAGGTGGTTTCCAATTCAATACATCTTTTACCTTACCTGGATCCACTGATATCCCTCCATTAGAAACAATATGACCAAGGAAAGAAACTTCCTTCAACCAAAACTCACATTTACTTCGCTTCGCATACAGTTTATGCTCTCTAAGTTTCTGCAATACCAACCTCAAATGTTCAGCATGCTCTACCTCTGTCTTGGAAAATACCAGTATATCATCAATAAACACTACCACAAACTTATCCAAATATTCCATAAACACCTTATTCATCATGTACATAAAGTATGCAGGTGCATTGGTCAATCCAAACGACATAACAGTATACTCATACAATCCATACCTTGTAGTAAAAGCTGTTTTTGGAATATCAGAAACACGAATCTTCAACTGATGATATCCAGAACGTAAATCAATCTTAGAGAACACACAAGCACCTCTCAACTGATCAAACAAGTCATCGATCCGGGGCAAAGGATACTTATTCTTGATAGTTACTTCATTTAGTGACCGATAATCAACACACATCCTCTGACCACCATCTTTCTTATCAACAAAAATAACTGGTGCTCCCCAAGGTGATGAACTAGGTCGAATAAAACCTTTTTCTTGTAATTCTTTAATTTGTTTCTTAAGTTCTTCTAATTCATCTACTCCCATCCTATATGGTCGTTTGGCTATAGGTGCAGTTCCAGGTAATAATTCAATAAGAAATTCAATGTCTCGGTCAGGTGGCATACCTGGCAATTCATCAGGGAAGACATCCGGAAATTCCTCAATCACTGAATTCTCCTTAATAGTATCTTCAATCTGATTCACCACCGCGGTTGTTGCTTCTGCATTGCTACATCCACATTGATTTTATCTCCATTAGGCGCAGTCACAACTACCACTTTCTGCTGACACTGAATCTCTGCCTGATTTTGCATCATCCAGTCCATACCCAATATCACATCAATCCAGATGTTCTCAACACTATAGGAGTTATCTTAAACTCTACCCCCTTAATACCATACTAATTGGAAGACAACGATTACTGGTTTGCATGGTACCTCCAGGTGAATTTACTAAGAGAGATTCTTTCATAGCTAACATGGGTATACTATGCATTTTAACAAAAATGTTGATATGAATGTATGAGATGCTCCGAGTCAAAAAGAACAGTTGCGGGAGTGGAATGTACATTGAACGTACCAATCATAACTTCTGGTGCATTATGAGCTGTATCAGAAGACACGTGATTCACCCTTCCAGCACCGATTGCCTCTGATTGCTCTTCTGGCTCTGAGGAGTCTGTTGATTCTGCTTCTCAGGACAATTATAAGACAAATGACCCTCTTTACCACAGACAAAGCATCTAATAGGAGTGCTGGAGTACTATTCTTTATGGGGGTAGTATTGGGATTTCAGTGCGAGGAGTCTGTTGCCCAGTCTGCTGATACTGTTGACGCTGTGGATATGATGAACGCTGTTGTGACTGATTGTTTTGCCAATTTTGGGACCACCTCTGATTTGAATTGCGATTCCACTGACTAACCGGTCCCTGAAACTTCTGATGAAAGCCATGCTGAGAATTTGTGCGCTGACGGTTGTTACTTCCTGAGCTTTGTACCTTCATCTTCCTCTTTCTATCCATCTCCCTACGCTCATTATCCAGCAACAATCGCTTTGTTCACCAGCTCTTGAAAACTAGCATAGTTATTCCCCTCAACTGCAACGAAGATCATAATAAATTCCTTTCAGGAAGAGACGCTGTCTGTCTGCATCATCCCTAACTTCATTGGGAGCATAGCGAGCCACTGGGTAA
>CM036212.1:7754494-8067719 GCA_020631735.1 Saccharum officinarum | reverse complement strand
AATGTGCCACGAACATATATTCACAATTTTCTCTCAAAATCACCTTTCTTCCCTTGGGATGAGGTGAATGTGGACATGTGCAACTGTTTTGGCCAGCTTAAGGACCATCCTGATAAGTAATATCACTTGTTAATAAGAAACTTCATGTGGCATCATCAATCATCATAGAATATAATATATACAAGATAAGTCCATAACAAGCTAACCAATGGTATGAATAGTAAAGGAACAAAATGGAGTTAGCAGCATAGCTTGTAGTATAAACTATATGATATTTTTATATATGATATTTCTCCATGTTCATCGTATTTATGTTTTAGACAGCCAAATTGGACACTTTCTATACTGTAGAAATTTAGTATTGGATAATGAAAGGATGGGCTGACTACAACAGTAAAACTGAAGCACAGACCACACCTGGATAGCAAAGGTAAGTGAAGATGCTTTATGGTGCTGCTCAAGACGTGCACCAACTTCCTTTGAGGTAACCCATAAGTCACTAATCTCATCAGAGCTAGATCAGCAAATCTTTTCACTTCACGCTTGGGGCACACAAGAACATGTATGTATTGTCAAGGAAAAAATGATGCATATAGAAGAACACATTTTCCTCAACATGCGATGTATACTTTGAGTCAAATAAATTTATTCGGGTGGGTCTATGAGTTATGACAGCTTTGCACCAAATGACAACACAACAAAAATTGATTGAAAAATCCAATCGCCAAGTCACAAAAAGTTTTTCTTTAATAAAGTCAACTTGAATTGCCGGCATACAGTTATTCTGCAAGTGGAACTGTTGCATGATGCGAAAAAGAAATAATCATGGCATAGAGTTGTAGATGGTCTCCATGGAAAGATGGATCAAATATGAAGTCAGTGGTGCAACAAAACAGAGTCCTTCTCACTAAATGAGTACCTAAAGCTACCTTGATCCCCCTTGACAGACTAGATAACCAGGTCTAAAAAGAAGAGAACCAATGCAAAGGTTTGACAGAAAAATGCCATCGCTCAGTTTCTTTCATATTTGTTCGAGTGCTCTTCATGAATTATACTGAACTGAGCAATCATTTGACAGTGACCTGCACAGGAAATGGTTGCACAGGCATGTGAGTGGTAGAGACTGCAGAACTAGCTCCCAAAAAATTACAGTGCCAACTTCGCTGAAATAAAAGGATATGACCTGCATAAAAAAGATCCGTGCTGTTAGATGCAGTGTATATGAGAAAAAAAAAGAAATGCAATGTGGTGGTTTAGAGATATGCAAAGCTTAAATGCAATGTCTACGGGAAGCAATGCAATGTCTATGGGAAGCACTAGTCGGTAGTCTCAGGTTTCATCAGGAGAAAATTTAGAATGGGACTGTCATAGCTTGTTCTGTAGGTAGGGATTAGATAAAGTACCATGAGATTGCAGAACTGGGTTGGGATCACCAGCCAACCCAGAGGCATTGCCCATGATCCTTGCCTACTGAAACAATCCCTATTAGAGTAATGGTGCGGTGGTACACTGTTGCCTTGCCAAATTTGTTAGAATCAGGTTGCGATTCTCAATAAACAAGTTTTTTTTGCCATTTCGGGAATCGGGACCCAATGTTTGATCAATGTAATTTCCATCAACCACATTTCCGCGAGAAAGCTGGATTTTTTATACTTTCCCCCCACTTTCTGTCGCGAACACTAATCTTCCAGCAATGAACTCCCAAGCTAAAAAAATGCTATCGTGCAGTGAGCTCGGGGATGGCTGCAGCTACAGTAACGAAGCAGGCAAGAGTCATGGAAGGCGAAGTGGAATGGGAGGGAGCATGGGTATGTCTGTTACCCACCCGGGAGCAGCGGGCGGAGATTGACCATGGCGTAGGAGAGGGGCGTGGCGTAGAAGACCTCCCTGGCGTCGATCTTGTAGGGCCCGAACTTGTAGGAAGCCTCCATTGGTCCATCCCCGCGGCGGGAGCGGGGACGAGGACGACGAGGACGAGACGAAGACGAGAGGGCGCACGGGCGGGTGCGGCAGGCGGCGAATCAAGCGAGGCGGCGGAGGGAGTGGGAGTGGGAGCAGGACGGGACGCCAGCGCAGCATCTTCTTCTGGATCCGAAGCCCGAAGGCCTATCATGGGGGTGGGCTCGCATTCTGGAGGCCCATTTTGAGCTCACTGAGAATTTTCCTTCGATCTTTTTTGTTTTTACTTTGTTTTACAACATTACCATACAGTTTCCTGAATGTTACACCATTACCCCTGATTATTAGCAAGCAAAGAGAATGGTTGCAACAGTGCAGATGTTTTCTGACACTACATAAGCATATAATGGCGTAAAGACAGAAAAAAAAAGTTAGATGGCAATTTAGACCCCCCAAGGTGAGGGTAACTACGCACGTAAAAACCTCGACAAAATAAGCTATACTGAATCGGAAAATAAGATACATTTACCATTTTGTTGCAAAAAAGGGGAAAAATGCAAGGGTTACTCCAACAACCTAATAATAAGTAATATACATATAAATAACACATCCTGCGCTGCGTGGTGGGGCATACACACCATGCATAAAACCCAAAAGAAAACATAATACATTGACTGCGGGTTCTATGACCAAAGCCTAGTCTCAACTGGCCTATGACTCAATGAAGAAATCACATCCTTTGGCGCCAGCTGTTCACCACAAATGCAATTCCTCATCCACTGCTTGCAGTTGCAGGAGATGCTTTGGACTGTCTATCGGCTGTCCAGCACCTGTTCAAGAATCAAGACGGCAAACAACAGCACATTAGAAGAACTGGCAGCAGTTGTTTGACATCTCAATTCAGGTTGGAGCACCACTTCCTGTACTAAATCCCAAACTTTCAGAAACTCGGACAGCACCGCGACAGGTCAGGACACCCAATGCCTCTGACCCAGAGCCAATTAGTGTCTGCCTCTTTGCAGAAATGTGCTTGGGAATAGCAGCCACAAGGCTCGGTTCCAGGTCATCAAGTCATTGGCCATGCAGACACCGATCTCTCCAGAACAGTGTGTGTGCCAACCCAACAGAGGAGATATAATTGAGATGTCAAACAGCGCCTAAACGTTCGTCATGTACCGAGATGGGGATTGAGGAGGGAAGCTTGCACAAGGTTTGTCATGCTGTGTCTTCTGCAGCCACAACCAGCGCATCAGCAGAGCCCAACATGGCAAGATTATGAATGCCAGGCCACCTAGCCACAACCAGCACGTTATATTGATGATTACTGGTTTCCAATAAATGAAAGTAATACTATGGTGAAAAGAACGATTTAATGAACAGTTTCTAGAAAACCAAATGAACAGTTGAACTACCAATGATATGTTCTTTTTCTGATAATTCAAAGATTTGTTAGGTTTTACTCGCTCTGTTCTGCAATATATGGACAAGACAAGGTCTCCAATTAGCAACTTTGATCATCTGTTCTTGTAATGAAACTTATCTGTTAGTAAAAAGCACAAAATTAGTTATTCTAATTTATCACATACTGTTCTCAATCTCAAACCAGATTAAATGATATATTAATGCATGTATAACTGTAAAATCCATACCCTACTATTTGAGAATTGAATTATTTGCCTAGATGTAGGAAAAAAAAATGAGATACTCATACTCTAGTTCCACTTCCAGATCCAGTATCAACTTTCTGACATGTCCACCACTGGAACTGCCTTTGTAGCGAAGAGTGATTGCATTGTGAGCATCAGAAGATGACCCCTAACACAAAGAAGCAGGCCTATCATGAAGCAATACTTGATCAACACAAGAATATAATCTTCATCGCCACAAAAAGTTCATTCGCTGGAAATGACAAATTCAATATATTGGTCCTCAAAAAAGTTGAATAATTTGGAGCTCCACACCATTCTGAACTAGAAATGGATATACAAAAGATTTTTGGTGCCACACAGTTATGGAAACAAGAACAATGCGGATGTTCATCCTAAAACACTTGTTAATATCAGGCTTAGTGATTGCAATGGGCGAGCAGATCAGGGCCCTGCGGGTTTAACCACCACCAGAGGCAGGTCCACCGCAGGGCTGCTGGTTCAAGGTCGGGTGATCAGGTCATCATTTTCACCCACAGACACCCACAGCCCACGGGCCCCCAAATCCCCATGGCTCATGTATTAATTTTTGGATAAAATCGTTAGCCTAGAAACTCAGGGAGTAGCCCAGCCCAGCTAACCAAACCTAGGAAATATCCATCACATTCCATTCCTGGTCTCCTCTACTGAAATCTCCAAGCCCCACACCCATTAGGCTAGCCGCCCACACCCACACCGCCACTCGGCCACTCCTATTCACTGTCGCCATCCAGCAGGCTGGCATAGGAGACTTTGGCTAGCGAGGGCCTGCACCGTCACACCAAAACCTCTCTAGCGACTCTTGTCCCCAATCCCAGCGGCGGTCGAAACATCCGTAGGATGTAGACCCACAGCCAGCCACCCCCAGCAGCCCAAGAGCAGCATGCGTGCCTCCACACCCAGATACCCCTTCAAAGACTCCTCTGGTCTTGATTGATGAACTTGTTTATCAGATTTGACTGGTGAACTTGGTATGAATCAGATATTCAGATTTGGGAATTTATTTAAGTTGCATAGTATCAGATGAACTTGTTGTGTTTGACAGGATTAAATCTCGGTGTTTTCAGTGTGGGTGCGTGGACACTCCACCTGATCTCGCCTCACTCCATTGGCACAGGCTAGGTTCAAATGCTTTCCTAATGGACAAATCAACTGAGAATCTTTTGAAACAAGTTTTTGGTAGTTCTACAATCAAGGCCAATTGATTTTGAAAGGGAAATTGGTCTTGCCCCTGCTCCCTCCCTTTACTGGTAGATCTTTTAAACAAAGCAAGCAGCACATATTCAGCCTGAACACAAACTACATTATTCTGAACAGATACCTAGAGCGTACATGTACTCTCTTTGCCCAAGGGATTGGCTTCTGCCAATACATACCGAATAGGAAAGAGAAGAGTTCACAGGGTTCTCTATTTCTCGTTTCTACTTGGCATGTTGATAAGCTTCTGAGCCCAACCTGCAACCTTCAAGGAAAACTGAGATTCAATCAACTAAAACCTAAATATTTCCAATTTCAAACTTCAGTATCATTATTAGCAAAGCAAATTCTAAGATAAAAACTGAAAAGGAAAGGTAAAGAGGAATTAGTACCAACAATATCTGTAGTTGACAGTTGACACTCCCTCAAATCTTTTAATTTGCCTATATGGACAAGCCCTTTTGGCAAGGGCATATGCATCAGTATTCAGTACCAGGTAGCAAACAATTGTCACCATGGATGGTGTAATCTATGTTATACTCATTGAATAGCTTGTTCATGAATTCTTCGGTTATGGCATAAGGTGCGTCTGGAATGATATCATCTACTCATTTCACAGCATGGACCATTATAATTCTGTATTAACAAAAAGATAAGAAAAATTAGAAACTTACTATAAGACATATAGGAAACAGGGAGCAACATATTTGATAGTCATTGACGCAACCAAAGCAGGAGAAGCATAAAAAACCACAGAAATGCATAATTTTCCTTACAACCAGGTCATATGAAAAGGAACAACACAGCATAAAAGTTGATAAAATAAAAACCAATCATATAAGGAATATTTAGATGTGCGGAAAGTGTGAAACCAAGTAACTCAACAACTTTATTAAAGAATCACCATCAACATTAGTACACTTAACGGAATATCTAGATGAACAAATATATATAATAGCTACCACAAGAGCACCTAATGCCCTCTGAATTATTGCAACTTTGTGCAGATTGCAGAAGTTCATTGGCCCAAGAAATTTTGGTGAATCTAGTAGATATTTGAAGCATTTCGGAAACAGTTGACTGCATTTCTGGCAGCAAAAAATGCTTTTGTCATCCTGTTTACTTCAACCATGTCAGTGATTGCCAGAGACCAGCAATAACCATTTTCATATACAGAATGAAAATCAACATCATGAAAATTAACAAGAAAAAACTGTAGAAAAAGAAAAAGAAGGTTACTCTAGTAGCCTGTGTTGCACAACCATATGTTATAATTACACTGAGAATCACATAAGAAGAGATGAAAAAAAAAGAATTGATATTAATGAAGTGAAGCAAAAGGACAGGCAAGACCGCTCATGAGCAATATGACTGGTGGTCCCTGCTGGCCTTGATCTCCGTTGTCGCTGATTACGCCTACAATGAGCTCGTCCCCAAGGGCGTGAACCTGGAGCAGCACGTGCAGTGTCCATAGTGCATCATGATGAAGAAGCCACCTATGTACACGTGCATGGGACTGCTGCAGCGGTGGGGCGTGCGAGCAGTGGCAGGGATGGAACGGACACCCCCGCTGGCAACGCCAGGGCACTGCAGCTGCCACTTGTGCCTGCCTACATAGAGGAGGTGGAGGCAACTCTTCCTCCTCCAGCTCTTCCTATGCTTGTGCACCCACTCAAAACTTACTATGCTTGTTCTTTTTCGCTTCACAGCATATAGTGGCTCTTAATTGACTGAACAACTGGGGTTTGGATTATATATGAGCTTGCACCTTTTAACCAAGTGTTAATGCGGTAAGAGAAATAGTACCTCATTAGTTAAAATTGCAGAAGCACCAACCGGCATCACAAGCGCCTCCTGTATCTGCTACTTCACATGTTCCATCTGTTCCTTCACCTCATCAAGGCATTTCCAGTGACTTAAATATTTCTGCACAAAAATTACCACAGCCAGATCCAAGTCGCATTAGCATTTTGTTACATATGGTCCACATGAAAATTAACAAAAGGCCTTGAGCTAAAATATACATAAAGAATAGGTTTTTTTTTCCTTGTATCAAAAGAAGTGTAGAAAATGACAAATGCATTGTACACCCAGTTTAATAAACCATTGTAGTGCAAAGAAAATGGCTAATGGACTCTTACACTGACTGCTCCATAGCTCTGACAGCAGATGGTCTAGAGCGCACAATGAGTCAACATTATCCCTATTTCCTTTGCGCTTTCAAGAATTATAATCTACAAAACTACAACTTATCAATTTACTGTAACCTTTGACAAGCACTGTGTGTTGTCAAGATGCAGTGATGTCACTGTCTTAAGATTCATGTTCCATGTTCCACAGATTTGCCTACCTGTGAGGCTGTGGCTAATTTTTGTTCAACATGCACTGATTTTGAAAATAAGTTTTCAATTACAAAATCATGTTCTGCCGATACAAGTATAGACCAGTGACATTGAAGACCTTTTATGAAAAATACTGGTGCCAATCAATTAATCAAGTCTCGAAATTGAAAACATGCATCTATCTTGACATTAAGGTGTGCCTCCAGAGCAAGTTTTTTTTAGGCCGAAATACCCGATATTATATATCCTGTTTATCCGATGTAATCTATCTCAGTTTAATCTTATTCAAATTAAATTTATTTGAAATATTTCGATATATCATGATCCTCTTTATCTATGAATTCCGAAAATGGCTCCAGAGGCAGAGAGAACTTTAATTCATGAGCTGTACCTCAGTTTAAATATATATGATTTTATAATAGTGAACAAAATCCATGGACAGGACTTTAACAATAAGTGGAAAATCTAACAGCTGCACAAGCTACTGAAAAGAAACAGCAGAATAAGTACATAACAAGAAAAATCTGTAGCAGGTATGTTGGATTAGCTTGGCTGGCAAAATCCCAATGGTCAGTTAACAGTTGCAATACTTAGTAGCTGAGCTGCTATGCATTTCTTATCATTTATGTTTTTGCTTTGAGTGACTAAACAGAAAATTGTTCACTGCTAGACAGACTACCAAAAATATCACTAGACAGCTAAGAGCAAAATAAAGGGGTATTATAAACCCATGTCTCTAATTTGAGAGCATCTAGCATTTTCAAGCAGGCTTACAGACAGGGGCCTCTTCTAATCATTTCCCCTTCCCTCTTTGGGTGTGTAAAACTGCATCTACAGATCTCCCCCATTGCGGTACCTACAAAGCAAGGGAGCATGGGAGGCTGCAAGAGGTATATATAAAAAACTGGAAAAGAATAACTGTATAACTCCCCACTACCTAGTCACCTCATCAATAGAAGCTACAAATCCACAGGCTCCAGTCAAATCAAACCCCCAAAAGATGAAATCACACAGAAGCTGGTTGCCATAGTTGAGACTTGAAATGCAACTGGAGCTGTGAAGCCAGTGTGCGGTGGCACTGGGCCATGAACTGCTATCAGTCTGATGGAGCAGCACAACAATGCAATTGTTGCTGGCTTGCTGCAAACAAAGGACACAATTGCAACTCCTGTAACGGACTTGATCAGCAAATTTCAGTATAGGAAATGGCCTATAATTCTTTCTTTCTGAATATATGGACTGGCAGAATTCCTAATGTCATCACTCAAACAAAACTACAGCAAAAATGAGGTTCTGGAAGCAGAAAATTATACCTGATAACCTTAATTTTCAACAAAAATATACAGTAACAGAATCAAACATTCTGATCTCTATCAGACAACAACAAATTTCAATTTGTCCATTACTACATCCAGATTCTAGGGCATGTCCAATCAAGATTAACAGAAGATTTATGAACGAAACACTAGAAACATGTCCTGTGGTGATGAAACAACAGATAACCACCCATCTACCACTGTTTGCAGGGGCTATTACATATTTGATGTGAAAAACATCAACCATGCATTGCGATCGTAAAGCCAAATTGATTGACAAGGACTGAACTGAGAATTTGGGTCACCACCACAGCAGTATGAAAGAAAACAAAGGTACTTATGGCAAAAACCGCACATGCCAAAAAAAACCATGGCACCACCACAGCAGTTGAACCAGCGGCGGCAGGGGTTGGAATGGCCATGGACCACCGTGAGGTGGAGAGCAATGAACAAGGCCTCTGATAACACACGCCGCCAGCACCAGCTCTTCCTGCTCCACTTCTAGCACACCATGTTTTTATGAACGTAAGAGAACTCACTTGAAAGCCTATTCAAAACTTACTATGCATGTTTTTTCCCTTCACAGCATATTAGTTGACTTTCAATTGACTGGGGTTTGGATTATATATGAGGCTATGAGCTTGACACCTTTTATAACCAAGTATTAATGGGGTAGGAGAAACAGTACCTCATCAACCTCAGTAGTTGCACTCCAAGTCATCCTTATAAAAGGGGGTATTATAAACCCATGTCTTTATTCTGAGAGTATGTAGCATTCTCAAGCGGGCTTACAGATAGGTGCATCATGCCTCTTCTAATCAGTTCCCCTTCACTCTTTAGCTGTGTATAAACTGCATCTGCAGATCTCCCTCATAGCTGTGCCTGAAATGCATCAATAGTACAAACTACAAAGCAAATAGCTGTGTAGGAAGCATGGGAGGATAATTATCATGTAGAAGAGCTACAGCAGTATATAAAAAATGGAAGTGAATAAGTGAAACTGTGTATAACTCCCCACTTCCTAGTTACCTCATCAATAGAAGCTACAAATCCACAAACTTCAGTTGAATCAAATCCCCGAAAGACAGCAATCGCACAGAAGCTGGTTGCAATAGTTAAATACTTGAAGTGCAACTGGAGCCGTGAAGCCAGTGTGCGGTGGTACTGAACCATTAACTAACTGCTATCAGTCTGGTGGAGTAGGACACCAGTGCAATTATTGCTGGCTTGCTGCGAAGATGGACACAATTGCAACTCATGTAATGGACTGGATCGGCAAATTTCATTTTAGAGAAATGGACCATCATTCTTTTTTTTCCAAATATATGGACCAGCAGCTGATTCCTAATGTCATCACTCACACAAAAGTTTGGCTAAAATGAGGTTCTGCAAGCAGAACATATTGTTGCTTATAACCTTGATTTTACCCCCCCCCCACCCCCCCACACACAAAAAAAAAGCTGTAATGGAATCAAACATTATGATTGTACAGACAACAAAAGTTCAATTTGTTCATTACTTCATCCAAAATTATTGTTAATATCACATCCCTATAGTATAGTCAAACAAAATTAATGAAGATCCATGTACCAACAAACACTAGAAATGTGTGCTGTGGTGATGGAACAGTGGATAACCACCCTAGGTGATGGAACAGTGGATAACCACCCGTTGCCGCTATGTTTCAATCTACAGTTTTCCTGACCGTGCAACTCCATTGCTTTCAAACGAAAAAACCGAAAACATCAATCATGTAATGACTTATATATAGGAGGTAAAGTGGCCAAATAGATTAACATGGTGAACTGAGAATTGATGGATTCCAAAGCAAATGACAGCAGTTTGAAAGAAAATGAACAAACATACAGAAAAAAGCACCGCTTATGGCAAAATCACTAGTTCGGATTCTGTTTATGTAGGACCATCGAGACCAAAAATGTCAACTAAGATTAGCAGTACTGTTCAGGCCAGCAACAATTGCAAACCAACGGTTCACTAGCATAAAACACAACAACAGATTGCCTAGCTAATAGCATGAGGATCACAAATAGCAAGGTACGATAATAACATCAGGACCATACATATACTATATATATAGGAAACAACAGTAGCAATAAATTAGGTCCAAGACGATAACACAAAGATGATGATTACATTACAGCGTACTGTTATGAGCAGACACCAGGCCACTTAGAATAGGTGGATCACACAAAGACATGATACTACTTCTACTGCTGCTGCTGCCTAGGGTAGCTTGATCTTGGATAAATTAAACACAGGCTAGCTGCTTGTAAATTATTATTGAACAACCACCCCTCTGCTTGCTTCCTGCCTAGTTCTTCACCACCGCCACCTCTTCCTCGTCGTTTTCGTCATCATCTGTGACCTCCACTTCGTCATAGGCAAAGCCATAAGCACTGCGCTGCTCGATGAGGGCTTGGTGATATGCACGTTTCTTAGCATTGATGATCTTGGTCATGGCATAGCTTTGGCGGTACTCCTTGGAACACTTGGCCATCTGCTTGGCCGAGAGTTCTGTCATCATGCAGGGATTCTCGATAATGTAGTCGATGCAAGCATCGGGCAAAATTACCCTGACCACCTTCTTCTTCTTCTTCTTGTCAACCGCAGGCTCCTGCGTGATCTTCCTCGCCGACGCCCCCCCGGACAGCCTTCTCCCGCATCTCCATCCACAGACGCTCCGCCTCCCAGAACTCCTCCCTCAGCTTCAGCATCTCACCCTCCTTCCACAAGCTACCACCCTCCTTCTCCGCCGTGGCCTCCTCCGTCTTCTTCCCAGCCCCGCCCAGCCGGGGCTCCGCCGCGGTCCTCTTCTTCCCGGCCCCGACCGGCCGGGCCACCGTCGTGGACTCAATCGGGAACAAACAGGCCAAGGGAACCCGGGGCTCCGACGCGCCCGCCTCCTCCTTCTTCTTCCCGGCCCCGGCCGGCCGGGCCATCGACGCGGCCGCCTCCTTCACCTTGAGATCTCGGTGGGAATCGTCAGTAAACACCATCATCATGCCCTAATCTCTCCGGCTCCGCTCCCTCTCGAAATGAACGGGGTGGGAGTTCTAGTTCTAGACTAGATCTGGATTGGGGCGAGGAAGCGGCGGCTATCGGCTTGGACGGGCACGCAAGGGGGTCCAGAGACGCTCTCTCTCCAGATATATATAGCGCCCCGCAGCGGCGCAAGGCTCCCTACCGGAATCGGATGCCACCCAATGGGCCAGGCCTTTAACCATCAGCCCAACTCATTCCCTCGGTTTGGCCTTCTAACTCTGACGAGTGGGTCCAACTGGAATCTAATAATCTAATACTAAGTAGAGTTTGATCCTTTTCTTTTTCCAGCTCTTCCGTATCGGAACTGGAAGGTTATGGTTTTTTTTTCTCCACCAGCCAAAACTTCCGGTTCCGATTAGGTGCAGAATTTTTTTCATGCCGACCCTCCCTCCGCTCCTATGATTTAATATTGTTTTCAAAAAAATAAGTGTTAAAAATAATAAATATAATATATTCATAATAAATAATAGACTTTTACATTTAAAATAAATATAGTATTACCTTCAAAATAAATCATATTTTTTGATCAGCCGAACCTGTAATATCCAATAATTCATTTTAAAAATTAGAAGGATCATCAAATAGGACGCTACATAGGTCCTGCCATATGGTCTTTTTCAATGGAAACCTCAAAAGCTTGCCTCGCAGCATTTTGAATCCTGCGATATTCCCTTCTTTGCTGAGCCAAAATCCATGGAGGGCTGCTGCTCCTAGAGCTGCTCCATCACGACACAGATTAGTAAAGCAGCTGCCCACCACACGACACAAATCTAGAAGAGGGGTGAGGATCCTGACGCAAGAACCTTACCTGGGCATATTCTACCTCTTTTTACCGCGTCTGCGGCTAGATCCACTCGTGCTGTGCCCGGGTCTGACATCTCCTCGGCGGTGACGGCCAGATCCATGGAGGGCCAGTGTTCAAGCACCGACGCTTGCTCTTCCTTGACGAAGGCGGTGGCATCCTCCTCGGCTTGCCATGGTCCTCGCGGGTGTCGGGGTGCGTGGAGGCCCTGGGGCGGCAATCACGCAGATGGGAGGCGCTGGCAGCGGTAGCCGGCCAGCAGGGTTCCTCAGCCGGCGATAGTGGCCGCGCTGGGCTGTGGCCGGTCAGCTACAGTTCAAAGCCGGCCGGTAGAGTTTCTGGCGTCCGGCGCAGGCTTCACGGTGTCCTGCTCGTTGGCGGCGTTGGTGGCGGCGTCTGCGCAGTGTTTTGCGGGGGCGTGTGTCCCGTTTTTTTTCTCTTTTTTTTCGGAGCTACCAGTGTTCGATCGTGGGTTGGTTTGTGGATGGCACGGATGCCGTGTGTTGAAGCTTGGTGTTGATGCAAACAACCATGGCCATAGGATTGGGTTGAAGCTTGTGAGAGGTGTTTTTTAGCCCTTGATTTTAATAAAGGCAAATTGCTGGGTGTATTTTTCTGAGTGCATAATGTTTAGACTCTCTCAGCAGGGGACATAATGTTGGGTGTACCTAGTATAATTTTGATTGTTCCATTATAGTAGAAATATAGGTTTGATTGTTATATTACAGTAGAAATAGAGTGTTTGGAACAAAGGAACCAAGTTATCCCTTTCCTCTAGAATACTGTAGCCACAACCCGGTTTTGCATGAACGAAAACCTCCACTCCTGCCTCTTGTTTTCTCTTCCTTTGCATATACCCGAGGCAAGTTCAAGCGAGATTGGGTGCTTTGCCCGGCTGTCCTCCTCGTCAAATGTAGAACTGAAGGCAGCGAGGTGTCGTTGGAGCTGAGCAGGCATGGCACTCTAAAGGGCCTGGCAGTCAAGCACCGTCTTCTCTCCCTCCTGCCGGTGAGGTCGAAAGAGCTGGGAAAGGGTGTGGCGAGGCCTTGGCGTGAGTTATTATTGAGCTCCAATGGACTATGGAGGATGTCGTGTGCGGCTGTGTGCCTGTGTCAGAGGCTCTCAGAGCTGAATGGTACCCCGTGGCAGGTTATCGGTGGTAAAACATTGACAACTAGCGCGCCAGGTAGGGGCTTTCGGCGGATTTGCATCCGAAAGCTCGACGGACCTCGACAACATGATCTTCTCGACGGAATCAACTTTTGTCTTCGGGTCATGGATCTGCGAGGCGGACGACGACAACAAGCTCCAAAGCCATCTCCTCGAAGATTCAACTCGCCATGAAGACCTCGCTATTTCGACGACTACGACAGATCAACTCGCTGGAAGATTCGCGTGGCTCACGATGTCTGATCCAACTCAGATTTCATGGCCAACTGATTTCGACTCAAACTTAGGCTCCGCATCCGAGATGGAGTCTTATCTGGGTTCTTTCTATGATGTACCAAGTTCTTTCTCGCTAGGACTCCACAACATGGCCTCAACCTATCAAGAATTCAACTTAGGATTCCTTCATAGTTGCTTCAGGAAGCCAGATCCTTTCCAACTTGGACTCAACAACGTGGCTACATCTTACCAAGCACTGCTCCAAGGATCAACCAATCCGATGCGAAGGGTGCCACTGATAGGAGCTCAGGAAGGCTTCGTACTGACTATAACGTCTCAAGACTACATCATCCACTGGCCAGGTTCTATTCCTGAGGATAGCGGTACTCGGCTAGTTGGCACGACGACGGTCCTACCCTACCAAGAAGGAGATTCAATCTACGACGCTGAAGCCTCTACTGGAGTTCTCAACAATCTGATGGCATGGAAACTGGCATCAACAACATAACGCTTCATACTCGAGAAGTATTCATGGTTCGTCATCCCCGGTCACCATTGGTCCCTCTAGAAGCACCCGACATCAGGTCACTAGATGAATCTGAATTCAATGTATCACCCTTTGCTGAGGGACATGATAGTGAAACTTAAAGCCAGAAACAAGCTAGAGAGAGGAGGAACAAGACGAAGAAGGGACACCGACGCCGTGCCCGGTAGTGCAAGGAAGCCTAGGCCAGATATGAATCTGATATGGCCAAGTACAATAGAAGAAAATCAGAGCAAGAAGCCAAAGAAAGGCACGCAGCTTGGAGAACACACAACTTTCCATACACCAAGATTCAAGAATTTGCTGAAGAACTCAAAGCCATCTCTCATCCCTATGAAGAACAAGGGCGCCTTAGAGAAATTCTCCGATCAACAGCCGTACGGATACAAAGGTGGAAAAGCTCATTCAAAATAACCCACTAGGTCAAATTCACAGAGGTAGGATAACCAAAGTCAATGGAGATCTGCTTTTAACAGGCTAGGTCCAAACGGAAACAACAACAAAGGAAGCAGGGAAGACCAGAACCAAAGTAATCGAGTTGAACGAACAAGAGAGAATAGGAGCAGACCACCAATTCCTTTAGCTCCATGAAACTACTCACACCGAATCAATAGCTGACAAGAAGGTGGAGCTGAGTCTGAATACAGGAAAGCTAGAGTACCCAACAGATTCCCTTGTTTCGCAAACCGACTTCTTACAGTACGACTACCTCTTAAATTCAAGCCTTTTAACCACTCAAAGTACGATGGCAAGACTGAACCTAAGCTGTGGCTCAGGATCTACTCTCAATCAATTGAACTCACTGGAGGAGATGATGACATCAAAGCACTCTTCTTCCCCATGGCACTTGAGGCCATGCCGCTCCAATGGTTTGACAACCTGAACCCTGGATCAATTAGAGGTTGGGAGGACTTGCAGAAAGCTTTTCGCGAAAATTTCGCAGGCATTATTACGCACCCAATCACCCACACGGAACTAAAAGAACTCAAGCAGAAAGGAGGCAAAAGTCTCAGGGACTATTATCGATGGTTTGGCGAATTGCGCGCTCAAGTACATGACATCACTGAACGGGAAGTCATTGAAGCTTTCTCCTATGGAATTCTAGCCAAGTGACAATTTCAAGATTTCTACAAAGAGAACCCACGAAGCAATGAAGAATTCAAGCGCACAGTAGAAAAAATGATCACTGCTGAGGAGAAAACTCGAGAAAGATTTCCATATCGAAACAACATGGACAACTTGGATAGACAAAATCATTGAAACAATGGGCACCAAGACAGGAAATGAGGGCCTGACAACACTATGGTTGTAGCAGACAAAGCAAAGAAGTTTTCCAAGCCTAGAAAATTTGAAGACATTGAAAATATGCACTACATATGGCACCCGAACGGAAATCACATGACCGGAGATTGTTGCATCTTTATTGACCGATACACAAGAAAGGGCAACAATGGAGAAAGAAAAGAAGATAACTAGAACAAGGATGAAGACAATCGAGAAGATAAGGGATTCCAAAAATCCAAGGGAATAGTAGCAGTAATCTTCGTCAAAGTCCCGGGTTCTAGGAGCAAGCATCAAGACAAACTGGCCCTACGAATCATCATGGCAGCAAAACTGGCTACTCCTAGGTACATCAATTGGTACAATATCCAATCTAGTTTTCAAGGGAGGATCAATGGACTAGCGTAGGGAGTGCCGGCCACTATCCACTGGTTTTGGATCCAACCATTGCTGGTATGACCGTCACAAAGGTGTTGATCGACGGAGGAGCTGGACAAGTAGGACCTGGTTACGAAGGAAGACTGCCTATTTCTGATCTTCCTTAGTAATGCCCCTTGTGTGTAGATATAGAGTAATCTTGCTATGATTGCTAAGTGTAATTACACTAATCATAATATACCCTGACATGTAATTAAGAATGACTTAGGAATATTCCCTTACTTTTACCTAAACCATGGTATTGCCTTAGAAGGGAGTGCTCTAGGTAAATTACACTATTTATGACTTGACATTTATTATTCATTATATATTTATCTTGTGACTTGTGACTTATCCATGTTATGAGTAGATAGATTAGACATGGTTCACTCTCCATTGTATGTACAAGTGATCATCATATTTTCTTTAAGCATCCATTTCCAGTGGTAAAATATAAATAACGATCTCTAGAATACTCCTAGGTAAAATGCTATAATGGTATAATTATCTGTGTGCTTACGGATACTTTATATTCTTATCTTTATCTTCTTTAGTCACATGAAATAATAAGATAACTACTTAGTAGTAATGCTAGGTAGTGCCTACAGTCACTTTTAGCTCCAACACTAGTGATGACAACCTGGTACAAGTAAGCTAGAGGTGCAAGTAATTAATAGGTGGCTACTAAAACAAGTGTCAAGTTAATAAATACCATTAAACATTTCTGGAGCTATTGCTAAGGATAGAATCCAAACTCTAATCTTGATAGCGACGCTAAGAAATGTCAACAAGGACTCACCGGTCGCTCCAATCGGCCAGAGACATAGCAGAGAAGGAGAAGAGAGGGGGCGCCGCTGATGGCGCCGGTGGACTCCTAAGTTGGGGAAAAGTGGAAGAAGAGGGGGAAGAGGAGGGGGAGATGGGTGCTCCCACCCTCGACTGAGCTGGTGGTGGAGAGGGCGAGGCGAGAGCGTCGCTACCGGGCCTATTTATAGGCGGGCTAGGCCAGTGTCCCAGCAGCGAGATATTTCTCATGGACATCCTTATCCATCACGTGGGTATGCCGCTGACCTCATTTGGTCACATCGCCATGGTTGGCGCTCACCCATGTGCACGCCGGAGTGCTTTGGTGGCTACTCTGGTGGCTCGACACGGTGGCGACCATGGCGCCGGCCATTGACGCATTCACAGTGAGGGAGAAGAGGGAGAAGAGGAGAAAAGGAGGGGCGCCGTGGGGTCCTGTTGTCGCCGTTCCTCTGCCGACCTCTGGTGGCACCGGGGTGGCTCTGGTGGGCGTTGACACCGCGGTTGAGCTGTGTATGGCTGCCGGCCGCGAGGAGGACGAAGAGGCCGATAGGTGGGGCTCAAGCGTCAGTGGGAGAGAGGGAGGAGAAGGGGGAGCGAGCGAGGCCGGGCTGAGCTGGTGAAAGCCCTAGTTTGGTTTTGGATAATTGATGAAACCTAGGGACTAATCATTATGCTAAGTGTGTAGACATGAAATGATAAAGTCCCATGCCGAGTGATGGAGCCTAGAGATGATCATGGTGATGATGGTGATGACCAAAAGATGATCAAGTGCTTCACATTTGAAAAAGAAGAAAGAGAAAACAAAACCCAATAGAAATCAAGGCAAAGGTATTGCTAGAGTTTTGATTTTGGTGATCAATACACCATAGAGGGTGTGATCACGTTTAGGGTCGATAGTCGTACTATAAAGGGGAATCCTTTAGCTATTTGGTCTCTTAAGTGCCACTAGATGAGGATTTATTTGCATATGCATTTAGATCTAGTGGAGAGCTAACCTAACTCCTTCAAAATGATTGCGGAAAATGTTAACACACATGCACATGGTGATGCTAACCTATCTCCTTTAAAATGATTCGGCGATTTTTTGGAAGTGTTCTTCACTGTTTTTATGCACCGAATGCTGGCCTCGGGGGCACCTACGCGTTTGGTCAGTTTAGGCAGAAGCATGCGCGAAGGGGCTGAGCGAGCGGACGCTGGCCGCGGTACACCGGCGTGTCCAGTGCACTTTTGCGGTTGTAAGGTCCAAATGGCTAGAGGGGGGTGAATAGCCTATTTAAAACTTCTACAAGAATTACTTAACCACAAGTTAGTATGTAAGGTGGCGAAGCAAAAGCACTAGCTCTAACTAATTAAGCAAGCCACCTACACAAGTCTAGTACAAGGCTATCCACTAAACACAACAACAACTACAAGCTAGAAACAAGAAGTAATACGAGAGAAAAGCTTTGAAAGATTATACCGCCGTGTAGAGATGAGAAGTACCAATCAATCAATCACACAAGAGAAATCCTCGGAAAGAGAATGACACAAGAATTTATCCCGAGGTTCACTTGCTTCTCGGCAAGCTACTCACCGTTGTGGCAATACACCCACTTGTCGGTTCGTGAGCTAATCGACTATCAAGAGTCGAGCCCTCGTCGGGCGTCACACAACCGCACACAAGATGGGGATCCTCTAAGCCACGAGCTCCACTAGAGTATCCAATTTGCGAACTCCCGCGGGGAAGGATCAAGAACCCCTTACAACACTTGGTGAGGGCTCCAACAATCTCCAATTGCGAGCTCAATCACCTCCGCTGCTCCAAGCCGTCTACCATGTCGGGAAACATGGAAGAGTAACAAGAAATCTGCAGTAACTCGAAGATCAAGTGCCTCTAGAATGCAACTCTCAAGCAATGCACTTGAATCTCACTCAATCTCACTCAAGATATGCAACTAAGCAAAGAGATGAGTGGAGGGGTTGTTCTCTAGCTCAAAGAATGTCTCTAGGTCTCAAAAAGTGCAAGAGTTACCCTCAAACCCCAGATATCCTCTATTTATAGCGAAGGGGTACGCAGCTAGCCGTTACCGGACGACGCAGTTCAAAACGTACTGACCGGACGCACCGGTCAGGGTGACCGGACACGTCCGGTCACTATAGGACAAGCGTGAACAGTGCGCGTCAGAAGTTATCGTTGCTATGACCGGACGCGCTCTAGCATTTGACACGCCAGGTGCAGCGCGTCCGGTCGGAGTCCAGTAAGCTCCCACCGCGACCGGACGCGTCCGATCGCACATGACCGGACGCGTCGCGCGTCCGATCATCACTCCGCTGCGCTCTGCCCCTCTGGACGCCTGACCGGACGCTCCGTTTCCGTGAGGGACCAGACGCGCCGGTCGCGCGCTTTTCTTCTGCGCACAGGAGAACTGACCGGACACACTGGTTAGGCCAGACCAGCGTCCGGTCACAAACCCTCGCGCCTGACAACTGCTGAGAACTGACCGGACGCATCCGGTCAAACCGCAACCGCGTCCGGTGCAGCGTCCGGTCACCACAGTGACCGCCGTTCGCCTTCGTTTCTTTTTCAACTTCCGGCGCAGTAGAAAATAGGCATTTCACTTCCCCAAAAAGCGCCAAATCCCGCCTCGCAAGCTCGGCGGGAGGGAGAGAGGAACCCAAACCCCTCTCTACCGCTTAAACTTCACCGCCTTTGTAAATGTGCTAACACCACCAAGTGTACACCACCATGTGCATGTGTGTTAGCATTTCATAATCATTTTTCAAGGCGTTATGTTAGCTCTTTACTAGATCCTAATGCATATGCTCAAGACATTGATCTAGTGGCACTTGATTCCCGAGCTAACCGTGATTGCCCCTCTTGATAGTCGGCTATGTATCCTAAACCCGGTCAATCACTTCTCTACTCATCTTAGATCGGCAAAAGGAAAACCCTATGGTTATACCTTTGCCTTGCGCTCTTAGATCCTTCTCCTCCATTTGATCATCATGTCCTTCATTTTATGTGTATCTCCACCATGATCATCATTTCATGTCCATGCACCATCTCTTTGTGATCTTGTGGCCACCACTCCTTGCCACATACACCTTCATCACATGTGTTGCTTATGCCTAACTCAAAACACTTAACACATGGCATTAGCAACTTGGTGTCATTAATTACCAAAACCAAACTTGGGCTTTCAGCGGTCCACCGGACACAGGAGACCAGACATAGTGCGTCAGCATCCGGTTGAGGTGACATCAGTGCAGTGCGGAGGCAAGTAGTCATGTGGTGTACTGATCGGACGCTGGGCGCGTCCGATCAGTACTCACCGGACGCGTCCGGTCAAAAATTTCATGTGATGGACCCTTACTGCAAACGACCGAACACCACATTGTTCTATGTCCGGTCATCAGCATCTGCGCGTATGGTGTGGCGTGTACGTGAGCGCTGTAAGTTTTTGATCGTTGGCGATCCAGCGGTCCTCATTCGAACGTGACACGTGGCAGACGTCGAGTGGGTGAGCGCTTGACTCACCGGACGCTGAGCTGCGTCAGGTGCAGTAGCACCTGCACGTCCGATGCTATCAGGGAAGACTGAAATGTGAGCCTAACGGCTCTATTCTTTTGGGAGCCTTATAAATATATGTTGGCCGGCTCCAAGGGAGCTCTCTTGGTCTTTTGAACATCTTGACATCATTGTGAGCTAAGCATACTCCCTCCCACTCATCTCCCTTGCTTGGTTGCTAATCCAAAGTGAGATTGAGTGATCCAAGTGCATTGTGCTTGTGAGTTTGTATCTTAGTGGCACTTGGGTGATCTTTGGCTATGGGATTCTTGTTACTCTTGATGGTTGTTGCCACCTAGATGGCTTGAAGATAGCGGAGGAGTTGTGGCAAGAGTGGTGATTATTCTTGGCCACCTCCCAGTGCTTTGTGAGGGGTGTTGTGCCTTCCCCGATGGAGCACCAAAGGTAACTCTAGTAAATTGCTCGTGTCATTGAGTTACCTCACTTGTGGGTAGGTTCTTGCGTTGTCCATGGGTTGGATGAGGTTCGTGCTACATCTCTTAGCCGCTGAACCACCAAGTGTTGGTCGACGCAACGGCGACTAGCGTGCCGGCAAGCACGTGAACCTCGGGAGAAAAATATTGTGTTCATCTTGTGTATGATTGGGTTTCTCCTGGTGATTGGTCATCATATATTGTAATTGGTTCATCCCCTACTGAAAGCCCAAGTTTGGTTTTGGTAATTAATGACACCAAGTTTCTAATGCCATGTGTTAAGTGGTTTAAGTTAGGCATAAGCAACACATGTGATGAAGGTGCATGTGGCATGGAGTGGTGGCCACAAGATCACAAAGAGATGGTGTATGGACATGAAATGACGATCATGGTGATCAAGCGTAAGGAGATGAACACCAAACTAAGTGATCATGGCAAAGGTAAAATCGTAGGGTTTGCTTTTGCCGGTCTAAAGACGAGTAGAGAAGTGATTGACCGGGTTTAGGATTGATAGCCAACTATCAAGAGGGGCAATCATGGTTAGCTCGTGGATCAAGTGCTATTAGGTCATCTTCTTGAGCATATGCATTAGGATCTAGTAGAGAGCTAACATATCGCCTTGGAAAATGATTGTGAAAATGCTAACACATATGCACATGGTGATTTACACATGATGGTGTTGGCACATTTGCGAAGGCGGCAGTGTTTGAGCGGTAGAGAGGGGTTTGGGGTTCGCTCTCCCTCCCGCCGAGCTTGCAAGCGCGGGATTCAGGTGTTTTCGGGGAAATGAAATGCCTATTTTCCATTGCGCCAGAGGTTGAAAAGGTGGTGAAAGCACGGAAGTGTTTCATGAGCTAAAATATGTGTTTTAGTGATACACATATGAAGAGTAGCTCATAAGTGACAAGGGCGATCAAGCAGAACGAGTTTTCGATGAAGCATCATGAAGAAACGAGCGACAGACGCTCGGCTTGCTGGCGACAGACGCGGGGTGTGGCGTCTGACGCTAAACCCTAGCAGCGCGGCACTGGACGTGGCGACGGACGCACGATTGGTCGCGCGACAGACGCTGACGTCAGCGTCTGTCGGCTACGTGTAGAGGAAGCGGAGTGAGCTGTGGAGCGACAGACGCCAGTCCACGTCTGTTGGGCGACCACCGGGCGCGTCTGTTGTGTGATAGCATGGTTCCGGTCCTTACTGGACCACGTATGTCGCGTGACTGACGCTAAGGGTGCGGAGCGTCGGACGCGTCTGTCGCCCGCGACAGACGCTGGGTCACGAAGCGTAGAACGCGTCTGGCGCTGGGATTTCGACCGTTAGCTTTGAGCGCGTGGGGACATGTGGCGCAAGGAGAATGCGACAGACGCTGGGCGTGCGTCTGTCGGCTTGGCGACAGACGCTACTGTGCAGCGTCTGTCGCCCCCGAAAATCATCCAGTGAAGTTGATAACGGCTAGCTCTTGAGTGAAACATTATAAATAAGAGGTGGCCGGCCCTTGGGAGTTCTCTCTTGCACATTTGAGATATTGAGGCACACTTTAAGCTAGAGAACACTCCCTCCACTCATCTCCTTGCTTGGTTGCATACTCTAGAGAGATTGAGTGAGATTCAAGTGCATTGCATTGAGAGTTGCATCTAGTGGCACTTGAACTTCGTGTTTGCTGCGGATTGCTTGTTACTCTTGGGTGTTTCCCAACACCCTAGACGGCTTGGAGCAGCGGTGGTGTTGAGCTCGACCTTGGAGATTGTTTCGAGCCTCACCAAGTTGATTGTGAGGGGTTCTTGAGCCTTCCCCGCAGGAGTTCGTGAATTGGCTACTCTAGTGGAGCTCGTGGCTTGGAGGATCCCTATGTTATGAGTGGATGTGTGGCACCCGCTGAGGGTTCAACTCTTGATAGTTGATTAGCTCGTGATCCATCAAGTTGGTGCATCGTCACAACGAGGAGTAGCTTGCCGGGAAGCAAGTGAACCTTGGTAAAAATCTTGTGACATCTCTTTGCCGAGGATTTCTCTTGTGATTGCTCATTGTGATTGATTCTTTGAGTGCATTGCTTCTCTACATCGTTGGTATAAGAATCAAGTCACTTGCTCTTTACTTTCTTGTACTAGTCCTTGTGTAGTTTGCTTAGTGTAGCCTTTATCACATAGGAGTAAGTAGCTTAGTGACTTAGCCTTGTTGATGTGTATTAGAGATCATAGCCTTGCTTCACTAGAATTGTATAGGTGGCTTGCATAGTGTAGTTGAGCTAGTGCTAGAATTAGCTTAGCCATCTTTTATACTAACGTGGTTGTTTAGTGAAGCTTGTATAGGTGGCTTGTATAGTGTAGTTGAGCTAGTGCTAGAATTAGCTTAGCCATCTTTTATACTAACGTGGTTGTTTAGTGAAGCTTGTAGAAAATTTAAATAGGCTATTCACCCCCCTCTAGCCATTTGGACCTTACACTTACGCGACAGTATAAAGATCACATCCCCTCCATTTACTTTTCACAAACTAGTTGTAACCAGCTCTTTAGCGTAATTAGTTTTGAGAGCTTGTATTATCTTTGCTAGTATACCTCGTCACCTAGTCGAGCTCTTTAGTGTAGCTAGCTTTTGAGAGCTCGTAGTGACTTAGCCATTGATTGTATTAGTGATCATAGTTACTAAAATTGTTGGATAGGTGGCTTGCAACCCTTCTAGAGCTAGACTAAAACTGCATTTCGCTATTTGTTATACTAACCTTATGCTCTAGTGAGTTTGAAGAACTTTTAATAGGCTATTCACCTCCCTCTAGCCATATTAGGACCTTTCAGCTGGGCCACGGCGCTACTGGGCCAACTCGCGCGGGAGGAAGGGAGGGAGGAAGAGAAGGGCTGGGCTGCAGCTGTGGGCCGAGAGGAGGGAGAGGGAGAGAATGAGCCCGTGAGGCTTTTCCCAATTTTCAATTCCTTTTCTATTTCCTAACTCAAATATGCATATGTTTAAATGATTTCAAATTTAAATTTGAATTCATGAGTGTGTAAAAGCGTGCCACCATAAGTTCAACAAGTCAAACAATCATTCACACACAAAGTTTCACACATGTAGTTTTATGTTCCTATATTATTTTATTTGTAAAATTTATCTAGGTTAGCTATATATGTTGTCTCCTATGCAAATTTTAAAAAGTTCAAATTTTTAGTGATTTTTAAAACTAAGTCAATTTTTAGGTGTTACATACATGGTTAGCTAATATGTTTTAGTCTTGAACAATAGGCGGTTGGAATTGTAAAGATCCCTGCTAAGCCTAGAGTGGGTGAATGGCCTATTAAAACAAACTCAAACTTTCTGTTAGAAGGATGTGCGGCACTGCCGCTCTACGCACGACACCACCACTCCACAGCACTGTTGGCCAATGAGCGGCACTGTCGCTCCACCTGACAAGCTCGAGATCACAATTCAAAAAAACTGCCCAAATTTACTGAGCTTCTTGGTGTAGTGTAGAGCCTATTTGTAACACCCGTGCTTTTGCATCATCTTAAAAACCACTAAAAATTTGAACTTTTAAAAATTTACAACAAATTAAAACTTTGACTATTTATTTTCTGCAAAACCCTTTCTAAATAAAATGTTCTCTAAAACCCTTAATCAAAACTCACCATATGCATTTAGGATAGAATTTTGAAATGTTCGAATGCCTCCTTGCGTGATTGCTTGAATGCCTAAGTGCTTGTTTGTTTGCTTGTGTGTTTGCTTTTCTAGAATTTATTTGCGCTACCAAATTAACTTCCTTTAATTATAAATTGCAATCCTGACCTATTTCTTTATGATATAGCAGTAGAAAATGCATCATAGATATAAACAATATTTTGTTACCTTCTCTACTTAATTATTTTGGCCATTGCATTGCTAGATTATATATTTTTCCTAATATTAGTTTACATCCAGTTAAAGTCTATATGATAGAATATAATATTTAGATGTATATCTATAATGGTTATATTTTTTTATTTTCCTAGTGCTAGAGATGCTTCATATGCGTGTATATATATATGGTTAGTGTATCATCGTTTGTTTTCTCAATTTTATGCTAGTTAGATTCCTTTGGTTGAAATATATATATATCGGATATACGTAGTACTTTGCCTGTTTACAAAAATAGAAATATGCGGATATACGTAGTTAGATTCCTTTGGTTATATTTAGATGTATCATCGTTTGTTTTCTCAATTTTCTCAATTTTATGCTAGAGATGCCACGTTACTTGTTTACAAAAGAATTAATACATATAAGCATATATACGCATATACGTAGTACTTTGCCTGTTTACAAAAATAGAAATAGTAAACCCTCCTGTGTGTATGTCTAAAAATTCCTTCGTTGCGCTTGTGCAACTGTACTTGCTCGACTGCTCCAGAAGGCTGTCGGTCATAGCTCCTGGCCATATATCTTTCAAAATATCGGATATATCGGAAATTATCGGTAATAGAAATAAAATTTTGAAAGAAATTTAGAGAAAAAAATGACTCATTTTGTTTAGAAAAGCACATAGATCATTTCTAAACAATCTAACATAAAAAACTAAATAAAACTTATTATCAATTGTTTATTCAATGAGAAGGACAGTGATATAGCTGAAGCGTGCTGAGTGTGTTGCGGTGGTGGTAGCTTAAACTTAGAAGAGAAGGGGAGAGAAAATGAAACATGGATTAAGGTTGGAGTATTGAGTGAGCTTTGTCGTCTATTTGGATGATAAAATTTTAAAAATATAAAAATTTCGGACGATAGAGGAAAAATTTCAGACCCAATAAGTAAACGGAATATCTTGAAAATTTCGAATTCTACCCGCCGATATTTTTTTCTCTAGTGGGAAACGCACCGCGTGGGCACCCGTTGTGCATGTCTTCTTCCTCGCGACGGAACCGCGAATCTCGTCGCCAACACGGCACTCCAGTCTCCAGCCTAGGTCGTACGTGCGTGGACGAAGCTCCGCTGTTGCCCGCACTATGCCCTGCCTACCATGCCGGAAAATATCCCCGTCGCCACCTCCTGGCTCCTGCACAAAACTGACGAGCTGAGCGCCAGCTCAATGCCACCGCCCCGGCCGTGCACGTGCTCGTGCCGGCAAAAATCTTTCTGGCCGGAGAAATATCCTCCGCTGCCCACCGCCTTACTGTGGACAGGGCGGAGCTATAAGAGAACCGGCGAAGCTCACCATGGGGACACATCAGAGCTCTGGCACGCGCCCGTGGAAGCAAGGAATGGCCGGAGCTTTCCTTCCCCTCGGTACATACGGCTGCTGTCTGGGAGCACCACCACGGCCCATCACTCCCCGCGGCGCCGCCGAGCACAGCCAACGGCGAGGTCACCGGAGCTGGAGACGCTGCTACTGCCGCCGCGCTGGAGCCATGGACGCACTGCCGCCGCCCAGCCACCACTGGCCGCCGCGCTAGAGCCATGGATGGCACTGCCGCCGCCTAGCCGCCGAAGTCAGGCACCACCGGAGCGTCGTCGAGCTCGCCTCTGCTCGTCGGAGCCGAGGTCGCGGCCGTCGTAGTGCGCCGCCCTCGCCGCTGCTCGCCGCGCCGAAGCCACTCGTCGTAGCCGTGGTCGACCGCCGTGCTCGCCGCAGCCAGCCGTCGGAGCTCCCTCGCCGGGCTCGAGCGCTGCCGCGCCCGCTCGCCCTGTCCGGCTGTCCGCCCAGCGCCGCCGCAGTACACGACCGCCGGAGCTGCAACGCCGAACGCCGCAGCCTGCGCCAAGCACCAGTGCCCTGCCCTGCCGAAGCCGCTCGCCTCTGCTGACACCGCGCGGGCTGAAGCCGTGCCGGGTGCCGTCGTTGGCTGAGGCTATCCGTAATCGTCGTACTCTAAATTCATCCTCTAAAAGAAATATTCCGTTCTAGTCATCGAGATTTCATGATCTATATCAATTTTCCCGCACCCATCCATACTCTATATCATCCTCTATCTACTGTGTGGCCCACTTGTCAGATTTTTTTTCTTTTTTTCCTTTTTTCTCTTTTCTTTTTTTTATTTTTCCCCTCTCCTCCTTTATCCATTCATTCGACTGCACCGCCTGCCCCTCCTACACCTGTGAATCGTTCCCCTCCCCCTCGCGCCGACACTCACGCGAACGAGAGACCCGAGCAGAGGGAGACGAGCGATTAGGGTTCCGCCGCCCCCTCCTCCGGATCCCAACCTCCACCACCGTATCCCGCTCAGAGCTGCTAGATCCGGCCCTCCTCTACGAAGATCTCGATGTCGAGCTCCATTTTCTGTGTCCGAAGACTCCGCTCGCGCCTCCTTCCTGGGTGCTCCGGGATCCGAGTGCGCGTGGCGGCCCCGGCGAGCGCGCGCGGCTCGCGGGCGCGGCAGCACCGGGCTCCGAGGGGCGTGACTCGCGGGCCCCGGCGAGGGCGCGCGGCTCCGGGCGGCGGAAGGCCGGGCTCCGAGGGCGGCGGCTCCGGGCGTGGCGTCGACGGCCGCTCTTTCCCCGTCCGCGAGCGCGTCGGCGGAGCTCCTCCTCCAAGCAGGGGCGTTGGCGTCGGCGGAGCTCCTCCCCATGGCGGCGCTGCTCCGGCACGTCACCGGCGCCCGGCCTCCCCGCCGACGAGTGTCGTCCCGCGCCCGGCCTTCCCACTCGCGTTGCAGCGTTTGCCCGCGGGCCCCACGCCAGATAGCGGACGTCCTCTATCCCGCTAGGAATAGCGGATCCGCTGGCGTATCGGACCGGATAGAGGACCGCGCTGCGGCCGACGCGTCCGCTATCCGATCCTCCAGTACGCGTTTAGCGTACGCGGTGCAGACAACCTGAGCCCCGCCCGGTTCCCACTCCCTCTCTCCCTCCGTCTCTCTCCCTCTCGCTCCTCTGATTTTCTGTTCGTTGACCACGCAGATAAGGACGAGCAGACACACGACGGTATCCGAGGCATCCAAGGCCATCAGCCCCAGGCCACGTTGTGGTGGCCAATGGCTGCACGACATGCCTCTGGTGGACCCAGTCCGTCAGCCACAAGTGGCCTATCTCCTTCCCTTCTTTACTGTGTGGACGTGTTCCACATAAAACAATGGCAGAGAGGGAGCTAGTTCACCGATCGGTTCAGGGCTCATGAGCACAGTACAGGGACGGTCAGCCCTGACGCTGACTAGGACCACGCGTCAGCCAGCTGGGAAATTGCTATGTGCATCCGGGATTTGTACATAGTATGCGAAACGTAAGCTTATTAATTACATAAAAATTCCAGGAAAATTTCTAAATAAACTAGAATAGCTCTAGATCATATTTATATAATTTCCACTCATATTGCATAAATAAAAATTGTAGAATTAATTTCCATGCTTGTTTCCATTCGAGTATAATCGGTAGACTTTAATAATTTATAACTCCATCGCCTCGTAATTCTTGCACCATAATTTCTCTAAAATAAAACCCTACATATTAAAATGCATTTTCCTAATTTTGGTGCCCATTTATATTCTAGATATGATTGCTTTTCTTTTCTTTATTAAAATATTAATCCATAGTTGCATTAATTAATTAATAACCCGTAGTAGTAATTCGTTGCCGTAATACCCCGTCACCGTAATCGTAGATAACCCTATATATTCGCATATGTGTATATACTATGACACATACACGAATATATCCACATAAAATAATAGAATATCGATACATTAAAGGATATGCTCGATACTCGGGTATGCGCCTATGTATGGCTAACTTCATCCTCGTCTTTTTCTAACCAGACTAATCTGAGGCATGTACATATACATGTGCGTGTGTGCCACTAACCCCGGTAGATCTGTAGAAAGCCTGACTAAGTCACCTTTTCTCTTTCGGGATCACATAATAGTGAACCCAAATAATGTGGTCTGGTTTTTTTGCCAAACCAACCACCCATATAATCTAACCCGTAGAAGCCCTACTTTTATGGATGGAATATCTCTATCTAAACCTTGCTTCAGATTGACGTAATAATGATAACCTTAGACAGCAACCCATCACCTAATAGTACCAACCCATCTAGGATCATTTCTTCCACTTTGATTGCTTATGCTTATTTTACATGCATTGCTTGCTATTTTCCTTGTTTGTGTTTTCTTGCTTGTCGATGCTAGACCGCGTAGGATAGAGGATGTGGAGAGAACCCGATGGAGTCCAGAAGGCAAAAGCAGGAGACACAGGAATTGGACAAGAATATAATTGTTAGCGAATGAAGGCAAGTCCTAACACCCACCTTTTTCCTCCCCTCTACATTTCATGACATCTCTTAATCGCTCCCTTCCACCACCACCATATTTGCTAGCCTCCACCATCCATCTCCACCAATTAATAAATTCAACCAATATTACTTGTAACCCCTTATAAATTAATTATGATAATGAGATTAATGATAATAAGGTAATGATTACCTTGATATGATATGAGATCTATGAACCTGATGATAATAATTATGGAACTTGAACCGGTAAAACTGGACTAAACCCCGACACGGGGCGAGTGAGGGGTAATTTGTGTGGTACAAGTTACCTTGGTAGGTTCGCCTAGTGAGGGTTCCTGTTGGGAGATACTCGCCTCGGTCACATAAGGACCGGTTCGTAGTCCCTCTCGTCTAGTGCGATATTACGTACATCCACATGTCTATATGGGTAGGCTTGATCTCACACCCCGTCAGATAGAAGTATAATCTTTACTAGGAGGCCGGTGTTGGCAGCGGAATATCAGGAGCAGACATGGATGCTATGTGATCTTCCATGGTCTGGTTGGCGTGGTTGCTATGTAATCGTCCACGTTAATCCCTTTGACTTGGCCGCGTTCGAGCCCATATTATTTTGATGATTGGTACCATCGACACTGTTATGTTGGGATGATTTGGTATCCTCCCGAGATTAGTGTGTTTTCCAACCCCTGAGAAGCCGCGGTAGAGTTATATGAAAATATGAGGATGCGTCCCTTCGGGTACGAGGTCTTGTTAGGCCTGTTCCTGCCACCACGCAAGGTTTGGAGCTGTGTCTATCATGTGGGAAAATTTGTACACCTCTGCAGAGTTTATTAAATCTATTCAAATAGTCACGTACTTAGAATGGGCAGATGCTAGGATGAGAGCAACTATGATTAGATGCTTTTTATGTAATGAAACTGTGATAATCTGGTACGTTGTAATCAATTAAGCTGGTAAGTTACAATTTATAAACCTCGAGAACTGGCGAGAAGGGTTAATACTCTCCTAGAGCCCAAACTCCCATTTTATATATAACTCTACTACTAATATATATATACACCTCCACCTCCACCACCATAAATCACTCCCACATATAGCCTCCGCCATTCACCTCACCTCTACTCCAAAGTTAGGGCTTGCTAAGTACTTTATGTACTCAATCCCCTCCATTCTATATTTTTAGGAGTCAAGCTGCAGGAGTACATACGAGGATGGAGATATTGAAGCTACGCTAAGATGGGAAGACAGGAGTACGTACGAGGATGGGGATGTACGATTTCACAAAGGAGCTACTCGAGGACTACAAGGATAAAGATATAGGATTGAGTTCGTGAATAAGGTTTACGTCCGCACTCCAAGTTGCCTGTAGGAATGGAACAACAATATTATAGGACCGCTGTATTAGAACTCTGATGTATATTATAAGGCCAATAGCCCAAGCTATGTAATATGACTTTGTAATGTGTTTGCCCGATATTAATAAAAGTATAGTTTTTGATATCAATCTTGTTCACTCTGTGCGTATTAGCTACTGATCCAGGAACTGATACGTGATGCACAGTGGACCTTAAAGTAGGGGCCCGACACTATTCCACCACTTGAATCTAGTCAAAAGCTCACACATAAGTAGATCGAGACCAAACCCTAGAATCACCAACAAACAAGTATAGTATAATACAAAACAAGAACAAAGAGAGACAAGTTGTTTATTTTGTGGTTCAGCTCGCCACAAAGGCTTGCCTACCTCCATGTTGTTGAGGAAGCCACCAAGGCTTGGGTTTCACGAACCCTATCCTTTTTCTCAAGTCAAGAGAGCAAGTCTCTTGATTTGAGAGGTTCTTACTAAAGTAATGGGTAATTACAAATGTCCTAGAGCTGCCACACAAGTTGGAAGATTCGACGGGCGACGCCTAGCTAGCTAGGAGCCTTGCTCCAAATGTATCAAACACAATCCACCGGCTTCAATATGAACCAAGTGCTCTAGGAGTTGAAGAATAGGTTGGAGTGCTCCCTATTTCAGTTTGAAGGCTCAATCTCTTAAGGAATCGGAGAGGAATCATGGGAGAAGCTTGAGGTGCTCCAATGGAGTGAGAGATAGGGAGAGAGTTTTCTCTGGCTGAGCAGAAGGGAGAATGGTCGAAGATGACCATTGGGGGAGAAGGGAGACGTAAAATATCCCCCTGTTCCAAACAGTCACGTTAAGTCATGGTGGTGCCGCCCCACGCGTGGCAGTGCCACAGGACGAGCGGTAGTGCCACTCAGCCCAGATAGCCAAAGGTTGGGAATTTAGAGCATGATGTCTTGGCTAGGGGTATGAGGATATTTTTGGTGGGTATTTGAGCACTTGGTTGCACATTGAAGCTTGTGCATTGTATCCCCTTTATAGTATGGCTTTTCCTAAACTTAAATTCAAAATATAAAAGAATTTAAATGCTTTTGAGTTGGTAGCCTCATCCTTTTGTAATTGGGGGCTCCACCATTGCATGTATTATCCTCCTTTTTATTTTACCTACTTGTCATCTCGATAAATCTCATTAGTCCTCTAATTGCATGGTCATTACCACCAAAACCTATAATTAGGTCTTGATTGCACTTACAGGAATACTTGTAATATTTCTGTTAGCGCAAATTTGAACTATTGCCTTTTAAGTTCCTAGTAGTTTCCATCCTAAATTTGAACAGAGCCCCACATATGAAATTAGGGGTACAATTTACAATTTGCATTGGTGCCTTTATCTTTGTTATTTATAGTGCTATATTTGATTGTGGCCTCTAATATGAAAATTAAGAGTAAATCACTCTTCCCACACAATTGCCAATAAAGTGTAGCTTAGTGTTTTCATTTATAGATGCCAAAAAATTGGCACATGTTTGTGTTTTTTTTGTTTTAAAGTTTGACCCATACCAATACATTTTGGTACATCTTTGAGTAGGCTTTTTTTCCTGCTGGATCCTTATTTTAGGATGGCTCGTGATGTTGCTCCTAGAATTGGTTATCAAAAACCATCACTGATTGAATCTAGATTTTTCCCTGCTCTTCTGGTTTGTTGACCTTGACCGTTTCTACTTTGTAGTTAATTCAACTTGCTTGTGATTTCTTTTACCTTTTTTATTGTATATAAATGATTATGATTTCAAGGGCACTAATTTTATGTGTGTTGTTGTTTCTTTTTTACAGAGGGAGAACACAAAAATGTTGGCCAGTAACCAAAATTTGGCGATTTTATGTGACAGATAGTGCTTAAGAAATAAAGACAAAGGTCTGCCTGCTCGGTTGTTTATAGCAGAAAAAATACTTGACTAGTTTTAGTTGTCCCAGTTAAGTTATTTTTGAAAATGGTTATTAAACTGAACCAAGAATTAGCATATCTCCTGCATCTGTCTCTTATATATAGTTTCCCGTGTTCCAGGTGAATAAATATGCCTTCTCTAACCATGATGTAAGCCTTTTCCCATTTATACTTGAGGATTTGTATTCCAAATACTCTGCTTGCATTATGCACCGGACCTTTTGCTCTCTACTTAAAAGTTAGATTTTTAATATGAATAATATATCACTGGAAGCTTCCAGTTCTAAAATTCATATAGCTCTAAAGGCATTGGGCTTTCATTCCGACGCGTGGGCTCTGATTTCGTGGCCACGAGAGTAATTGCATGAGATGAGCCCATTTTCGGCCATAGATAACATCGGTTCCACGGCCCGACCCATGAGCAATACGACGCCATCTCTGTCTGTCATTGCCACAAATGTAGGGTTGATAGGGGGAGTTGAAATGTTGAAGCCAACACAACTAACTCATGTCCTGAACAAGGCTTCGGAGGTAGCAAATAACGTTGCTTTTCGAAAAAAAGAGAGAGTTGGTAATTAGCATGAGTTGTATTAAGAGAAGTCAATTTCTTTTTACCCATTCCTTAACGCAATGATCTAGTACAAAACTCATAAAGCTGAATATATACTATGAATAGTTTATTGCCAACACTTAAGATGTGTGCATGCCAAGAAAATGCTTAATTGTTTTTAAAACTAATTGATTATGTAGCACCAAATGATGACCATGTGTACGTTGTGAAAAACGGAACACAATACACGTTTTAAATAACAAGTTTGCAAAGTATGGTGAAATTTGTTTAAAGCATGTTTTACCATTCGGTTGCAAAGGTTAAACGAAGGCAGATGCATGGTCTAAACCAACTTATGAGCTGTGCATGTATGTAGAAAACACTAAACCATCATTTAACACTAATTATATGGCACCAACTATATAGTGCCCATGTATTGAAAATGGAACATGCATGCACACTTAATTTAGATAAACAAGTTTGCAAAAGGTTGTAAATTGAACAGCATTTGGTATTTTTTTTCTTTTCGGATGTTTGAAGGCGGCAAATGAATTCAGTTGTCAAACACTAATACTTGTTGGGGTGCCCACAAGGCCACAACCGATAGATAGGTCATGGAGACCGCCCAATCATCAATGGCCAACATGGAGGCCACATGGAACGCTTGTTAGCTCTCGGCTACTCGATTATTCAAACTCTCGGACATCAGATGGGTGATATATAGCTCCCATGTTGGAGACCCAAATGCAGATAGGCAACTAGAAGCACAATTTTCCAAACAAAAATCCAGCAATCCTCATTGTCCGAAGAAAAGCCCTAACTACACGATGAGGAGGCTAGGCTCGAGCAAAGCTCTAGTAGAGAAAATGGCTATGGGATGATATAAGACGGGGTAAGGGCTGTGAACTGACCCGCGCTTAGAAACAGATGTAATTATTTCCAATATCTCGTGTGTGGAAGTGGAACCGTGTGCGCGTGTGGTATATATATGTCAGGGACCTCGTGGGCTATGCTGGCCAGATTGGAGAAGCAAGTGGGCTGTAGCACCAGACTTGTCCTGGCCCTAGAAGGAAGCCACGAGAGACACAACACAATACTAGTACAGAAGCAGGTCAAGAGGAGGAACTGTCGAGGGACCATGAACCAGAACAGACGACGGCGGACTGCGGCTCGAGGCTAGCTGCGGCTAGAGTTCTTACTCCTGTTTTCCTTCTTCCTTTGATTCATGTATCCAGAACCATCTAGAATGTTTTAGTAAACTAGTTGTTCCTCATTTGTGGTTGTATTAGCATCTAGATCGGTGACAATATTTCCACACAAAAAAAAGATTGGTGACAATATAGTGACATGAGACATGGAGGACAGTTTTTGAAATGTTATTTCCAGAGTACTACTCCATGCCACGAACACTTGAATATTGGGGTTCTTGCACCGCTCCACAAGAAAGAACACGACGATAGTGCAGCTGGAGGATATTACCAGTTTACCAGCGTCAAAGATAAGTAATTACTAGAAAAAATGCACGTGTGTTGCAACGGAAGGAAAAAAGCTATCAAACGTTAATAGAAAACAAGGGCAGAATGTTACATATCTATTTATGTTTTACCCTTTCTATAAACTTTAAAAGCTATAGTTTATATTATGATGACCATATGACGTGCGTAGTGCGCCTCGCTAGTGCCGAATGGCGTGTGTCATTGGTGTAGATGCGGAGCCGTCCACGATGACGTCCGGACTCGTCTTTTCTGTGTGACGGTGTTGTCAATGTAGATGTGGAGCCGTTATGGATGGCGTCTGAGCTCACCTCCTTGATGTGGCGGCATCGTTGGCGTAGGCCGTAGGAGCCATTGCCGATGACGTCCATGGTTGTCCCGACGTCGCCCGGAGCAAGATGTTGTTGGTGTAGGAGTGGAGCCGTTGTTGATTGTGTCAGGGCTTGCCTTCTCGGTGGGGCGACATCGTTGGTGTAGATTATTGATGGCATCCATAGTTATCTTGACGTTACCAGGTCCCATGTCACGTAGTCTTGCCATCTCATGCCGACAAGTGTGGCCGACTCTAGACGATGCAACAAACGCGATTGCCGATGAGCGCGGCCAGCCAGAGTCCATGACACGCGTCGTCCACCTTGCATTTTGGCTCTTGTACAAAGGAGCATGGTCCCTAGGCATAACAATAGGACCTCGTCGTACGTAGAGCAGAGACGAACGTCCATGGCAGCATCCGTGCTCAAAATAGCGGAGCCTAGGGATGCGTGTTGCTCTTGTTCAGACATCTCCACACGCTTGTTAGTTGTCGGCGTGGCCGTGTCGAGGATGCAGACAACTAGGATGCAGATGTCGCGGCCGAGGCGTGCTCGCGAATCCTGGCCATGATGCAGTCATGAATGTCGCCGCCGTGCCATGGATATAGAAACGTCGGGTCTTCTCCATAGGTCATGATGGTGTGGTGTGCCACGGTGAGCATGGTGTGCCATGGTGAGCACGACTGCACGAGGGTGCTGGCGCAGCATGCGGCATGGGAACGGCAACCATATGTTTCTACCTCAAGACGGCATGGGCTGTCGTTGCTAGCTTCTCGGTGTAGCCGATCTGATCACCGTCTCCGCCTCGTGTGCATATCTTGCATGTGTAAATCGCCTAGCACCGTTGCTCGGTTTCATGTAAGTATAAAGAATAGATAATAAATATAGATATATAGATATTTATAAGAAACACAAAAAAAGACAGAAAAAGAGATGAGAACTTTGAAGTTGCTGGAAGAAAAATCTTCATTATCCCATAGATAGAGGGAGATTGACAAAAAAAATAGATGAACCAAAAAAAATAGGTTGAAATTTTGTCTCTTTATTAATAGGTATAGATATAGATATAGATACGCATGAGCGTGCTTAGTCGTGACATTGTCAGTTGTCACCGCTGCTGTTAGAACAGTAACATTGGAGAGCAGCTGCAGCAGCAGCCATGCAAACTTGGTGTCGAACAGGCCTATATTATAACAGCTTGTTCGGCTAGCTATGGCAGGTGGCTGGTGCTGATTTGTTATGAGAGAAAAATATTGTTGGCTGACAGGTGGCTGGTGACTGGTGCTGATTTGATGTTAGATAAAAGCACTGCTGGCTGGCTGGGTGACCACCACATGCATTGTTAGGAGCGACAAAGTTAATAAATCAATCAATTAATTTAAATCCTATGATAATGTATGAAATAAAACCTGTACCCGTGGAAAATTAAACAACCTCAGTTGGCTAACCAACAATACATAAAAGCTTGTCAGAAGGTATATTCAAGACTGTCCACTCTAAAGGAAGGCATGGCATGCATATAGCTCTAAACAAGAGGAGACAAACACGCTACTACACATTCGGCGCGTACAAAATATATACCAGCTTTAGCTTGGGAGACACCGTGCATGCACGCACACGCAGTGTCACATGGGGGCAGGTACATACACGCAGGAGCATGATAGTGATGATACTGTTGCCCAGGGATGTATAGTATACACGAGGGGAAACGTGCAGAGGAGAGCTCATCTGCATATCAATCCAATGCAAGATGATGGTGTGCATGCATTGCAAGGGACAAGGGGAACAGTGGAACACGATGGATGGATGCAACCGCTGCTGCAGGCTGCCTCTTCACTAATCCATCTCGCACAGTTAACAACCAATGATGCATGGCACGCTTGCAGCTATTATATGTGCCTCGGAAGTTGTGTGTATGTGTACATGCGTAGACTGTCGTTGTGTGCTGACAGGCCAAAAGCAACCATGCATTTGCATTCTGCTTGTGTACGTTTTGTAATTACATCAGTAACAGTAGTATAAGTATATATATTGGTAATTAATATAATATTATATATTTATGTAAGCTCACTGGGAATCGAAGAAAAGGAGAGGGAAAAAAGGGCATGAACGTACTAATAAGCGTAAGTCTGGTCAATGGACCTAGCTGTGCATGCGACTGTGCTCTGTCTGCTGGGTAATTATATTATTCAAGTCGAGTCAAGCAGAAACGATAGTGATATGACGAACGAGGACGTCCGTCATGTAACTCCTGTCCGGAAGCGCTCCCACATAAAAAAAATCCCTGTCCGCTCATTCCACTCCCTGCGGTGCCTCCATCCCGCTCATCCCCCATGGCGCCTGCTCCTGCCTCCGGTCGTTGCACCTGCCGCCAGCCCCTTCTTCTCGTCCCCCGCCTGGCCACGCTGGCCCCTTCTTCCCGCCCCTGCCCGGCCAGAGCTCGTTGGCAGCTGCTTGCGCCTACCGCCAGCCCCTTCCTCCCGTCCAGAGCCCGCCGGTGACCCGCGCCATCGCTAGCCTGTCCCCGCCTTCCCCTCCGCCCGCATGCGACGGCGGCTGCCTGCATCCTGGCCAAAGCTCGCCGACGGCCTTTCCTCGCTGCCCCCTCTGCTCGCCTCCAGAAGGGGCCGCAATGGCGGTGCCCTCTGCCTGCCCATCCCCTGCTTGCGCAGCGTTGTAAAGAAGAAGAATGGTGAAAACCGCATGTTGTAAGTCTATGTTTCAGATGTTTCATAGGTACGTTGCAAATGTTTAATAAGGATATTGCAAAAGTAGATGGGATGTTTCACATGTTGGAATGGTTATACACATATGTTGCAAGCTTCTGTTCCTAGTATTTCATCTATTATTTCAAACATATATTGCAAGTGTCACTATTACATGAAACTTAATGACCGAGGCGGGCAAAATGGCTTAACCGAGGTGGTTTTCACAACTGCCTCGGTCAAAAGGTCACAGTTAATCGTGGCCTTAACCGAGGCGGTTTCCTGCCCGTCTCGGTTAATAAAATAAAATAAAAAGGGAAAACCCATGGACAGGCCTGCCAAGCCCAACCATAGGCCCACCGAGCCCATCCATGGGCCGTTGCTGGATCTGGCTGCTGCTCGTCGAATTCGGCCGCCTCCTCGCTGGATCCGACCGCTGCTCGCCGGATCCAGTCGCCTGCTCACCGGATCCGGCTGTCGCGTGCCGGAGGAGAGGGGGCACCGCCGGAGGGAGGAGAGAGCACCACCACCGGATCTCCGCCGCCAAATCCGCCCGCACCGTGGAGGAGGAGCTGCTCATGCTGGATCTGCGAGGTGGCGCCGCTGGATCCACGGTGGTTGAGGTGGTGGCGCCGGATCCCGTGCCGGGGAAGGCCACCGCGTGCTCGCGACCCGCGAGCCGTTGCCATGCCCCCGCGCCGGCCACTGGTAAGCGCCCGGCCCCGCGTTCGCCGCCCGCGCGCGCGTGGAGAAGAGGGGAGGGAGGAGAATGGGGGAGAGGGGAGGGAGGGAAGAGCGGGGAGGGAGGGAGGAGCTCATGGAGGAGAGGGGAGGGAGGAGCGCGGCGCTCGCCGCCCCCGCGATCGCGTGGAGTGAGGGGCTATGGCTGAGGCTGAGAGAGCTGCGACTAAGGGGGTGAGGGAGAGACTGAGGGGTTTGTGAATTCGTTTATATATTGAAGATGATAGTGGGCTGGTGTGGTCTAGCGGGCTGGGTCTGATTTACCGAGGCGGTTATTTTACAATACCCGCCTCGATTAATGATTTACCGAGGCGGTTATTTTACAATGTCGGCCTCGGTTAATACATTAACCGAGGCGGTTACTGCCTGCCTGCCCTGCCTCGAATAACCGAGGTGGGCAACCAGGCCGCCCGCCTCGGAGCCCCAAATTGAAACACTGCGGAAAAGATTTTTCTGTAGTAGTGTGTGTTTATTTGGATGTTGTATATGTTTCACACATATGTTGCCAGTGTTTTATCTGGATGTTGCTTATCTTTTACAATTGTTTTGAGGTATTTTTACAAGCGTTTTAGACGTATGTTATAAGTGTTGTATCTGAATGTTTCAAAAGTAGATCGGTGTTGCATCTCAATCCCTCCTCGTCTTCGGCTGCCTTGCCTCGGTGTCTCCACTTTCTCTCAGCACCGGCTGGGCATCCAAACTAGAGGCGCAGGCGGGTGTTGTGCCCCTCCTCTTCTTCTCGATGTTGGCGTCGTGTCGTGGGATGGCGGCGCAGCGGGGGATGGGTCGCCTCGAGTACACGCAGGTGCGCTCCTTCTGTTCCGTTACGTGGGGGTGATAGGTGCGCTCGTTTCTTCTGTTATGCACTGAGATCGGACAGCTCCTGTTCCTCAAATCGGATGGTCCTGAGCTGCGTTCGGACACGTCTTCGGGCCGGACGTCCAGACACTAGTCGTTCCAAAGCAGAAAAGGAGGTCAATAATATGGTCATGATGTGTGCAATCATCTCCGGCCGGCCGGGCAGGCAGAGATACACCCGAGCACCATCTCTGTTCTAACTAAAAGGGAAGCATTCGGACTATCATGAAAAGTACTTGATGAACGAGAGACTAAGACCATTTCAACACCATAAAACAATCAAGTTGAGTAGATCGGAGCTCCACGGCTCCACGCCATTCTGAACCAGAAATGCTAACGACAGATTCTGGTACGCGCGACACAGTAACAGGAACAAAAAAAACAATGTTGTCTGCTCATCTCAGCAACTTACTGTAAACATTACTAAGATTCAGCGAGTAACATATATTTGCTGCTTCCTGACACGTCCAAGTCCAGATGAAACAGAGGCACGACAATGCAGAAAATTCATAATATTCCATATGCATATACTATTGCAGCCAGATTGGTTAAAGGAATGTGTGTTGGTTCCATATTCTGAAGACGGTGGCGTCTAGCGTTCAATGGTTTTTCTGTTTTATTAGTTCAGTTCTGTGATACGGTGTCTTTTTCTTTTGATCCTGTAAGGTGGAAGTTGCCCCCTGTTCTGGCTAGAACTGGGTGCGTTTTGGGTTTAAAACTCTCTGCTGTAACTGAATTCTGATTCTTTGATGTTAATTGAAAGGCCGGGGCGTCGGCCCTTGAACTTTAAAAAAAACTATTGCATCAAGATCAAATGCAAAGGAATACTCCTATATATAACCAAACAGAACTGAACCGCTGAACTAGATCTGAAATTGAGGAGATTGACGACTCTCCCAACCTCCCTTTTGCTTGCTTCCCTAATCCCCTAATCCTTTTATTACCAACAAACATGGCACTCACCGATTGTTCTCCACACCACATACCACACAACACATTCTGTTCTCCTAATTAACTACTCGTCGCCGTCGTCCTCGTCGTCCGTGACCTCCCGGATGGACTCCGCGTAGCCATGGATTAGGTACTGGTCAATGAGGGCCTGCTGGTCGGCCTGCATCTTCTCGCTTTTAGCCTTAGTTTCGGCGTAGGACGCGCGGAACTCCTCGGAGCGCTGTGCCAGCCTCTCATCGGAGATCTCGTAGACGCAATGGGGACGTACAATCATTATGTGGATGAACTTCTCCGGCAGCCTCTCCATCACCACCCTCTTCCGCTTCTCCTTGGTCGTCTTCCCGGCGCCAGCAGGCTGGGCCTCCTCCTCCGCCGCCGCGGGCTTCGTCGCCAGCAATTGATTTGTCCTATTTTCGCTCTTCATCAGGTCGTCGGCGTGGTCATCCCCCTCCGTCGTCGTTGGTTCCTTCCTCGTCCTCTTCCTCTTGAGGTTAGGGTGGCCACGGGATCCCATCGCGCGCAGTTGCCGCGATCGACGGAAGGATCGGAGCGATCCCTAAATACCTCTCCGCGGTCTGGTAGTTCGCGACAAAGATGCGGCGGAAATTATGCACCTCGGTTCTCAATCCGAGTCCGAGACTCCGACGAAGCCCACTAAGCGGTGGCGGGCCGTTTCTTCTGGGCTCTAGTATGTAGCACGTGCCAATTAAGGCTGGGCGGCCTGCAGTGCCAAAAGAAACACTGGTGTATGTAATTTCGTCCATTCTATTATTGTACAGTGCTTTGGTGAGCAGCAGTGAAACACCCGTGCTAGAATTTACCACACGCCACATGTGCTCTGGGATGCTGGCACCCTCTATTCCAAATTATAGGTACGTCTTCACTTTTTTTTAAGTTACCTAGTGTTTATTATATACAACTAGATATATGATATGTCAATATACGTAATAAAAGTGTATTTAGAAACGGTGGTGCTAGCGTCTGGATATCTTGACGAACGCCCACTCTGCACTCCACGTCCGCCCTCGCGCCAGCACGCCCTCGCCCACGCCTACGTTTCGCGCGCCCACGTGGGGCCCATGCTGTCCATACATCGTCACACCGATAGACCACGCGCGGGGACCACTCGCGTCTCCTCCGCTTCTCACGGGCATTGCAACATGTGCAACACTCATATGCTTTTGCAATATCCAGCTGAAACACTTGCAACATACGTGCGAAACATATGAAACAATTGCAACATACGTCCAAAACACTTGCAAAACACTTGAAAAAAACACTTGAAAGCCATTGCAAGCATATGCAATATTCAGATGAGTAACTTGCAACATATGTGTGAAATATATGCAACATCCAGATAAACACACTTGCAGCTTATGTCTAAAAAAACAGATGAAAGTGTTGCAACATAATGCAGCATCCCGATCTACTTTTACAACATCCATATGAAACACTTCCAACATACCTCTGAACATCTGAAATACTTGAAACATACGCTTTGCAACATGTCAGGCGGGACACTCTAGTGGGCGGCGATCACCATGTCAGGCACATTGAGGAACTCGATAACCGCCTCGAGCATCACCGGGGCGGAGGTGCCGCGAGGTGTCCGCGAAGTACGGCACGGCCGCGACGCCCTCGCCGTCTCCAACTATAGGAGGAGGTGTCGAGGAGGGCGCTGGCGCCGGCTCCGGCGATGAGGGCAAGGGTGGGGAGCATGCGTGACTCCAACGGTGGAGCCTGGCATCGCGAAGGCGGGTGAGGGCCCCAGGGCGGAGGAAGCGGAGGTGGGGAATGCCGCGGCAGCCGTGCAAGTTTGAATGTCGCTGTCTTTTTCTTTTTTGAGAGAGACCGTGAAAAAATGAAGGTAGAGGGGAGGGGCTGGTAGTGCGCGGGTCTAGGAAGCGCGACATCCAGACTGACGGACACCCGCACCACAACATTTCTGATTTAGAAAAGTCAAAACGACCTATAAATTAAAACGGAGGGGTTGCAATCCCATCACCAATCTCTTCAAGCTTTAGTCTAGAACTGAACGAAGTGCCATCCCTCTGCCTCCTGGATCCACCCCTGCCTTTGCGCTTTTGACTGAGCATTATAAAGAACATGATATTCTGGTGCCCATTAAAGTAATCAGATCAACTCTTGAATTCATTGGTTGTACAGGCATACCTAGTATAAATATATGACTATCATAATGAACAAAATCATCTACAGCCACTCAGCCAGTACAGGACATTGACGATAGCAGTTCACTCTAACAGCCGCACAAGACAATAGAAACAGTCCGAATAATCGGCAAATAAAAGAAAATGATATCGTAGCAGGCATGTTGGATTAGCAGCTAGGTCTAGCAACATCATGTTCAGTCAACAATTTTAAATCCTGCATCGTATCGTACAACTTTATTATTGCACCCCAACTGCCTCCCTAGTACTCATCCACCGTGACATCCTCCTCATCATGAGTCACCTCGCTTTCATCCTCCGCGTAGCCCTAGGCATTGTAGGGCGTATTTGGTTGGGTGCCTAACTGTTACCCAGGCTTCAAGAAACCAATTTTGGATTGTTTGGTTGCCTATTTGGGCCAGTTAGCCAGGCCTGGCGAGGCCACCGACCACACGATAGCCAGGCCACGCGGAAACGAGGCGGGAGGCTGTTTCCGCGAAGCCAGCCCCCAGGTACCGCTTAGGTCACCTCTTGCTCGCCTCGCCTCACCGCGACCCGCTCGCCTCGCCTCCTAGGCCATCTCCTCGTGTCCGCACTCCAGCTCCTCGGCGGTCGCGCGACGGCCACTTGCTTCCTGGCCAGCTCCTCTGTGTCCACGCGCCACCTCGCCTTCGCCCACGCGTGCTAGAACAAGAAGCAGAAGCAGCAGACATGGCCGCCCTCGCCGCATCCTACACGGCTGCCTTCGCTGCGAAGCCGCGCCTCCCACATGCGCCTCTCCATGGCCTGCTCCGCCACCAGCAACTCCAATAGAAGTAGCGATGACACTCGAACAACAGCGTCCAACCTTCTCGTCTTCCCCACCTACTTCGACCTCACTGCTACCGGCACATCTAGCAGGGACTGGATCTAGATGGAGCTCCGCACCGACACACCGCCACTGGGTTGTGTCACCACTGCCGGCGACGTCATGCTGTTCGATCTGACAGAGCTACTAAGGACGATGCACAGCACATGTTCGATGGAATGCTCCGTATGGGTAACTTTACCGGTTGAAAAAGGAGGTAATTCCATTCAAGCAAAACCAACTAACAAAACACATTCATTCCTAGCCAAGCTTAAGCAACCACTCCAACCAAATAAGTGATTATTAGCTTGTGCTAAGTTGGCTAAGTCTGGCCTGACTCAGAATGCTAGCCAGGCTAGCAATTAAACAGGAACCAAACACACCCGTAATGCTGGATGAGGGCCTGCTCGTAGTCACGGAGCTTGGCATCGACAAAAGTTATGAGGTCATATAACTAGCGGGAATCACGGGAACGCTTTGACAGCTGAACGGGAGTGAGGTCTTCGATGCTCCTGAACGACCTCTTCACCATGTGATCGATGAGTGCCTTAGGCAACCTCTGCTTGACCACCATGTAAAAAACCCTATGCTTGACCACCCTCTTCCTCTTCTTCATCACAGGGCTAGCCGTCTCCTCCTCCGCCACCTTGGCTTTCATCTCCCGCCAGTGATCCATCTAGATGTCCATGCCCCCTGGTACATGCTTGAATTTCAGGCTAAACTAAGCACTACTAGGAAATCACACAGAGAGAGTGTTTTCAAAATATAAACCATAATGCTCTCATGAGGGCATCGAACGGACGGATGCAACCCACTGCGACTAGGAGAGGTGACGTCGCTGCAGCCAGGAGAGGTGCCGTCACCTGCACCGTAACATCCACCTGCTGCGTGTAGCTAGGCGGCCAAGAGAGGTGCCGTTGCTGGCTGGGCCAAGGCCAGGCGCAGGCGCAGCTAGCCATTGCTAGACCACGCCACCATCCTCAGCCATTGGCTGGCCGAAAGCAACTGTTTCCCCATTCTGCTCTACGTCGTATATGGAAGAAGGGTAAAAAACGCATGTTGTGTTGGGGTTTAGTCCCACATCGTGTAGCGATGGTGGGGAGCACAACATATAAGGCGGGAGAATCCCCACCTATCAGGCTACTCTTTTGGGTTGAGTAAGGCCCAAAGGTCTTATATGTTGTCAACTTTAGTGGTCCTGGGACCTATGGGAGCACAGGCTCGTAATGAGTCGGGTCGGCTGCAAGCCAACTCCAAGATCAAGAACTCGGTGGTCGTCACTAGTTCCAACAATTGGTATCATGAGACTATGGTCAAAAAGCTAAACCCGATAAAAAAATCTTGAACGTTACATCATGGCGGGGGCACCCTGATGTGTGACTAAGGGAATCTCGAGTGTCATAGCATGGCGGGGGCACCATGATGTGTGACTAAGGGAATCTCGAGTGTCACAGCTTGGCGAGGGCACCCCGATGTGTGACTAAGGGGGCACCATGATGTGTGACTAAGGGAATCTCAAGCATCACAGCATGGCGAGGGCACCCCGATGTGTGACTAAGGGGAGATTGTTGGGGTTTAGTCTCACATCATGTAGCGATGGTGTGGGAGCGCAACATATAAGGCGGGAGAACTCCCACCTGTGAGGCTAGTCTTTTGGGCTGAATAAGGCCCAAAGGCCTTACATGTTGTCAGCTCTAGTGGACCTGGGACCTGTGGGAGCGCAGGCTCGTGGTAACAAGCCGAATTGTTGGGGTTTAGTCCCACATCGTGTAACGATGGTAGGGGAAAACCTCGACCTATAAAGCTAGTCTTTTGGGTTGAGCAAGGCCCAAAAGCCTTATATGTTGTGAGCTCCGATGGACCTAGGACCTATGGGAGCACAGGCTTGTAACGAGCTAGGCTGGCTGCAAGCCAGCTCCAAGATCGAGAACTTGGTGATCACCACCAGTTCCAACAATTGGTATCATGAGCCTATGGTCAAAAAAGCTAACTCGATAAAAAATCTCGAATGTTACATATGGCAGGGGCACCCCGATGTGTAATTAAGGGGGAGATTATTGGGGTTTAGTCCCACTTCGTATAACGATGGTGGGGGAGCACAACATATAAGGCAAGGGCAGTCCCACCTATGAGGCTAGTCTTTTGGGTTGAGTAAGGCCCAAAGGCCTTATATGTTGTCAGCTACGGTGGACCTGGGAGCTGATGTGGGCGCGTAGGTTCGTAACAAGTCGGGCCGGCTGCAAGCCATCTCCAAGATCGAGAACTTGGTGGTCACCACCGGTTCCAACAATTGGTAGGTTTATTGTTGGGGTTTAGTCCCACATCGTGTAGCGATGGTGAGAGAGCAAAACATATAAGGCGGAGAACCCCCACCAATAAGGCTAGTCTTTTGGGTTGAGCAAGGCCCAAAGGCAGCTCTAGATCGAGAACTCAGTGGTCACCACCGATTCCAATAATTGTATCAGAGCCTATGGTCAAATAAAAGCTAAACATGATAAAAAATCTCGAACGTTACATGGCCGGGGCACCCCGATGTGTGACTAAGGGGGAGATTATTGGGGTTTAGTCCTATATCGTGTAGCGATGGTGGGGGAGCACAACATATATGGCGGGGGCAGTCCCACTTATCAAGCTAGTCTTTTGGGTTGAGTAAGGCCCAATGGCCTTATATGTTGTTAGCTTGAGTGGACTTGGGACCTGTGGGAGCGCAGGCTCGTAACGAGCTGAGCCGGCTGCAAGACAGCTCCAGGATCGAGAACTCGGTGGTCACCACCAATTCTAAGAGAGGACTTGGAGGGCGCGATCGAGGAGGGTCCATGGCCGAGAAGGGGCATGGCGCTCGCGACGGGAGAGGAAGAAGCGAAACAGAAGCAAACAAACCGTTATTTTTGTGTAACGAGTGGCAGTGTTGGATAATTTCTCCCAACTCTACCAAATTTGAATTTTTGGTGCTACACCAATTTGGTGAATCTAGGGGCCAGATCCACCATTTTAGTGGAGCAGATCCACGTTGGAGGTGCTGGATCCAAAAGCGTTTGGCTACAAAAGTTGGATCAAAATCAGGTTTCGAGGAATCTGGAGACGGTGGAGCTCTACAAACAGGTCCTCGGTGGGTAGCAACTTGGCGGGAATGGACTGAATTACCCAAGCTAATAGTGACACCAAACAGCAAGGGCATATAAACAGATATGTTAATTTTTTGAGTCACAAGAGGAGTTAACCTATTCCTACTGCAAGCTCCCTTCCCCTATGGAAGAACAACAGGCTCGCTCCTCCTGAGGACCCTCTCATAGAGGAGAAGCATCATATCAAATTGTAAAAGACTCGTTTTCTTTAATTTGTATTTCTTTTTGTTATGCAAGGATGATAATGATTTAGGCCTCCTTTAAAGGGCTCCTTTGGCTCTAGCTCCGCGCAAAATTATCGGAGGAGCCACAAATCGTAGCTTGTCCCGGCTCCACATTGATATGAGGAAGTAAGAGAAAAGTGGCTCCGTGTTATAGTGCATCTACAGTGACTTTGCAGCTTGAGTTGGAGCACCGAAAACCTATGACAAATAACCCTTTAGGAAGGGATGTCACTTATTAGAAGCGAATACCAACCCGTTGCAATGCACAAGCACATTTTGCTAGTAGTTAAAACTTGGCAAACAAATAATCATGTCAAGCACAAGTTCTAATATATTTTATCTCTACCAATATAAAAAGTAACAGTTGTAACCTTTCCTAAAGCTACCCCAACAGATGTCCCCTGCAGTCAAGACCTTTCTTAGATGTGCCAAACCAACTACACCCGAAAACAGCAAACCATTAAAACAAACTCACGAGATCAACTCTAGCCTCTCATTTCTCATACTCACTCAAATCCAATGACCCTGGTTGTTTGGATCATACATCATCACTCATCCCATCCCATCCCGCGCGTGACTCTCCCTCTCCCTCGACACCCCCTCTCCCGATCCCATCCCACGCGCGGCTCTACCTCTCTTCCCTGATGCCCCTCTCTGAAAGATCCTAAATGACTGGAGGGGGGAGTGAATAGCCTAATAAAAAGTAGTACCTCATACTTATATCTCCTAAATAAAATATTAAAAATCCAAAACGTCTTCTAATTTGGAACAGAGAGATTATTAAATAGTACCTAATACGGAGCACAGGTTGATGGACTAGTCATATCAAATTGTAAAAGACAGGTTTCTTTAATTTGCTGTATTTCTATTTGTTTCAAAAAAAAAGACGGATCATGTATGTATGTATACATATATAAGTAGATGCATGAGAAAGTATATACAACATTAATTGTGGAAGTAGTACAAATTAAACTGTTAATCGTCGATCATGAGGTGGCAGGCTGGATAAAGCCCATGTAGGGGGATTGCCGGCCTTGCGGCGGCCACATGTAGGTCATCTTCCCACGCTTGGCAAGCTCAAGACTAGTAGGAGACGAAGACGACGACGACGACGACCACAAGCGCTTGAGCTCCACCACCAAGAAGCAGCAGGCATCGTAGGTGATGGGGGGACCGTACCTGGTCGGCTCCATGGTGCTCATCGGCCTGAATATGCAGAACCTGCCGTCGCCCAGGTACGCCAGGCTGTGCATGTCCCGAGGCCTCGAGACTCGGCCGCCGCTGCTGATGACGCACTCCTCCCAGGGCCAGGGGAACGTCTCCGGCGGTCCGGCCACACGTGCCGCACCGCCCCGGTCCTGACGTCGCACGCGCACAGGAAGCCTTTGTCGCCGGCGGTGAGGCCCATGACTGATGCGCCGAGCTCCGGGACGTGGAGCCCGCGGCCCTGGAATGGCAGCTGCCACGTCCCTTCCATCCGCCACGTCGCGCTGTGCTCGTCGGCGGCGTCCAGGGAGAATGTGCCCTTGCCGGTGACGGAGATCCACACGCGCGTGCCCACTGCAAGTGCACAGTAGGCCGAGACGAACGCGAGCTCGTTCTCGGCCAGGCGCCCCACGGGGGGCTTCGGGAGCGGGACGGCGTGCCACTGCCAGCACCCGCCGGGGACGGGGAGCAGCCGGAGCTTCTCGAAGCCGTAGATGCCGTCGAAGAGGATGGTGTCCATCCTGATGACGGTGCCGGCGGCGGCGGCGTCTCCCGGCACCAACAGGGGGAGCATGGCGGGCGCGTCCCTGTAGCTGCCGAACCCGCGTGGCGAGCTGAAACCGCGGCCCCTGGGCCACCACCGGACGAGGCGGCCCTCGGTGTCGCGCATCCGCGGGCTCGGCTGCCTAAAGCTGCACTAACGAGCCAGCTCGGCTCGTTTGGCTCGGCTCGTTAAGATAACGAGCCAGATCAGATCAGGCTCGTTTGGCTCGGCTCGTTAAGATAACGAGCCAGAAGGCCGGCTCGGCTCGGCTCGTTTACGAGCTCGAGCTGGCTCGTTTGGCTCGCGAGCCAGCCATATTAAAACATAAAAAAATATAATATGTGTATTATCTAAAGTTTGATAATGGTAATAATATAAAACTAGTCCATTCATAAGTCTTAATAAATCATACAAAAATAATATGTACTATTATATTATAATACTATACATCATACATTGTCTATGGTTCATACTCCATGCCATATATGATGCATCCATTATCCATACATTCATTTAAAATAAAAAGAGTCAAATTAATCTAAAATTTATAGAGTCAAAGTCCAATCATCAACAAATTATAAAGTGTAAGACATAAAGTTATATAACACTAATAAAAGTTTAAGGCCAACAACTTTGGTTCGTTAGGCTCGCGAGCTGGCTCGAGCTGGCTCGCGAGCTGGCTCGTTAAGACACGAGCTAGGATGCTTGCTCAGCTCGTTTGAGAAATTAAACGAGCCGAGCCGAGCCACTGTCGATCCGAGTCGAGCGATCTATCGAGTTGCGAGCTTTTTGTCCAGCTTTACGGCTGCCGCTCCCAGAAACCGTAGCCGCCGACCTGCATCACCGTGTCGTGGAACACGGTGTCGGCACAGAAGTCGTAGAAGGCGCCCAGGACGGCGCCGCCCGAAGCGGCGAACGCGCGGCAGCCGGACGGCGAGGGGAAGCGCGCGACGGGACGCGGGGAGCAGGCCGCCACCACCACCACCTCCTCCTCGTCATCGGCGACCAGCAGGTCGTACACAAGGTGGCCCTCCTCCTCGTCGTGCACCACCAGAAGCGACCGGTCGGCGGCCATTGGATCACCGCAGCAGCCGCGTGCGTAGCAATGTCTCTCGCCGCGCGCGGCCAGGGTTGCGATTTATAGGGACCCGTGCTGCCTGCCCACCGACCAGATCTCGGAATCCTAGCTTTTGACGTGTTCTTCTCAGATACGGCCCCGGTCCCACCGACCACTGTTTTTTTTGGCTGCAAGTATTATATAACCGCTGGAAAATCAAGCTAAGGCGTCTGCCGCCCAGCGGCCCAGCCCTTTGTTTTCATGTAATTTTTGGTCTAATAAAAGTATATAAATCTCACCGTGATTAAAAGCAATATATATACATATAATGTTCAAATAAGATCTTCAAATTAAATTTCAATTGCACCATTAGATTTTTTTATTGAGATCTTCAAAATAATACCACACTTGACCATGTTTTGAAGAAACTTTTTTGAATATTTTTTAAATGCTTGGATAATTTTTTGTGACCCTAGGACAATGGTTTCAATTTAATAATAAAATTGTTTCGCCTCAGGTGAAAAATGTTCTGTACAGAAAATTATTTAAATATATCCAAATGCGGTCTTGTTTTGATGATTTCATCATAAGGATTACAATAGTGCGTTCAAAATTTGATTTAGTTACTTAGTTTAAAAACTATGAGATTTTCCTTCAACATTTTTTTATTTATACAGATTCCTAGATGTGGGCCTAGGATTGGGTATATAAGACTGTCTCCAACAAGGAACCCATATGAGAACCTAAACCTAAAATGTGTAACAAGTGACTCAAAATCAGCCTCCAACAGAGTACCTATACGGGAGACCTATTTTGGGTTATCTGAGAGGCACAGCTAAATAGGTATTAACCCTACCTGTAGCATCCTCTCTCCTGGAAACTCATTTGCAGAAAGAGTTCTCTTTTGGGTCTGTTATTAGAGAAGATGCCAAATAGGTATTAACCCTACCTGTAGCAGCGCTACCCAAAGGACGAATGAGTCTTATATTTTGAGTGTTGTTGGAGATAGCCTAACAAGTGAAAACATTCGTATGCTTTCTAGGAACAGAAGCAATAGCTATGCGGCAATTTTCTTGGAAATTGATTTTTTTTTCTTATTTGTTGTATTCTCCTGACTAGTTTGAAACCCACCTTCAAGTCAATTTTAACAAGCCAAGCCAAAATTGAATTTCATTCAGAATAACATAATTTCAATTTTAAAAGAAAAATAAGTGCAATCGAAGCAATTTTAAAACAAACCACAAGCCAACTCAATGAGTTTTTTTTGTCTAGCCCTAGTGGCTAAACACCGCCCAAGCAGTGTAAACCCTTCCCCCACACAAGCACACCGCAATTTGCCCCACTGCACATTTACTACTGCTGCGAGGGCATCACCCCCGGCCCCAAACCGCCTATCACCGCCAATTTTGGGGGTCTGCGGTGGTAAGTCGGTGGTGATGGGGACTGTGGGGGTATAGATCCATATACCCTCATGGCTGCACATGGGCCACGCCATCGGAGGTGCCCTAGCCCACAAGATGATGACTTGCGGTCCACTACAGAGTTCAGCGTGCACCGCGAGTTACAAGTTGTACTAGACATTGTATAGTACCAAATAGGATACTTTACTTGTAACATTGTCCCTTAAGAGTATATAAGGAGGGGCAGGGGTCCCCTAGTCGACGGATCAATACCTCACCAGATCTCATACCCAATCAATACAAAATAACAGAACATAGGACGTAGGGTTTTACGTCACGCTGACGACCTGAACCTGTATAAATCTTATGTCTTGTGTCTCTGTTACCATCCGGTTCCTGATTACGCGCACCTCTACCAATCAATCTACCATCGTGGGTATACCCCTCGGTGGACTGCCGACCAACCTCTACCAATCAATCTACCATCGTGGGTATACCTCTCGGTGGACTGCCGACCATATTTCGTTGACAGTGGCGCGCCAGGCAGGGTCGTGTGCTTGATCCTTTGGCGAACCAGATGGCAGTTTTCATCGATGCACTAAAAAAAACCGGGTGAGTTGTACTTAGCAACGTTCTTGATTAGATCAATCTGCTCTACGTGTATCTAATCCAGATTGATTTTTCTGCATGTGCCGTACGGCGGCAACTCGACAACCAACATCTGTTGCGGACCGATGCGTTTATCCCGTCGTCCTCCCCGGAAACTCGCCGACGGCAGGATCCATCTACAACGCCGAGATGACCAGCGGCGTAACCGGCGTCTCTCAAGATCCGATGATTGGGCTGGGTTGCAAAATCGGCCCTGTTCTGCTCGGGTGTTGGCTTTTCGGCCTCAGTGAGACGCTGGGGCATGGCACACGTGCCGGGGTTTGACGCTGGACGCTACTCTCGTCGCCACGCCACCAACATCCGCTTTACAAGATCCGAACAAAGCTTCCGATGACTACATGCAAGCCAATGGGGCCGTGCGTAAGTTCAATCTACAAGGCCATGCAAATTAAAATAATCATTGTTTACATTGCTTGCATGCGCGTACATCAAACATGCAAATACGGGATGTTTTTTTTTGCGACTAAATACGGGATGTTTTTGCTACTGCTTGTCTGCGTCTCCGAGATCTGGCGACCATTACAGCCGTAATTGGAGGCCTTCATTAATCCAGCGAGGACAGCTCACCTGGAGCTTGCAAAATAAGCTAAGTTATATTTTCTATTTCGGCTAAATATCCTTACATATTTGCGTGTCTTCGGATATCTACTTGCTTTCGTGACTATTAATGGCAGCTATGGCCATTGTCATCGGCACGTCGTCATCGAACTGCCGAAGCCCTCGCCATTGTCCGATGTTGTCGACTCATCATCAACAGTGGAGGACCTCGTGCAGCAATATGTGCACCATCGACTTGCCGACCGGGAGCACAAGAACGCCCTTGCTCGGACTGCCCGGTCCGATCGTTAGCAACGCCGCAGCAACGACCGCTACCGTGATGACCGGCGCTATGACGACTGCGATGACCGGTGCTAGGACGACCATGACCGCCGCTACGGACACAGGCACGAGAGCTCAAGGGCTGCACGTACAACAATGTCATCGCCGACAAGACAATTTTGTTAACTCCGTAGAAACAGCCTCGCCCTAAGCGCAACTCCGACGACACGCACGGGATGCTCCTCGACGGCCCACGTCTATCTACTCGGCCACGCGCCATGCCCACTCTACTCTGCGTCAATCAAGCTAAGTCAAGCTTTAATATTTTTCTAAATATTCTTTCATTTTCATACGTCTCCAGATATTATCTTCCAATGACAATTTTTCTCCATACATACCATCTTAAAGATGTATATGTTTTACAACGGTTAGCGGACCGGTTATGTCTCCTACTTGAGTTTCTCAGAGCCGATGCTGTCTCCGACTTCTCCCCACAGGTGCATGAGATCCACTCTCTACGTTCCGGGTGGTCGGCAGTAGTTCTCTGGCGAGGCCAGTACTCTCACACGTGTCTGGGCTCCGCGCCTCACGCTCTGGGGTCGCTGGTCAGACCAGAGCTGACGAATCTCTAGGATCGACTAATTACTCGTGCTGATCTAAACGACCTAATGACTAAAAACTGAGTTTTTCGCATAACGAATTATACTGAGTATAATGCATAACCAAATAAACACTGAGTGTTCATACCAACTGGTCAGAGCATGTTTATACTAAGTATAAGCACTGCAAAAAGAATATGGGCTCTTATACTTTATTTGTGCATCATGTATTACTTATTCTCCATGTTTATTTTTCAGGAGCAAGGTTTGGTTACTGAGCTTACGCTCGGGGACTAGATTACTCGGGAAGGACAAGAAGATCATCGTCCGGGTTGTCGCACCACCTCGCAGACGGACTTCACCATCAACCAACTAGTCGGAGCGTTCGGCGCTCACTCCTGCTCGGCGTTCATTCTGCCCCCGACCAGTTGGTTGGACTGCTCGGTGCTCGCCGACTAGTCATTCCAGTTATTCGTCACTTGGACTTCATCGTTAGCTACGCTGGGTGCTCGCCAGCTGAGCTAGGGACTCCCTTGGTGACTGGATTTTGCTATGTCTTCGCTTTGCTTCGCTTCGATTAAGCTGGTATGTTATCAAGTTGCTCCATGCTGTTCAGATCAGGGTGCTGATTTTGGGCAGCGTGTCAGAGGCCCTGATAAGTATATTTTAGACTTATTTTCTTTGACCCTACTACAAGATTTTTCTTTATCTTCTAGTAGGCTCGGGGACTACATGTGTACATGTCATCTTACGACGACTGTACTTATTTTTCTTTGCTACAGTATGAAGCTAGCTGAGCTGGGGACTCTACGTCAGCTGAGCTGTCACTTGATCTATAGCGGAGCTATGGACTTTTTTCTTGACCCTGACACTACGTGACAGAGACACCTACTATCAGGCTCAGGGATTAAGTGGCTACACTTCACCTCACGGTGAATGTAGTGATTCTCTTCTGACTTACCCTCCTTATCGACTAAGGAGTCTAAGTGGCCACACTTCATCTGAGATGGAGAATTTTAAAATTTATTTTGAGCCTCTTACATCCTTTTAGCAAGCCTTACTTGGTTAAGTCCAAGGTCTGCTCACTAGTGGAACCGGTTGGCGTCAATTATCTCCGCTCGGATTACCAGTTAAACTGGTCGGATTCATGTTAAACTGCTCGGACTTGATATAGACGACGTCGCCAAGCAGATACAAGGCGCTTGGGGACTAGCCGTGGGGGTATACACCCATATACCCTCATGGCCGCACATGGGCCGCGCCATCGGAGGTGGCCTAGCCCACAAGATGATGACTTGCGGTCCACTACAGAGTTCAGCATGCACCGCGAGCTACAAGTTGTACTAGACATTGTATAGTACCAAATAGGATACTTTACTTGTAACTCTGTTCCTTCAGAGTATATAAGGAGGGGCAGGGGTCTCCTAGTCAACGGATCAATACCTCACCAGATCTCATACCCAATCAATACAAAATAATAGAACACAGGACGTAGGGTTTTATGTCACGCCGACAGCCTGAACCTATATAAATCTTGTGTCTTGTGTCTTTGTTACCATCCGGTTTCTGATTACGCGCACCTCTACAAATCAATCTACCATCGTGGGTATACCCCTCGGTGGACTGCCGACCATATTTCGTCGACAAGGACCCCCTAAACCCTCGTCACCACGGTTTTGAACCGGTGGAGTGGGTAGAAAAAAACCTTCGAGTAAGTTGATGATTTCAAATTTGGGCCTCTCCTTGATCAATTGGGTGAAAAGAACCTCTAAAATGAATGAAAGAACCTTTCCATCAAATTGATCAACCCAAAAATAAAATTTGGCCAATAAAATAAGTTAGGAATTGAATGGGCTGATAGTTACCAACCTTCGAATAAGGCAGTAATAGCCTTCATGTGTAATTGGGTTAAAAACAGCCATGGTAATAGTGAAAAAATAGCACAATTTTTTGTAGAAAATGAGAAGGACGCAGAAGAAGAGGGAAGTATATATATAGCCCCCTCCCCCTCACCGCCGGTTGTAGTCTTCAACTGGCTCTAAAAATCCCCCTTCACCACCGGTTCAAGCTACAAATTGATAGTGAAGGGGAGAGCATCACCGCCGATGAGCCCATCTCGTAATGGATGGATACACGCGGGTGGCCCCAGTCCTGATGTCGCACGCGCATAGGAAGCCTTTGTCGTCGGCGGTGAGGCCAATGACCGAGCCGAGCTCCGGGACGTGGAGCCCGCGGCCCTAGAACGGCAGCTGTCATGTCCTCTCTGCCTGCCACGTCAGATTGCTGTGCTCGGCGCCGTCATGATGTAGTATCCCACGCTCGGCGAATTCCGGGCGACGTGGCCCAAAAACGTAGACGGGGTTTGCCTCCGCCTTGTAGGGTTAAATTAGCTTCAGTGAAAACAGGGCAACGATGTGTTGCTCTGCATCCTACAGTCTTCTTGTTGACAATTCCTTGCCCTCGTGTTGCTGCTACCCGTGTCTATACATCTCACACCGCTTTTAGCTACGGCGTGCTCCGGCTCAACAGGCTCTCCTTCGCCATCTGGTCCGCCACTAGTCGCTGCTCTTCATCTCCAGGTTGACTGCATGAGTCAAGTTCATTTTTTTCGTCAGATGTTGTGCCGCAATTGACAACATTAGTCAGACCAGGAATTAGCTAATAAGTATCGATGAAATCACAGTTCCATGTCGTCAAACAAACATCAGCAAGGTGGCAACTTGCCGACAACACCCTGAAACAACTACTTGAAGGTTGTGCTGTACACCATGAACAGCCACATTTTCAGTTTCTTGTCAGACGCCAAGTTTCTTGAAGATCTTTTTTTTCCCACAAAACTGTGCCCGCCACGAATGGCACAGTTTTGATCCATAAACCTAATAGTTAACTGTTAATAATTAGCTCCTTTAGATGCAGACGGGTGCAATCTAGCTAGTTGTTAGCTGAATAACTAACAGTTATCTCACTACTCATACAAAATCAACTAATAGTTAACTAGCTAATATTAGCTATGAACTATTATGAAGCATTTGGCACAGCTTTTTGTACCCGCTTTTGAAGCTGTTTTCCAGCGTTGGATACTAAACAGGGTGCTCCTCTCGCGGCTCCAACTTGAAGTCCTCTTACATGGGGTGCGTGCGGTGAAGCTAAAAGAAATCAGCTTGCACCCGCTTCATGAGCTAACACATGTGGACTGCTCTCATAGTTTATTCCTTTTTTTTTCTAGGAGAATCTGTTTTGCTAAACGGTCACCAATACAACTTTAGCTCTACTAGTAAAGCTGCTCATATACGACCAAAGCCAACAAAAACTGATTTACCACTCAAGATGAGCTATGCCAAATAGACCCTTATTAGCAATGATTAGCAGCTAACTATTAGAAGCTATCCGTTAGCTCTATGGATTCAAACAAGACCGGAAGAGGATTCAAACACACCGGAAAGGTTATCATACGTGAGTGGGTGGGGCGTGGGTGCCGGCTATTTGTACATTGAGAATCACAAATAAGTATACGTTTAGTGTGCAGTCATTCTTGTTTCTCTTTTAGGTTGGCAAAAAAAATGTTACTTCACTTGGCCCGAAAACTGACACGGGAATGCCTAACACATACCCACCCGGTCCCTGAGTGGCTAGGTCAGAGCTAACCCCTCCATTCCAAAATAAATAATCATCTCGCACTTTGAGGTAGTCAACAAATCTTAAGTTTTACTAGATATAAAGAAAATTGTATTAACATTTGTGTCTCTAAATATATTTACTATAAAAACATATGACATGATTGATCTAGTAACATCTCTATTCGGTATCATAAACATTAATACTTTTATAAATATATTTGGTCACATTTAAATTATTTGACTCCTCAAAGTGCTTAGGAAGGGAGTACTCCCGCGTGCAGCCCGTGCTATTGGAGTGGTGTCGGAGAGCGTGGATCGAAAGCATACGGCGCCAGACGTTTCACACAACAGCCGAGACCAATGGTGTCCCGGTTTTGCTCCTACCGTCTTTGGAACAGCGACGCCGGCAGGGTCACGTTAAACATCTCAAGTATTATTGTTTTTCTAATCCTCCTTGGCTTCTCGTACTTTGAGAAGCCTACTGACAGGAACATAATCCCTCCGCTCCATTTTATCTGGCGCATACGTATATCAAGATTCAAACTTTAAAAACTTTAAGCAATAATTAGACTAATAATTTTTAACTATTATAATACAAACTTTATATGATTAGATTTATAAGGAACTATACTATCCCATGAATATAAGTTTATAAGCATAAATAAATAATATAATATAAAGCAAATGAATGGTTAAAATGTAATCTAAGAGACCGTGTCATTCTAACGTCTTCAAGAAGATCCTTGGCAAGGCTCCCGCTGCGGTGAAGAAGGTCAAGCATCGCCATCAGATCTCTGACAAGATTAAAGACATCAAGAAACTCTCCAACGAGATGGCTGGGCTCTGTGCCAAGTACACAGTTAGAGGCACGGGAGCTGATCTTGCCGCGAGCACGGGCATTGACACCCATGTCCTCAATCTGTACAAGAAAGAGTCAGATCTGGTTGGCATCAAGGAGTCAAGCGACAAAAGTCATTAGGATGCTGTCTATAGGGACCAAAGATGATGCTCTTGCGTCTGATCAGGACCTAAAGATAGTCTCTATAGTTGGGGTTGGAGGATTGGGTAAGACTACTTTACCCAAAACAGTACATGATATGCGTAAGAAACAATTCGGTTGTTCTACCTTTATTTCTGTTGGTAGGAGGACATTTGAGAAGATGCTAGTGGATATGGATGAAAAGTATAGCCAAGTGGACATGTCAAGATGGGATGAAGAGTGATTCTCCAACGAGCTGCATAAATTCTTACAGCACAAGAGGTATGTCCATGTCACTCTCTCTGTTCAGTGTAGTTCAATGTTTTTTTTTCATTAGCAATGCGTGAGCAGTTTATACATTCCTATTGTACTCCAAGGCCTGAGCATTCCGTTCATTCGATGAAATCATTTATGAGATATTCCAATTTTGTTTAAATGTACATCGAATTTGCTGCCAGACATCTAGAAAAATATATATGTAATTTCCAAATTTTATAGATTGGATCTTTAAGTTGTAGCACAAATTAAATTGATGATTGACAAATACTCCTCTCCCTTGGAGTCATGGGTGCAATTTTTCCTTGCTAGAATCATGTTGATGTTATCTTGCGTCTGGTTTATATGAATAATCTACACAGATTTGCAAATTATTCATAGCTCTACATTCTTGTGTTGATTATAGGTACTTCATCGTTGTTGATGACATATGGGATAAAGGATCATGGATAGCGATAAGATATGCTTTGAAGGACAATAGTTGTGGAAGTAGAATAATCATGACTAGTCGGAATTTTGAGGTTGTTACAAAATCCGAAGAGGTTTACAGACTAAAACCTCTTTCTAATGGAAACTCTAAGAAAAGAATACTGAATCAGGAAGGAGAAAGTGTTGATGGTGTATCCGATGAATTGTCTAGTAAAATTACAGATAAATGCGGCGGCATACCATTGGCTATCATTGCAATAGCTAGTTTATTGGTTCAAAGACCACGTGACGACTGGTCAAAGGTGTATGACTCAATTGGTTTCAGGAATGGTGACAATAATACAATCAAGATACTGTCATATAGCTACTATGATCTACCTTCTTATCTAAAGCCATGTATATTGCATCTAAGCATATTTCCAGAAGATTCTATCCTTGATACAAAGAGCGTGATTTGGATGTGGATAGGTGAAGGTTTTATCCATCTTGAGAAAGAGGAGGGTAGTCTGTTTGAGGTTGGAGAGAGATACTTCAAGGAGCTTGTAAATAGAAGTATGATCCAACCGATAGAGGACAAATTTGATAGGTTTACAGAATGGTTCAGTATTCATGATATTGTGTTTGATCTCATCCGTGAGTTATCAAAATATGTGTTGGGAAATTGGGTTCCCGACAGAGAGAGTGAGGGTGAGAGAGGAGCGAGCCTGCTGTAGGGGTCGAAGGTTTCGCTCTGGGGCAGACGCCTTCGACTAGAGGAGGCATGGGTACAAACTTAGAGTTGGTTTCAGCAGGCAAGATAAGCGTCGGACTTCCGCCCAAACGGTGCCTTAGGCAGAGGTAGTCGGGAGGTGTGCCAAGTGGGACCAGGCGATCTTAGGGTTTCATTAGTGTATTTACCAACCTCTCTTATATCATTTATACCATCCCTATTTATAGGGCGACACTCACTACAAAGCGCAAATACAGAAATGCCCCATGACGGTGGCAGCATATTCTAGGTATATCCTACTTTCCAGGTATGCCAACAGGGGTTCTTTAGGGAATCTCTTCCCAAACCGCCTTGCCCCTGTTGGGCCTCGAACAACGGCGCAACGATGGCCCATTATCTCCTGATATCCGTCCCTTCTGGCGGAGACCCCTTCAGGGCTGTGCGGGCCGCTGCGGAGCGACCTCCGCCGTTGCCCTTGCTTCATCCGTAGAACCTCCGCGCCTCTGGCATGAATCTCTGCCACTTAGGACGAGCATGCCCCAATACGTAGGACCTCCGTGCCTCTAGCCTGGACCTTCGCGCTTCTGGCCCAGACCTCCGCGCCTCTGGCGCAGACCTCCGCCTATGCCGCAAGAGCCTCTGCTTACTCCACAGGAGCCTCCGCTTATTCTGCAAGAGCCTTCACCATTCCCGCAGGAGCCTCTGCCTATTCCCTCCGACAAATCTTCATGGTGCCTCGGTGACATCTCAGCCTTTGACTTTCCATCGTGGCCTTCGTCTTAACTTTATGGTGCCTCTTCAGGGGGAGCTGGCCCATATTGCATATGGGCTCCCCCAACAGTAGCCCCTCGGCTACTTGGTTATGGCCGGTACCACATGACCTAGGAGATGCTCAATAGCTCGGACCTTGAGAACCACCCTTTTTGCAAAGTACTTGATGCAACATATGTGTGAAAACATATGCAAAATCTAGATTAAACACTTGCAACTTGCAACATAAAAAAACTTACTGCAACACAAGACTGAAACATTTGGAACATAGTGTTGCAGCATATGTGTGAAACATATGCAACAATCAGATCAGAACGTTTGCAACATATGTTTGGAACAAATAAAACATTTTGAACAAAAGGTTGCAACATATGCATCATGTGCGAACAAATCAATTTTTGCAACATCCATATGAAACAATTGTAACATATCTCTAAAATGTTTGAAACACTTGAAACATGTATTTGCAACTTAGGGGAGGAGAGGCCTAGGCTGGTCGATTCTGGCCGACGAGGTGGGAACCGGCAGCGAACGGTGATGCTTGACCACCACTAGCATCTGGGCGTGCTCATGGGTGCCCTAGACTCAGCAAGGGACGACCCAAGGCACCTCGACACGTGCGCCTAGCGGCCACAGCATGGGCGGCGGTGGCGAGGCATCCTGATGGCGTAGGGGGTTGGGGAAGAGGCTAGGGAGACCTACCGTCAGCAGATACGAGACAAGGCGAGAGATGGGAGAGCAGAGGCAGCCTAGGGGCACGGCGAGGGATGGCCGCGAAGGACAGGTTGCGCGACGCGTAGGTCAAAACCATGCAGACCGGAAGCGCGATGGGCGGGGCGAGAGACAGGAGTGAGCAAATGTCGCGGGCGAGATGCGCGTCGCAGGTGAGAGCGAGCAGCACGGGCAGAAGTGGCAAGGCGAAGTGTGGCACTCGGCATGCAAACGAACGGACGCCCGCGTGAGAGCATTATCATTCCCTAATCTCCTGTCCTTTGACAACATGGCACACTCACGGAATGTTCTCCACACCATAGACCACAGTACCACACAACACAACACAAAATTTGTTCTCCTAATTAATTATGTCTACTATCTCCTCCTCCATGTCGTCATCGTCGCCGTCATCCTCGTCGTCGCTGACCTCCCAGACGGACTCTGCATAGCCATTGATTAGGTATTGGTCAATGAGGGTCTGATCATCGGCCATCCACTTCTCGTTGCGAGCCTTAGTTTTGGCATAGGACACGCGGACCTCCTCGAAACACCGGGCCAGCTCCTCGTCGGGGATCTCATTGACGGAATGGGAATGTACAATCATTATGTGGATGAGCTTCTCCGGCAGCCTCTCCCTCACCACCCTCTTCCTCTTCTCGTCGGTCTTCTTCCCGGCGCCGGCCGGCTGGGCCTCCTCCTCCTGCGCCATGGGCTTCATCACCGGCAATTGATTCGTCTTATTTTTCCTCCTCCTCGCCTGCTGCCGTTGTTGGATCTGGCATTCGCCGTCGAGCCCAAACCACGCGACGATGTTGTCGCCGCTGCTACAGCCCTCAGCGGATGCAGACACGCTGCTCTCGGCGGCGGGGCTAGCGGTGTCCAAGGCGCTGGGCGTCGGCACGTGGTGCTGCGGCAGTCTTTGCTCACCGTGGTGGGCCTGGAGGAACAGAGGCGAGAGAGAGGATATGGATTTTTCTTCTTCTTATTACCCAGGTAGTAGCGCTATTGCCAGATGATGCTACTACCTATTCTTCTTCCTCTACCCTCCACAATGTATCTTGCTAGTAGCAAGAGCTTACTACCGCTTCTTACCTCCCATTGCGGCTGCCCTTAAAAAATCGATCCCGCTGTGGATCTCGCTCTGGGACTGGTGCTCATAACCATCTGGTCAATCTGCATCTCGCGCTCCACCACCATGAGCGGCAGGATGCCCAGCACGAGGAACGTCGTCCCCGCCAGCCACGCTGCCTTCCCAACGCTTCGTTCTCCGCTATCGCCGCCACGGATGACATGTTGGCCACCTCCGCTTTCGTTGCTCGTAACTGATTGAGGTTGGGACTCTACAATACCTATGCATAGGCCACGTGAACTTTTCGTCTTATATTTCCTCCCGTTCTTGTTTTCTTTTCCGGATCGATGTCGAGTTTGTTAAGGGGACGATCAATTTTAGCATACGGAAAGATTCAAATAAAGAATAACATCTACCTTTTGCAAAATCATATAATCTATGTGGTGAGTCTGTTTCAGACTTCTTTCCTAGTACACATACGTTTACCTTTTGCAAAATCATATATAATGTATGTATCTATGTATGAGTCGGTTTCAGACTTCTTTTCCTTTTGCAAAATCATCATCATCATATATAATAATCTATCTCTATATAAATTTACGTACTCTACCTAGGCGGCAGCGCTGCATGCTTGCTTGGGCTATAGAAGAGAAAGTGGCTGAGCATAGGTTGGGCCAAAAGAAAATGGGCTGAACCAAAGAAAATAGCCCGAAAATTTGTCTCTTCATTATTAGGGATAGACTGGATGGCAGGCCTTTTCTTCTATGCTGTAGTACGAACGTGCCAATTAAGGCTGCATGGCTCCCAATTCGCTTGGGTATGTACGAGAAGAAACACTAGGATGGGTTCAACTTCCAACCGAATGACTCGAACCTGGTGTATGTAATTTTAGTTCCCGCGACCCCTAATGATTATTTGAACTTTGCTAAAAAAAAACTAACTGAAAGGCTAGCGTCCGGACGTCTGGATGGAGGCTAGTGTCCGGACGCCCACGCCTGCTTCACATGCTGCTACAACCCCCCTCCCCTCCTAGCATGCCTGTGCCTGCTTCACGTGGGGCCTATGCCGCTCCGTGTCCCGTGCCCGCACTGGGTCCCACATCGCTCCGTCTCAATCTGTGCTCGCATGGTTTCCCGCGCCTGCTGCTCATGCCGACCCCTCCACACCCACATGCTGCTGGCGGAACTAGCAGTTGCAGCAGGCGGCTGCTGCTGCAGCTGCTGCAGATAGGTCCTACTGTAACATGTGCAACACCATATCTACTTTTGTAACATATAGAGGAAACATTTACAATATATGTCCGAAAATAGTTGAAACACTTGCAACATACGTGTAAAACACGAGAAAAACACATGTGTAGCTATTGCGAAACATATGCAACATCTAGATGACACACTTGCAACATATGTGTGAAGCCTATGCAACATCTGGATGAAACATTTGTAACATAAGTGTGAAACATATGCAACACCTAGATAAACATGTGCATCATATGTCTGAAACAGCTGAAACATTAGGAATAGATGCTTGCAACATACGTGTATAGCCATTGCAACATATGCAACATCCCGATCTACTTTTGCAACATCCACATGAAACACTTGCAACATGTATATGAAACACTTGAAACGTATGCTTGCAACGTATGCTTTTCACCCTTCTTCCATACGACGCAGAGCAGAGCGGGGAACAATATAATCCTCCTTTCGCTCTTTAACAACATAAACTGTATCTACATATCTCCCTCACGGCTGCTCAGCTGTTCCCAAGAAGTGTCAACAGCACAAAGCAATGGAGGAATGGGAGCATGCATCTGAGAATCATGACTGTAGAAGAGCTACAATATACATGAACTGGAAATGCATGTGTGTAACTATGTATATAATATATTCCGCACTGACCTGGTTGCCAGAACACGCCTGCTAGAGGCCAGAATCGTGCAGAAGCTGATTGCAATGGTTGAAGACTTGAAGCGCAACTGGAACCTGGAGCCGATGTGTGGTAGCACTGAACCGTGCAAGTACTGCTATTGGCCTGGTGGAGCAGGACACCAATGCAGCTGTTGCTGGCTTCATGCAGAGACGGACACAAACACAGATGATGGACTGGCAAATTTCAGTATAGAGAAGAGAGGGCCCTTCATTCTGACCTTCAAATTTATCAACCTGCAGTCAATTCCTAACGTCACCAAGCAAACAAAAGTAAAGCTCCAATGAGGTTGTGCACGCACAACAGATTCACTTGTAACCATAAATTTCCCAACAAATATGCAGCGATGGAATCAAACGAGCATTCTGATTGTCTGTCAGACAAGACAATGAAAAGTTCTGTTTGTTCAGTAGTAGTGATATCCAAGTTCATTGTGAATATTAGATCAATACTTATTCCTTAGTATACTTTCTGAAAGAAATTAATAAAAGATCCAAGCATAAAACAGAAACACGTGCTTTGGTGACGGAACGGCGGATAACTAACCAATGTGCTGTTACATGCTTATAATGGATAAAAAGGACATTATTAGGCCGAATTGATTAACACAAGCCAAGTGCTGAGAAGTAACAGCTAGCTGCAGCGTGATAGAAATTGAACCTACAGAAACAGAACAGCTTATGGCAGGAAGTGTTTGGGGGTTAAGGTTTATGTAAGACCATCACTCAAGTAAGACTTGTACTGTTATCACTCAAGTAAGACTAGTACTGTTCCAATCAGGAACAATATATCACAATTTGGTGGTTCACGAGGTAGCATAAAAACTAGTAGCTGATTAAATAACACGAGATTACAATAATCACCAGTACCCAAGTGGCAAGATGTGACAGTACATAAGACGATAATTGAATAACATAGTGTGTAGCACTAGCAATCAGCAGAAACAAACCACTAGCAAATTAAGATATATATCGATAACACCAGGATGATGACTACATCTACATCACAGTGCTCCAACTCATGGTATGGCAGAGGAGGGGGCTTCCTTCATCACACAGGCACAGAGACCCAGACACAGATTTTTGCTTGCTTGCTTGCTTTGCTTCCTTAGTTCTCCACCACCGTGGCATCCTCCTCGCTGTCAGTGACCTCACTTTCGTCCTCCGCATAGCCTTTGGCGTTGTACTGGCGAATGAGAGCCTGCTCGTAGTCACGGAGCTTGGCATCGACAAAAGTTGTGAGCGCATAGAACTGACGGAATTCACGGGAACGCTTTGCCAGCTGAACGGGAGTGAGGTCTTCGACGCTCCTGAACGGCCTAGCCACCATGAGCTCGATAAGCGCCTTGGGCAACCTCTGCTTCACCACCCTCTTCGTCTTCTTCACAGGCCTGGCCGCCTCTGCCGCCTTGGCCTTCATCTCCCGCCAGTGATCCATCCAAATATCACAGCCCCCCGGGACACGGTTGAAACGCAAGAGACGAACAGCAGCCAACGCCTCCTTCTTCGCCTTCAGGATCCCGTACCCCTCCGACGCGCACGCCTGCTTCTTGGTCTTTAACATCCCGGGCCTATCCGACGCGCTCACTGCCTGCAGCTTCCTGTTGAGGTGGCGGCGGTCACCGGCACCCATCGCAGCAGGCGTTCCCTCCCCCTCTGCCTCTCGAAACTAAAGCTGGATTTGGATGGCAGCGGGTTCCGGCGGCTATCGACAGGTAGCGAAGGGGAGCGGAGATGGCAGCGCCTAGGTTTTATTGCCCCGCGACAGGCAAGGCAATCGCTGTCGGATTCGGAATCCGATCGCACAACGGGGGAGGGGGACGATCGCACCACGGTCGTACGTCAATTGTTTCTTGTCGTACCGTACGTAGGCACAAGCCCAAAGTCTCCGGTTCACTCCAGGGTCTGTCATGTGATGGGGTCAAAAAGATTCGACTTGATAATCTGTTAATAATCACCGGATTCAAGTCTCCGTTTTAGTTGAGCGTTTTTATCAAATATATACAAGATATTATCAATATTTATGGTGCATAATACTAACATTAGATTAAGAAGCATGTAAAACAATTGAATTACTCCCTCCGCCTCATAAAGAATATTATTCTTACTTCTTGAAAAGTGAAACAATTTCAACTTTAACCAAATATATGCAACGAATTATTAATATTTATGGAACATAATAAGTAACATTAGATTAATTATTGAATATATTTTTATAATAAACTTATTTGAAGATATATTTGGAACAAAAACAGTGTGATCCACTCAAATCAGCATCTTCTTATTATAAATATTCACATTTCCTATACGTCAGTCGCTTGAGATCGCACGCGCCCACACACTACCCCCGCAACACCATGCCCACGCCCGTGTGCACGTACACCCCACTGGAGACGAAGATGACAATGGTGGTGGCTGCGGCCTCCCTCTCCGGCCTCTCCCCATCTTTCCTCTCCAACTCCGGTAGGTATAGAAGGGGTTTTGGGAGGTAGGCAAGCCAAGCGGTTTCAGGGCCCTCTTGGTGGTGGAGGCATCGCGGCCATTCTTGCTGGAGCTGAAGAAGAAAGCGGCGGGGGGAGGGAGGAGGGGAAGAGGGAGGCTGCCACGGGCGCGGTGGGGTCTCGTCGGAGCTCCGCCTTCGCGCCGAGGAAGAAGATGAACAGCGACTGCATCAACTGGGGGGCTTGGATCTTGATCCAACGGCTGAGATTGTTGCCTGAGAAAAACAAAACAAAAATCAGGCGCCCTTATTATAGCAATTCCCCCTAAACTTTTAAGATTCAGCGAGCAACATATTTGCTGCCCCCTAACACATCCAGAGAAACAATTAAACAAAGGCACAACGATACAGAAAATGCATAATATTCAGGTCAGACGTAACGGAACATATCCAAACAGAGCTGAAACAGTTAAATTACATCTAAAGTCGAGCAGATGAACTAGAGCTCTCTTTTGCAAATTACTGATTCCCTTTTGCTTGCTTCCCTAGTCCTCCGTCTTCTGCTCCTCCTCGTGGTCGATGACGACCTCCTATTCCACCTCTGCGTAGCCGTGATCCTTGTACTGCCTGATGATGTCGGCGTCGAGGGCCATCAGCTTCTCGGTGTCAGCTTTCTCCATCGCAAAGGCTGCACGGCACTCGTCGGAGAACCCGGCCAGCAAGTCGTCGGAGATCACTGGGAAGGGCGTCACGGACCTCCTCGTGATCTCGTCGACGAGCTCCTGCGGCAGCCTCGTCTTCACCTGCTTCTTCCTCTTCTTAACTGGGCAGCCACTGTCCTCCGTCTTCCCCTCGTCGTCGTCGGTCACCTCCTCTTTCACCTCCGTGTAGCCGTTGTCCTTGTATTGCCTCATGATGTCGTCGTCGAGGGCCATCAGCTTCTCGGTGTCAGCTTTCTGCATCGCAAAGGCTGCTCGGCACTCCTCGGAGAACCCGGCCAGCAACTCGTCCGGGATCGCTGGGAAGGCTTCTTCCTCTTCTTCCCAGCGGCCACGTCTGGCTTCACTGCCAACAGATCAAGGTCACCGGAACCCATCACAGCAGGAGGTTCAGCGAACGATGGTAGCTCTAGATCTGGATGGGCAGATGGCGAGGGATTCGGCAGTGGCGGCTATCGACTCACTCGCGCGTGGACACGACGGAAGAGAAGGAGCAAGGGCAGCGGAGGCGAGATGGAGGGAAGGGAAGGGAGAGGAGGGAAAGGAGAGAGAGGGCGAAGCACGCCGTGCGAGATAGGAGCCAAAGCCCTGCGGCAGGCAGTTGTCCGTCAGCCACCGGCGCCATTGCAATATGTGAAACACCTGATGTACTTTTGAAAAACATTCAAATAAAATACTTGCAAAATACCTCTGTATACAAGGTGAAACACTTGCAACAAAAACATGTAAAAATACACGAAAAGTCATTGCAAAACATATGCAATACCCAGATAAAACACTTGCAAAATATGTCTGAAATGTTTTTTATTAAGGAATAATGATTCCAACCTTCACATTCATCAAGAATGCTTAAGACTATATGTCTGAAACATATGTAACGTCCAAACAAATGCACTTATAACATACGTCTGAAAAAACAGATGAAACACTTGGTAACATACACTTGTAACATATGTGTATAGATATTGCAACATATGCAACATCTGATCTACTTTTGCAATATCCAGATGAAACATCTGAAACACTTACACTTGCAACGTGCCCTTTCAGCGCAACGTCACCTTGTAGCTTGAAGGAATTGAGTTGCGGAGCTTGATGCCGGCACAGAGATTGACGGCGACGCATAGAGCTCGCCGGTGCGACAGAGGAAGCAGCGTTGCCGGTGCCCTAGCGGAGGCATTGCGGTGGGCGAGCACCTGCACGAGGCCATGAGAGCAAGAACCTGCACGAGGAGCACCCGGCGAGCACGGCGGCATGCTCCGCGAGCACCCTTGGTGAGCGGCCAGCAGCCTATGAGCACCCCCTGCCTGGCGAGCACGAGCAGGCCAGCAGCTAGCAAGCATCCGTGACTGGGAGCACCACCTACTGTGCTAGCGGCTGGCGAGCACCCCTAGCTGGCAAGCACAAGCACCCTTGCGAGCGCCGCTGGGGTATAACGTATGGGTAGCGAGATTTTTTTAAAAAAAAGAGATTTTTTTAAAAAAGGAGATTTTTTTTAAAAAAGGGTGCAGACGGGAATGAGCCGACGGCGCGGTGGCGAGTAGAAAGCCGGGTCCGTCTGACGTTCTCACGGGAGCATTATTATTTAATACTGCTTATATGGCACTAACTACATAAATGCATGGCCATGTATGTAAAATAGAACATGCACACTTTGGATAATAAGTTTGATATTTTTTAAAAATTCTAAAAGGCATGATTTCATATTTTTCCTTAGCATTGATCAAAACATAACGCTTAGTAGGTGCAACTGAATTTGCAACAAGTATTCCGCATAGGCAACAGGATGCTAGCTACACAAAGGGGTTGCTTATCCCACCACCAATCTCTTCAAGCTTTAGTCCAGAACTGATTGAAGTGCCATCTCTGCCTCTTGAATCCACCATACTGCCTTTGCGCTTCTGAGCATTATGAAAAATAGGATATTATTGTGCTCATTCAAGTAATCAAACTCTTGAATTTTGAAATATGCACCTCTCGACAGTAAAGGTGCACCAATGCAGCTGTTGCTGGCTTCCTGCAGGAGAGCGGACGCAAATGCAGATCCTGTTCCTGTATGGAATGGGTTGGGAAATTTCAGTATAGAGAAGAGAGGGCTGCCCTTCATTCTTTTCCTTCCAATGTATGAACAGGCAGTCAACTCCAAGTGTCACCAAGCAAACAAAAGTAAATATCCAATGAGGTTGTGCAAGCACAACGGATTCACATATAACCTTAAATTTCCCAACAAATATGCAGTGATGGAATCAAACAAGCATTCTGATTGTCCGTCAGAGAAGACAACGAAAAGTTCAGTTTGTTCATTACTAGCTATATCCAAGTTCATTGGGAATATCAGATCAATCCTTACAGTATATATATACTTGCTGAAAGAAATTAATAAAAGATCTAATCACAAAATAGAAATGTGTGTTGTTGTATGCTGAATGGATAAAAGGATATCAATTATTGAACAACTTACATGGTAAGGTCAAGAACTTAGAAGTAATAGGCTAACAGCTATCTGCAGCGTGAAAGAAATTGAACCTACAGAAACAAAGCAGCTTATGGCTTAAAGTGTTTGGGGATAAGGTTTATGCAAGAGTAAGACCATCGATCAAGTAAGGCTAGTACCCGTTTCAAAAAAAAATAAGGCTAGTACTGCTGCAATCAGCAACAATGTCAATATGTTGCAATCCGGTGATTAAAGAGGTAGAATAAAAACACAATCATTGGTTCCAATGCGATAGCTAATAGCTGGTTACATGAGAATACAAGCACCAGTAGCAAGATGTGACAGTAAGATGATAACTGAATAACAGACACCGTAGCAATCAGCAGAAACCACTAGGAAACTAAGGTATGGCAACAAAACCAGGATGATGACTATTGACTGCAACAAAACCAGCGTGAAAGAAATTGAACATATATACAGAAACAAAGCAGCTTATAGCGGGGGATTAGCCGATTAGGTGTTTGTAAGACCATGGCTCAAGTAAGGCTAGTATTGTTCCAATCAGCAGCAACGTCAATTATATTACAATCTGGTGATTAACCAACTAAACTAGTACTAGCTGGTTAAGTAACATGAGAATGTAATCACCAACAGTAGCAAGGCGTGACAGTAAGATGATAATTGAATTACATATACCGTAGCAATCAGCAGAAACCACTAGGAAAATAAGGTATAGCAATAAAACCAGGATGATGACTATTGACTCACATCTACGGCATCACAGTGCTCCAACTCAGGGTAGCTGGATCGGATCTCCTCGCACACAATCACACACATAGACGCAGACAGACAGACACAACACAGATCTTCGCTTGCTTGCTTTCCTAGTTCTCTAACGTGACATCATCCTCCTCATTGTCAGTGACCTCACGTTCGTCCTCCGCATAACCCTGGGCATTGTACTGGTCGATCAGGGCCTGCTCGTAGTCACGCATCTTGCCATCGACGAACTTCGACAGGGCATGGAGCTGGCGGTATTTATGGGAGCGCTTTGACAGCTGAAGAGGAGTGAGGTCTTGGGTGTTCCTAAACGGACATGCCACCAGGTGGTCGATGAGTGCCTTGGGGAACCTCTGCTTGTGGACCCTCTTCCTCTTCGCTGGTCTGGCCTCCTCCTCCTCCATCTTGGCCTTCATCTCCAACCAGCGATCCATCCAGGTATCGAAGCCCCCAGGTACATCCTCCAACTCCAAGAGATCCTGAGCCGCCATCGCCTCCTTCCTCTTCTTCAGGATGCCAAACCCCTGTGACGGTGACGCGGTCGCCTCCTTCTTCCTCGCCAGGATACCACGCCGCGCCGATGCAGTCGCCTGCAGCTTTCTCTTCAGGTCACGACGGTCTCCGGCGCCCATGGCAGCACCAGCAGCCGTGATCGATGGAGCGGAGTCCTAACCGAGCTCGGGATCAGGTGGCTATCGGCGCTTCGGCGTGGAAGTAGGCAAGGGAAAAGGAGGCCGCGGAAGGAGCCGAGACGAGCCCCGGTTCGGTTATATTATATTTGCTCCGCCACTGGCAATCGTTGTCGTACTCGATCACCTTGGCATCGAAATACTAATGGGCCAGGCCTAACAACTATATATGAGCCCAACTCGTTTTTTTGTTCGGTTTGGGCTTTCACTCTGACACGTGGGCGCTGGTTTCGCGGCCACCGAAAGGGAGTCGGACCGGCCAAGTTGGCCAACAACTCATGTAGATGTAGCAATTAGCATCATTTGTACACTGACAAGTCAATTTCCTTTTACGCGTTCCTTGATGAAATGGTAATCGGTGGATGAAGAATCACGAACATAAGAATTTCTGGTTTAGCATGTTCCCAGAAAAAGTACTAATCTCACTAAAGTTGAATAATATAACCTCACGGCGTCGGTCGGGACGGACGGAACGACCCGCCAGTGCCGCTCACCTATGCTGCACGCCCCATAGCCTCGTCCACGCCGCCTACCCGCGACGCGCATCACGTCCGCGTCCCACTCTGCCTCGCTATTGCCGCCTTCCCCACTCGCAACCGCGCCTTGCCCAATCATATCGACGACCACGCCCGTAGCGTCCACTGCAACCTGCTTGATCTTTATGCGGCCAGAGATCCGGTGGTGGTGGGGCTGCGTGTCCTGCGTGGACCCTAGGAAATCGGCGGCCACGAAGGAGTCCCCACACGCCTCGCGATAGGCGGAATCGATCTGGTCGACGGTGGCGATGGTCGTTGGTGGTGACATCGTGGCTGTTTTCGATGAACTCCACACGCCGACGAGCCTCCATTCTCCCGAGCAGCAAATAGATGTTGTGCTGAAAGCGTATATTGCAAGCGTATGTTTCAATTGTTCAGATGTTTTAGAGTACGTTGCACATGTTTCATATGGATTTAAAAAAATAGATCGAGATGTTGCAATGACTATACACATATATTGCAAGCATCTGTTTCAAATGCTTTATCTGTTTTTTCAGAGGTATGTTCACTACTAGAATCAACAAGTTTCCCTAGGGTATTTTTGTTTCCCTAAGAAAATTTTCACTACCCTAGGGATAGTTTCTTTCCCTAGGATGTTGTTTCAAAACTCTAGGGAACCATACCTTTCCCTAGGATCTGGCTTGTTTTTGTCGGGAGAGATTGGAGACAGTGATTCTGTCGATGCCACCGGAGTGTACAGGTGCCAGCTTTCCCTAAGAAAACACCAAACTCTAGGGATATATCTCTGGGCGCGCTAAATAATTTGGACAGCAAAAGTTTCGGTGGCCTGGAAAATCCAGCGCGCTCTCTCTGTGCACAGCTAGGCCCACCTAAGCCTTATCACTTTATATTCCTCCCGTTTCCTCTTTCACATTATCACTTCCTTCTCAGATCCACTTCTGTGTTCTTCCTCTTCTCAGATTCAAAGCTCCGGCGGCAGCATATGGAGACCATGGAGTCCTGGCCTTCCCTCAAGTTCATGGTGTATCAGGTACTCCCCCTTCCTTGATCTAGGCCTCACCTTCCACGGCAGCCTCTCCTCCACCAACACCGCCGGATCCCCTCCTCTTCGGCCGCCGCGCTCAGCTCCGTCGCCAACCATCGCCCGGCCATCGCACCAGCGGCTCTTGCTCTTCGGTGGCCATGTCATGCCGGAGCCTAGGCTCCGCATTGCTGCGGTGGGCTGTTGCGTCGCGTGAGCTCCACCTTGTTATCAACCAGCAGATGGTGAGATTGTGAATAGATTCTGCTTGCTGCTAGCATACTACTGTCGTCTCCGCCACAGAAACAACTATTTTAGATTTGTATGAGTATTGCGTTATGATTTTTGCTTCCAACTTGTTATTTATTTCTGTGGAAGGGCTTCGATTTTACTCCGTCCTTCTGCTGTTTTTAGTGTGTGTATATATATATATATATAATGCATGTATCTGTTCCTTTGTAACAATCGTATTTATTGTACCAATGATGATTGTAAGCTGTAACAAATAAGTCGTGTAATTTCAATCGCAAGGAATGAACGCAGTTGTGGATCTTGGATTCCAAGCAATAAAAATTGTTCCGGATGAATTCTTCTAGTTATCAATGCAAATTGAAAAATTGATTGAAACATAAATAAAAAAGTAAATGAAAAACAAAATGCAGCATATCAGTTTCCCTAGGATGTGAAACCGTAGGGAAAGACTCTTTACGGGCACAGGTGCATGTCAGGTGAGTTGGTTTCCCGACGGTCCAGGATTCCTAGGGAAAATTTCTTTCCCTAGGGTTCTCATGAAAACCCTAGGGCACATTCTCTTTCCCGTCGAAATCCTCCCTACGAATCTTTCCCCACGAGAATTCCTAGGGAAAACATTTCCCTAGCGTTTTTTGAGTCTTTCCCTAGGATTTGAACTCTAGGGAAACATGTAGACTGTAGTAGTGGTTGCGGCTGTGTTTATCCAGATGTTACATATGTTTTCACACATATGTTGCAAGTGTTTTATCTGGATGTTGCATATATTTTGCAATGGCTTTTTCAAGTGTTTTCAGGTGTTTTCTGCAAGTGTTTGAGACGCATGTTTTAAGTGTTTCATGTGTCTTTAAACGTATGTTGCAAATGTTTTCATCTCGATCTTTCAAAAGTAGATCGGGTGTTGCAGATGTTGCAATGGACCCACCTGTCGCAACCACCTACTATAGTTGCATGAGAAGCGGAGGGGGCGCGAGCGGTCCCCGCACGCGGTCTGGCGGCACGGCCCCATGTGGGCACATGAAAACGCAGGCGTGAGGCACGGGCGTGTTGGTGTTGGCACGGAGTGCAGGCGTTCGCGAGAAATGGAGTGTAGGCACAGGCGTCCGTTCGAACGTCCGGACACTAGCACTACCGATATAAATAGTTATTACCAGCATGTATGGGTCTGTTTGTTTCCCTGGACTAAAGTGGCCTGGACGGATGAGTAGAGCCCGGGTATTTCCAGTCAGCTAGATTGGTGCAACTTATTTTGTTTGATGGACTTGTATCTGTTGAGCCTCGTTTTGTAGAAATGTTGTTTGTTTGCCTGAAAATATCGTGTGGCCCACATCTCAGCCTCTCCCACGGGCCACATGCGCCCACGCTGCAGCAGCCTTGGAGCCCGAGCCAGCCGTGCTCGCCAGAAAAGATCCTTAGGGGGTGGTTAGTTGGTAGGTGAAAAATTTTTGTGTGTCACATCGGATGTTTTATAAGATGTCGGAAGTGGTTTTCGGATACTAATTAAAAACTAATTACATAACTCGCCTGAAAACCGCGAGACGAATCTATTAAGACTAATTAAGCTGTCATTAGCACATATGTGTTACTGTAGCACTTAAGGCTAATCATGGACTAATTAAGCTTAAAAGATTCGTCTCATGGCTTTCAACCAAACTGTGCAATTAATTTTTTTTATCTATATTTAATACTTTATGCATGTGTCTAAACATTCGATGTGATATGATGAAAAAATTTTGGTGGTAACTGAACACGCCCTTACTTTCGTTTTTGCGTGGCTAGACTCCAAGCGCTTTAAAGTCCACGCCGTCCAGGCCCGCGGCGTGTCCAGGCTAACAAACACGCGCAACTGCAGCATGCGAGCCTGTCCATGACTGCCGTCCAGGCAAACAAATAGGTCATATGAGATATGTGCGCATGCCAAGAAAATGCTTAGTTGTTTCTTGAAAAATAATTAATTATGTAGCACCAGTTGTCGAACACGGCAACCGTGAGCACAGTGCATGGGTCGTACACCTGCCACGTGTACTGCTTGTTCCATCGTGGGTTGAGGCTGTCGGTAATGGTGCGCGTGCGCACCCACTTCTTGCCGCGTACTTGGTCACGCAGTACGCGTCCGTCGACCCCTTGGCAAGCCGCACGCTCCGATGATGCCGAGCTCCAGCACGCCCACCGGCGGCTTCCACAGTTGCTTCGCCGTCGGCCGGTAGTCGCTGCACACGTGGGCCGCCCGGAGTAGAAAGCCGCTCGTCGAGGCGCTGCTCTATGGTTGCGTGGCCGAGGAGCGCGGGTTCCTTGATCATGGACCGATCCTCCACTAGCACGATGATGTTGTCGTCGAGTGGCTCGGACGCGACGAACATGAGGTCTTCGGACCACGCGAAAGCGGAGCCGCTGCTGCTGGCCACTGACCGTCGTGTCCGCGCCAACTGGAAGCCAAGCTGTATCTTGACGCGCACGTCAAACGGCAGCCCCGGCGGCGGCGTTGGGACGCGCAGGTCCTGCGCCTCAATGACGGACGCCCTCAGGTACCAGAGCTTGGGCGACCGGTACACCTCGGAGCGCGTGTACGCGGCGTACGGCGCGTCAGTGTTCCACGCCTCCGGAAACGCGTCGTCGGCCTGCGTGCCGATCCACACCGCCACCATGATGTCCCTCGTCACCATGCCGGGCTCGTCGCCCTCGAGCCTATACCACTACGGCGCCAGCGGGCCATTGGGCTGGTCGTGGACAGGCACGTCGGAGAGGTCGAAGGCTTCGTTTCTCAATCCTTAAGGAAGTAACCAATACTACTGTAAAAATACACGGAAACATCAATCTTTGTCCCCTCTTAACTCTGAATCCGTTTAGTTTTGGCACAAGAGGTAGTAACAAATGTTGTAGAGCTACGCGAGATCTCCAACTTTGCTTAAAGTGCCAAAGTCTAATTCGGCCTGGTTGGAGAGATACAAGCTTCCAAAGTGGGGTGGCGCGGCGCCGTCCACCGGCTTCTGCTCGCGCGCCCGCGGGGCTGCGGCTGGCCTGCATGGCCACGGCATCATGCCACGTCAGCACAAGAAGCCAACGTGGAGAGGTATGGACCTAGGTGATACGGCGTACAAAGTTTATGGACCTAAAAAGGCACTTTGAAAGTTGATGGACCTAACCGAAACCTCCACATAAGTTAATGGACCTCTGATGCATTTAACTCTTTCAGATAAGTGATTCCTGAACTCCCACCTCAGAGGGCTCGGCTCCGACGCTTCAGACCATTGTGCACTGCTACTACAGACCAACTTGGGTCAGATGTCTAAAGCTCATTTTCACTTCGAGCCATACTGGCCCAAGTTTGATGACTTCATAGAGGTGCTGGCAGCGGCATGGCGGCCTCAATCAGCAACGCGGGATCCTTTGGTCTGTCTCGATGAAATGCTGCGGAACCTAGTACGTGAGCTCCAGCGGTGGTCCGCTACCAAAATCGGCGATATCATGTCGCAGCTGCTGATGGCGTGCGAACTCGTCTCGCGACTAGGCACTGCACAAGAGCTATGGGAACTTTCTGAAGATGAGGCTGGACTAAGAATACACATGAAGATGTGATGCCTCGGCCTTGCCTCTTTGGAGCGAACGATGGCCAGGCAACGGTCTCGCATACACCAACTCAAAGAAGGAGATGCCAACACCGCCTACTTCCATCTCATCGCTAGGGGTAGAAGAAGAAACTACATCCCTGCACTGAATGTTGTCGGACACGTCGTGGCTGACCATGACGGAATGGAGTTGGCGCTGCACGAACATTTCGTCACAGTCCTTGGAACGGCAGAGTCTGGCGGAACTACGCTGGACTTCAGAGCGTTGGGGATTCAGACCATCGATCTTTCAGAACAACAGGTGCCATTCTCTACGGATGAGGTCTGAGCAGCCATCAAGGCAATGCTTAGTGATCGGGCGCTAGGTCCTGACGGCTTCACCGGTGCATTCTACAAAGCGGCTTGGCCCATAATACAACCCGAGATCATGGCAGCCGTTCAAGCATTCGCAGCGGTAACTGCAGAAGTATGGGAAAACTCAACAGCGCGCAAGTCGCTTTGCTGTTGAAGAAAACAGGTGCCTCCTGCCCAGGATACTTCTGCCCCATCACCATGATCCACAGCTTCGCAAAGCTTATCTCCAAGATGCTAGCCCTGCGCCTGGCTCCGAGGATGGTCAAAATCATGGACAAAAATCAGAACGCCTTCATTCGAACACGTTCTATCCACGACAATTACAAGTACATACAGCGGGCGGCAGTGCTGATCAGGAAGAAGAAGGTCCCCATGCTGCTGCTCAAACTTGACATCTCCAAGGCCTTTGACACAGTGTCATGGCCTTTCCTCTTGGAGATCTTGCAAGCACATGGATTTGGGGAGCCATGGCGACGATGGATCGAAACACTACTCAGTACGGCCTCGTCAAAGATCATTCTGAATGGACAGCATGGGCCAACCATTAGGCACCTTCGGGGCGGCAGACAAAGGGACTCCCTCTCTCCACTGTTATTCATTATCGCCATGGATGTCCTGCATCGGATCTTTCTCAAGGTCACCAGAGAAGGAGTCTTGCGACGAATGGAGCCAACCGAGGTTAAGTTCAAATGCAGCCTATATTGCTGACGATGTCATTCTTTTCATCTGGCCGACAATGCAAGAGGCTAGGGCAGTAAAAGAAATCCAAAATGTGTTCGGAGCGGTGTCAGGACTGAGAACTAATCTCGCAAAGTGCTCCATCACGCCTATCTATGGAGCAGAGGAAAGCATGGAGGAGATAGTATCCATCCTTGGTTGCCAGGTCCAAGCCTTCCCCATCAAATAGCTTGGGTTGTCACTCGGTACCAGATCAATACCAAAAGCACATTACCAATCGTTGGTAGAGGCAGTAGCTCGGAAGATGCCGCCATGCCATGGGGCTCTAATGGCGAGGAGTGGCAGGCTAGTCTGTATCAAGTCCGTGCTCCGTGCTATACCAATTTACGCCATGATCGTGGAAAACCTACCTCCTTGGGCTAGGAAGGAGATTGACAGCCTGTGCAGGAAATTCTTTTGGGCCGGTTCCGACGCATCAGTTCAAGTGAAGTGTATGATCACTTGGCCAACAGTTAGCAAGCCAACAGAGCTCGGAGGGCTAGGAATCAGCGACCTCAAGCTTACTGGGTTCGCTCTACAGACCAAATGGCTATGGCTGCATAAGATTGATCGCGACCGAGCCTGGAGTCGGCTGCCAATCAAAACCACGCCTGAAGTGCAGGCATTCTTCAAGGCTTCAACTTTCACCATCGTCGGCGATGGACGCTAAACCCTCTTCTGGGAAGACCGATGGATCAACGGTGAATCAGTCGTCGACATCGCGCCATGCTTATATCAACTTGTGGCCAAGTGAATTCGCTGCAGGCAGTCCATTAGAGACGGTCTTATCAACAGAGCTTGGACCCGAAGCATCACAGGGGGATGTCCGTGGACGCCATCAGTGAATATCTCTTCCTCTAGAACACCCTGCGCGACTTCGAGCTCAGTGAACATTCAGATCGGACCATCTGCAGATGGACGCAGGACAGAACATATTCGGTGAAATCGGCATACAACATGCTACATGCCGGATCAACTCCGTTCCTCGGTCACAAGCTGATATGGAAGACCTGGGCTCCCCTACGGATCAAAATTTTCTTATGGTTGGCTTTCAAGCAAAGACACCGGACAGGCGACAGACGACTGAGGCACGGCTTGGATGCACGTGAGGAATGCTACCTCTGCGAACAAGGCCGAGAAACGATCAAATCACATACTGGCACAATGCCCAGTCACAAGGGAGATCTGGTTCCACACCTTGGCTGCCCTCGGCAAGCAGTGCCCTCAGGCAGAGCCCACAACCCTGCAATGGTGGCAGCGACTACGCTCCGCTTTCAATGGTGATCACCGCGCCGGACTAGATTCTCTGTTCGCGCTCATCTCGTGGGAAGTCTGGAAAGAACAAAACACCAGATGCTTCAGGGATTCCACGGCAACCACGAGCAAGATTCTCCGGATCATAAAGGCTGAAGCCGATCGGTGGATCGAAGCTGGAGTGGTTGGCCTTCGAGCACTAGCCCAGTCTTAACCTGTATCAGCTTGCTTTTCACACTAGATTGTCATCTTTCAAAATGTAATCCCTAGTAATTCTAGCAGTAGCGGGAAGACGGCGACCTTGTAAATATACTCTACTTCTCGTTAATACAAAGATATGCACACTCGTGCGTCTTCGAGAAAAATCTATACATGCCCCTAGTTGCGCCCTTCATTTGTGAGAGTGGTGACTGGCAGACTGCATGGATGCATGCATACGCTCGAAGTACAACTCCTATTATCCTAATAATACCGTAAAATTATTCAAATAAAAAAATCGAAGCACAAAATCCTAGATGGATCATTTTCAATTTTTATTCTAGACGAGTACGTAGTAGCTAGGATACGTGCATCATGCACACGCATGCGTTCTGATCTCTCTCTATTCGTCGGGTCTTTGCTAGTTTTTTTTAAATGTCACCGGAGGATTACTCCCCACCTGAATGTATTCAAAAAATAGCCCAAAACGGATGATATACAAAAGGTTTGAGGAAGAAAAAGCAACAACACAGGACACCCTAGCTCCAAGGCGAAAAGTGACAGAAACCACGATAAAACAGTGAAGCTCTAGCGAGAGCATAGACTACAACACCAAGGCACAAAAGCACTTCAATGATGCCTCCAGGGAGGTGTATGACGCCGTGACGTAACCATCGTCAGCCAAGCATAAGCTTGGCGAGGCTTTCGCCCGAGCCATGTGCCGAGGAGAAGGAGCTGCAAGGTTCTTCAGTGACGCCTTCAACAAGAAGAATCTCGTCGCTGGCTCAGAAAGACCTGAGCCGAGCTTTCGCTCAGAATCTTTGCTCCCAGACTGAGGTGGTAGTCGGTCGCTGCGACACGCCGCGGAGCCGTTCGGACTCGCCTGCGGCGACGGGAGGCGCGCACCGACATGGTCGGTCGCCGCCACACGCCACGGAGCCGAACGGACTCGCCCGTGGCGATAGGAGGCGCCCTAGTCACCAGGATCGTGGGTCGATGCGGTGATCCTCGTCCCCAGGAACGTCGTCCCAAATCGCAGAACGGGAACGCGCCGGGACAGCTGCTGGAACGCCGGCGGAACTCGACCCCGCCGCCCGCCTGCGCCGCCTGTGGAACTCGACCGCGCTGCCGCGGGAACTCGACGCGCCACCAAGGGAACTCGACCGCGTCGCCGCGGGAACTCGACCGCGCCACTACACCCGGAACGGAAGGCCAAGCGGCGCGTCTGCATCGGGGCAAGACGAGGGAGGCGAAGCGCAAGCGGTCAGCCCCATTAATCAACATCGGGAAGGCGGAAGGCCAAGCTGCTTGCACTTTATTAGGTGAGTCCATCGACGGTCGATCTGCTCCTGCACTTCTCCCTCGTCCCTCTTCTCTGCTCCAGTCCCTACACTTCTCCCTCTCAATTGTGCTTCTGTTGTACTGGACTGGACTGCAATGGCATTCGGTTCGGGGTCCGGGAAGCGCAGGCGGTGCGAGGATGATGAATACATACACGCCGATGGTGAAGACATAGATGCCGGTGAGGAAGGGATCATCGCACTCGACGATGAAGAGGAAGAACCACCCTGTCAGGCTCAAGCAGCTGGTAAGATAAATCCTCTCATGGCTGAAATTACTATGCTTGGAGGAGAGAAAGAAAAGAACGACGGTGGATCAAAGAATTGGAGATGAAACCATGTCCCTCGTTCCTTCTCGTCGTTCCGGGAACGTCGTCCCAAATTAACTTGGATCTCGATCCATGTCAATTTGGGACGTGCTGAAGCTGTATACTCGTCGTTTCAAACAATATTGAAAATCGGCGTACCACATTCCTCGTTCCCGTTCCTCGACCCGGTCGACCCGGGAACGCGGTGACTAGGGGAGGCGCACACCGACAGGGCCACACGCCGCGGAGGCGAACGGACTCGCCCGCGGCGACGGGAGGCGCGCACCGATAGAGCCGGTCGTCGCCACACGCCGCAGAGCCGAACGAGCTCGCCCGCGACGATGGAAGGCGTGCCCAACGGCGCCGTTCACCACCTGCTGTAACACCCAAATTTTAGAGATAACAAAATTGGAATAATTTAGATAACAAATAATGTCCAATTTAAAATAATAATAAAATAAATTTTATGTTGCATTCATGCTGTTGCATTTATTTTATTTTGTGGTGTGGTTATATTGGTTTTATTTTAATTGATTTGGTTGAGGAAAATTTGATTTGAAAATGTGTTTGGAAAAATTAGAAAAGAAGAAAAAAAAAACAACTTACCTGATAGGCCAGCGGCCCAGTGATCGCCGGCCTGTTTTTCTTCGTAGTCGGCCTGCTTCCTTGCGCCCGAACCGGCCCAGCGACACAGCCCGCGCGGCCCAAGTCGGCCCAGTGCCGCAGCAGCTGTTTTCCCCTTTCTTGAGCCGCTGACCGGTGGGACCCGGTTGTCGGTTGTCTTCAACCTCCCATAGCCGACCCGGACACGATGAAGCCGACATCGATTTCTTGCCGTATTAGCTAGGGAGTCTTACCGATTTCGGTTTTGAGGTTATAAATAGGAAGAGGGGACCTTCTATTTTCCGTTTTTCATCTAAAACGTGATCGCTATCGCAAGTAATCGGAGGTCTAGGGTTTAGGTGATTGGCGGGTTCGGTTGGTCGTCGGTGGAGCTTGTGGGACGGTGCGGACTCTTTTTCTTCGTGTTGGTGAGATCGCTAACTCCTCCTCTTTCTTCCCGTGCCCTTCTTTGATGTAGAGAAGCTTTGAATCGAGGTTTTGAAGCTTGCCGCCGGTCGGCAATGGAGCCGTCGCCCCCTTGTCGTCGCGTGTTGCGTTCGGTGACCGTAGACAGTTTGTTTTCGGGTACATGAGATCGCGTGGAGCTTCTCCACCGATTGGAGTTGGAAGGGGGGTGAGTGGTGGTCGGAATTTGCGGGGCCGATGAACTCCGGCGAGCCGGCCATGGCGGGTACGGCGGCCGGTGGCCGGATGGGAGGAAGAAGGATCGGATTTGTGACTGTGTAGTTGCTGGTGATCGTGAACCGTCCGATTCGAAATCAACGATCGAGATTAGATCATACCCCTTCGCGGGGTATATTTGTTAAAGAGCCCCTGCGTTTTCTAGTAATCAACCCGCGGTCCCAAGGCGTAAAGCTGAGATTATGTTTCTGTGTTTTGAAAGCGTATTTTCATCCGGTTAAATCAAAAATACGTTTTCAGCAATTTACAGTTTTGCCACTAGAATTGTTTTAGTCATAAAATCTTCGTTTTAACTCCGATTTGATCCGTTCAAATTGTGTTAGGTTCGTATTTGCGAACTCTACATGTTAGTATAGTTTTACAGTTAGTTTTGATAATTTATTTTTCGAGTTTATAATTAAGTATTTATTTATCTATAGGAAATCTTAGGAAATTCATAACTTTTACGTTTTAACTCCGAATTTGGTGATCTTTGCGTCTGTGTGATCGTAGAAACGTGTAGAAGAATTTTATAAACTTTTATTACTGTTTTGTTACTGTTGGTGTACTGTTCTAATTATATCTATTTGTTTGCTTCGTGTATGTTTGATTGGATGCATGTGTGTTGTTGATTGATGATCGAGTATAGAAGGTGAGCAGTACTTGGACGATTCGGAGTATTATTTTGAGCCAAGTCAGCAGTATCACTTGGAGAGCTTTGATCAAGGCAAGTATAACACAGGACTATCCTTGTTACCTATACATTGAATTGTCATACATATGCATGTGCTTACCTTGACAACCTTAGAGATTATAACTTAGTGATTGTTATCTTGATTCCTTGACAACCTTGGGAATGCATATGGGTAGCTATTGCTAGTGCTTAAACTAAGAACAATGATCTTGTGATTTGATTAATGGATTAAGCAATCAACTATTAAGATGATTTAATTGTTGTTGAAAGGGGGCTAGAGCTTGTGTATTATTTTGATGCTCTGGTTTCTCTCCATAAGGACTTATCTGTAAGTGATAACCGGGATATACAGTACAGCTGTGAGGGCTATATGGCTCTGGCTCTAGTTGTTCAAGAGACCTTTTCTAGCTTGTTAGTGGTTACCTTAAATGGCGTAAGAATGGCTTGACACTTTGGGTGTAGTGCAAGCCCCTGGCCTAGTGTGTATAGGCTGCGGTTGTTGTGCCACAGGGAAGGGGGGTTCTACATCTGCCTGCCGAGTGAATCTAATGGCCCTAACTTGTTAGACGAACTTTTGAGTGGCTTTATATGGTTCTCGGGTGTTTGGGTTTGATCTCCCCACTCATTTGGAAATCATGACTTACAGTGAAAGTGTACACCTCTGCGCAGAGTTAAAAACTGGTATACTAGCCGTGCTCACGGTTACGAGCGGCCTTGGGGATTCTTATGGAATAGTTGATCATAACTGTTATATCATGCTTAATTATTGTTGATTATTATTATGCTCATGTTAATGCTATTCATTATCCTTATTACAATTGATCATTGGTTCTTTAATGGGAAGTGGTTTATCTTGATGCTACTCAATTGCTAATATATGATTAAAAAGCTAAACGCAGTTAAACAGTGTCTAGCCTTTTTGAGCCTCATGAACCCTGTGTTATATTTGTGGAGTTCGACATGGACTCACCCTTGCTATTTCCACCATAACAGATGAAGATAATGAGGAAGATTATCGGAATGAGTACTAGTCTTGATGTCAACCAGTCAACCGTGTCCCTGTGTGGAGTATCCGCTGAAGAATTATTATTAGTTATTATTACCTATTGTTCAAGACTATGTCTTAAATACTTATTCGTTATGTAATAAGCACTGTGATGATACTTTGTAATTTGTCAACTTATGTGTGCGACTGTTTCCTGGGGCGCACATGAGTCTTTTATACATCCTATTTTTGTCCTTAAAAATGGGTGTGACACCTGCGCAGTCGCCACGCTGGGGAAGGAGCGCCAGCCGCCACCACGCGGGGATGGCGGATGGACGGATGGTCGAAGACACGCGCGACCGGTCACTGCCACACGAGGGCAGTGGCCCCGGGCCGCCGTTTGTGGGTGGGCTGCCAGGCCCAGGAGAAGATGGTGGAGGGGGTGCTGGAGGAGAAGGAACGGTGGAGGAGGGGCGAGTCTGCGAGCGCCGCCGTCATGATCGGGGCAGCACCGGTGTGGATGGAGACGCCGGGATCCAAGCGTGGGGAGGAGTCGGTTTTACCCCCGGCGAGTTCCCGGGCGACATCGCCAGATAGAGATGCCCGGGGAGGATGGCCCCGTCGGAAGGCTCCCGGCCTCCGCAGCCCGAGGGGGCCGCAGCGCATAGGCCCGCGTTCCAACAGTGTGCTGATGCCCACTGTCGCGCCGCCGCCGAAGAAGACAAGGGCCGCAGCAAGCGAGGAGCTGGGCAGCCGGCCAGCCACCACGCAGCTGACTGGCCCGGCCATGGCTGGCACGGCCCTGCCAGGCAACCACCGCCCCCATGGACGGCCACGGGCGCGTGCAGCAAGGCCGCTGCGAAGCTATCCGCGACGGCACACACGCAGGACATGAGCAGCGGCCGCCGCCGCGGGCTGCAGGCGCTAAACCACCCGCCAGCTCCAAATCCGAGCAGGGAGAGAGCAGATCCGGCCTGGCCATGGAGGGTCAGGATCCGCGCCACCGCCGCTTGAATCGCCGGATTTCCAGCGGAGTCCGTCGTCGGCAGCCATGGTTGAAGAATGGAGAAAACTGGAGATCAGAGGATGTAGAGCCCCGCTGCTGCCTTCATCGCCATGCACGATCAGCAGCAGGGAGGGATGAGGTGGGTGGGAGGGGGCCGACGGTGGGCTTGGTTGGGGCGCCGCCCGTGTCGCCCACGGAAGGGACGACGCGGGGGCCCTTTTGGTCACTTGTAAGATGGGGGACGGGATTCAGCCGGGTCTTGGCTAGTGTTTATCAGATCTGGTTGCAGACAGACATGTAGGTGGCTCCAAGAACACGCAGGTACGAGTGGTCACTCATGCATGGCTGCATGCATGCATGGAGATCTGGAATACCATGGCACGGTAGTAGTCATGATTGTGTAGCCCCAACGCAAGACTCAGCTTTTACTGCTTGTCTCGCCGGAATAATCGGCATTCTGTCCGACAGTCGAGAGATCAGATCGGATGAGAATGACATTTGTGTCACGTTCTTCTTATCCCCTTCTATTCGATAGTACTAGATGTAGCTAGTATCTGAAGAGCTGAAGGTTTAGGAGAATGCATTATGCATGGGCGGACCACTGGTGCACTGAGATCGATCGTAGCGCGCGCGGCGGGGGTCACGTCACGTGAATGCACGGCTCAATATAAACGACACCGTCCGATCCGTTGCTACGCCGGAGACCCGGAGTGCCACTGTGCCAGCAGCAGCCTTATAGACTTGCAGTGCATTGTGCAGGATTATTGATGTCCGCATGCTGCAAGCTCGCTCTTCGTCAGTTGCCCCCGCTCCGGCCGGTCACTGCCATTGCCATGCTATACTATACCATATGCTGCTTGCAGAGCTAATACTGTATAAGCTAGCTAGCAGCTGCTACCTTCCACCCAACGCAAGCTTGCAAACACTGATCGATGAGCACCTGCAAATACTACAAGCATACGAACAAGAATGAGAGTGATCGATCGAGGGGAATGAACCAAAGGGACGACGACGACAACGCGGTCGACGCATGGATCGTTGCGTCTGGAGTCTGCAGAGGTAAGTATATACCCAGCTGCTGCAGAAATGCCAAAATATGACGCACCGGCCAGCCCTACGTGTAACGGAACCGTCCAAATTATAAGAGCACAAGTTCAAAAACAATCGCCGAAACGATCAAATTCTCAAACTTGAGCCCATATAACTCCGGTAGTCCACGAAATCACGAGGGATTTCAAACCAAACCGAGAGCAACCAGATCGTAATGATTCAACATAACACAACACTTGTTACAACAGTTCAAAAGTAATCTCATACATCGGAGTACAAATATGTTTATTACAAAACCAAAGTAAAGATTAGCGGAAGCAACAAAATCTCTGAAATCATTTTAAGTCAAATACTGCCAGTACATAGTCACATCCTGCAAAAGCATACCAGAAGAGATACTATAGGGACCATGCCCATATGGTCTAGTCTTCACGCCCACATGGCGAAGACAATACTTGCAGCAACAAGTAGGAATCTGTTACCTGCAACAGGTGGGAAATAAACCCTGAGTACGAGAAGGTACTCAGCTAGACTTACCCGTCAAAAACCAGAAACAAAGGTGACAACAAGGATTATGCAAGGCTTTACAAAGTGGGCTAGCTTGACTCATTTGCAGAAAAGCTTAATACCGATAAGTAACCAATATATGCTTAAGTATCAAGTTGATCATCATTAACCTGATAACTAGATTAGCACCTGTACTAGAGCAATCACTTTATTAAGAGCAAACAATATTAACCATAGCAGGTATAATAAGGCTATCATCATCATTATCATCAATTCCGAACCATCATTATAATTAGTGTATCTACGCTGGAGATAACCAGTCAAGTTTCTCACTATCCGGGAGAGACGGCGACTCGAATCGATTCCAACTCAGCTGAGGGGGTATTCCTGACACTCACCCGGCAAACCCCGCTAAAGGCAGCCGTAGATAACCTTTGGTACAACTCAGGGTGGGCCCGAACAGCGCCGCGTTCTCGGGGATACCAGTGGCCAGGAAGCTCAGGACTTTTAACTCACCTGCCCTTGGACCCTCTGGCTCCCTTCCGAGGCGACTTTCACTTTTCGACTTCGCAGCCTGAGTTGAGCTACTAGGCTTCGCGGTCGGCAACCTCAGGCCGGCCAACTAAATGTCAGGCATGCGTTCAAAATGACATAGAAGGCTCCAGGTCTCGGTCCTTAATCGACACAGACGGGAATAGATCCACACCCAAGGCCTCCATGCCTTGCTGTTTCACTATCATCATCCCGCCCGGTCTCATTTCATTTTATTACACATGGTTCACTTCCACGATAGCAAATATAGCCAACCGTGACCTGATCAAGCCCTATATCTCGCAGGTGACAGGAAATCACCCGACTTCTACCGGTCTAATTTAGCAGGGCTAAGCATAGATACGATCCTGTCTACTTAGGATTTAAGGTTCGAATTGCTGGACAAGGAGTGTTATCAATGCAGCAAGGGTTTTCAACCAACTCCTATCACGCAATGCAACAATACATATAATGTAACATCCCAGATGTTAGGAAACAATTAAAACTTGATCATGAACCATCATCAAGCATAAACATCAAATGACATGCCATAAATGCATTCCTGTTGCACATGTTATTTTAGTCATGTGGCATATGTTGCGTGTGTTGCATGTGTTGTATAAGCAATGTTTCTCATGTAAGGTTTATATGTTGCACATGTTCTGAATACCCGGTTTATGTTGCAAGGAAATGTTTCAAGTATAGTTTTAGAATGTTTCATGTTTCATATACATGTTTCACATGTTTCAATAATGTTTTGATATGTTATTTTTATTAGTATGCTTAATACATTAATAATGCCATGTTTCTTATCACATGAAATAATGTTTTATTATTGTTAAATAATTAATCATGTTTAGTTAAAAAGAATAATCAATTGAATTCAAAACCCAAAAATCCAAAACCCTGTTTTACCCCTTTTCAAATAATTCAAAATCTAAGCAAAATTTGGAAAAAAAGTTTAAAACCAAGTTTGTAGAACTTTTCAAGGGCTACAACTTTGGTGTTTTGAGTTTTCAAAGTTTTAGTGAAAAATGTGGAGCAATTTTGAAAATAAGCAAATTTCAGATTTGACCCCTTTTCATCCCCAAACTCAAATTTCAAAATAGAGGCAGAATTTGGAAATGGTTTAAAAAGAAAAGTTGGAGATCTCAAGAAGTTGAACAACTTTCGTTTTTGGAGATTTTAAAGTTGCTATGCAAATTTAGGAGTAAATTGAAGAAAACAGAAAAAGAATAAATGAGGTGGCATTGGTGCTACAGTAACCGACGTGTTCTGCTTCTCTTTCTCCTCTTCTCCCTCACTGCTCATCGTTGCCGTGGACGTTCCAGTATGTTCTCCAGACAACGCGTGCGACCAACCACGTGGATGAGTTCGCGTAGCAGCTGGCAAGCTCGAGTTCGCCTACCTCGCTCTATAAAAGCTCCAGCGCCGGTCATTTTGTTTTCTTTTTTCTGTCACCGCCGGCCGAGCTCCATCTTGCCGTCGAATTCGTCTTCTCCGTTCGCCTACTGCCAAAATTAACCGCGCAGCTGTATTCGCCTCGCCATTGCGCATTTCCTGAACCAAATCTCACAGCCTCGCCGCACGGGAGTTGGCCGTGCGACGTCGTCTTCCTCGTGCACGGCCAGAGCGCCGCCGTGATCCGCTTCGCCGTGGCCAGCTCACTCCAGTGAGTAATCCGTTCAATAGTCTATGGTTTCGAGATCGCCTTGACGCCGTGTTGGTGCTCGGCTCCGTGGTTTTAGCTGTAGGCCTCCAGACGCGCCGGAACGCGCCGCCGCCGCCGGTTCACGCTGACACCATCGCCGCCGCCGTGGACGAGCACATCCGTGGGCTTCCAACTTCAACCAGCTAGCGCCTCGCAATCATGGTGAGCTCCTGATGCTATCCGTGCCTTTAGTTTAACCGCTACCGAGCTGTAGACGCCGGACCGTGCGTTCGCCACCGTCCTCTGCCCCGCTGAGCCGCCATGGATGTGGCCAAGCTCACTGCGAGTCCTAACTGCTCAACTAGCTAGCGAAGCATGTTTTGTGTGGTTGCGGTGAGTGTGTTGGTGACTTGTTCGTTGCCGGCGAGCTCACCATTGGCCGTCTCCATCGTGCCAGGACTCCGCCGGGCCGCCGCCGTTGTCGCTGTGCTCGCCGCTGTCCGCTAGAGTGCGAACCAGAGCCACCAGATGATGTAGGAGGAAGAGATGAAGCCGTAGGTGCAAACCACGTCGCCGGAAAACTCGCCGCCGGCGAACTCTGGCCGGCCAAAGTCGTTGCCGCCGTGGTCAGTGCGGGAGCAGAGGCTGACCAGCGGGGTCGCCCTGTCAGCGACAGCAGTGAAAGAAAAATGATTTTCTCTTTTTCCAGAAATGTTAAAATAGTGCTGAAACTTGTGAATTTCATAACTAAATTATTGGTACATGATAAAATTATGAAAATTGATGTGTAGCTTGTTCATGATGTGCTCTATGAAAAAAATATATGAAATAGTCATTTTCAGTATTTTGCTGTGGTACAAAAATAGCTCAATTAATTAATAAATGTATCTTCCATGATTTTTATAGATTAATGTATAAGTCCAAAAATCATGAAAATTCATGAGTATACTGAATTTGATGTTGTGAATCCACACAAAAAGTTTGGTACTGTTTTAATAACTTTTAATTATATGCTTTATTATATGCCTTTTATTTATTATATAATAAATGCTTATATGATTAGAATAAATCATAATTTAGGGTTGGTGTGATTTTGGGATTAAGTGATGACCTTAGGTCATTAATTCTTAATGATCTTTGGCACCTTTAGTTAATTGTTTGAGTTTATGATTAACTTGCTAACTATGATTTATTAATGATAATTAATGTGTTTAACATAGATCATTAATGGTTAATGATTTCTTGTGTAAGTAATTAGTGGTCTTGTGATAGACTTGTTATTAGATGCAACCTCTTGGGTAAAAAGTAAAAGTTATATATTTTCATGTATGTTGTTTATGCATGTTTTTCCCTAGTAACAACTTTAGTTGGTAAGCATGTTTTGATAAGTAAACCTTTGCCTTGTTAGAAGAACAACTAAAAATGCTTTATGATAATTACTTACAACTGTACCGCGAAGGAAAGTTGTACTCAAGTAGATAACTGATGTTTATCCTTTCTAAATGTCTCTTGTATGCTATGCCTTATTCATCATCATGCGTCATGCATCATGGCATGCATTTCATCATATTAAGCATCGCATCATTTTTATTACGTGTAGTGCCTACGAGAGTGAGAAGGTTCGTGGTGAACAAATGATGACGAGGTTGGTGTTGATCAATCTTCGTAAAGGTGTCATCCACCCGTGATGTTGGCGTTAAACTTGATTTCTACGAGAACTAACCACCGCTGCAACGCAAGGCAAGCCCCGGTGCATTTAAACCCTACCTTGAATTTTACAAATGTTTTATTATTTATATTATGGTTTACTGCATTAAGTAATTAGGAGTTGAGTGATGACCCAATTGCTGCATTATCATCCTTGATTATTGTGATATCAACCTTGATACCTGTTTTTACTGAAAATGCGTAGTATGCTTCGCTATGCTTAGAAGTTAAGCTTTTAAATGAAATGTTTACATAGCCATGACGGCATATTGAATGAATATTGAAATATGAGAATAAATTTGAAAGATCGGGCGGGTGGTTTGGCCACTGCTAACATGCATTGGGAAAGGAGTCTCAATGTATTGTTTCCGCCTTGTCAGTTAAGGCCCGTTCGTTGTAAGCCTGTTGTGTTCGAGACTTTGCAACTAACCTCATGCCTTGGGTAAGCCCAAAATGTTGGTGATTCCATTACGAGAACGTCTAACCTCGCACTGGGAGTGGAGAGATGGCGAGAGTAGCGTGTACCCTCGGGGCCAGAATTTAGTCGGGTTCGAGAGTACTGTACTCTCGGGTGGCGATGGACACGTTCTGGTTTTGGGAGATCTAAATGAGGGTTGATATATGCAAGATTCGGTTCTACATATGTCGTGAAGTTAGAGATCCCCAGCTGGGTATAATCGGTTCGAATCGTCGTTGCTCCTCGGTTATGGAGACTTGATCACCTGACTTGCATCGTTGTTAAGAACTGGAATTGAAAGAAAGAATGAGAAATGTCTTGATGAGAATTACTTTGATCTAGATTAGGATCACTTAGAATTGGTTAATGAACCATCAATGGTAAAAGTAAAACTTTGAAGATAAGGATCTACTTTAGTAAGCTTTTCTGCAAAAGAAAATTTGATTCTGGAATACCCGTACCTTGATTCCCTAAAGCTAGCATGCCCTTGGAGTCTTTTTCTTAGTCGGGTAAGTCTTGTTGAGTACTCTCGTACTCAGGGTTTGTTAACCCCTGTTGCAGGTATTAACTGGTGCTACTAATTAGGTCATGTCAGTGGGCTCGACATGATATGGTTGTCCTCTCCTGACTTAGGTGCTCTGCCTAAGTTGTCTTCTGTAGTTCTACTCGACTTCCGCAATACAAGTTAAGTTTGTAAAAAGTTAACTTAATCATGATTTGTAAATTTATTGTTATTATTCTTCCGCACTCTGATGTAACGTTTTGTACAAATGTTGTAATGTTGTAGTTACTCCTTTGTTGATCCTGGTATGGGTTGTTAAATGTAGTTTAATCGGGGTCCTGTGAGGGCACCCGACAGATCTTCTTAGGTTATTTGGTGTGCATGTATCGCTGTCAGAGGTCTTAGGGACAATGACAGGTGCATGTGGGCCATATAATTTAGGAGGTTCTGCTACATATAACATGTATATAAAGATAATTGCTTTAAAAGTAGGAGGCTTATAATGCTCCGGGGCTTGCCTTAACCGAAAGAAAAGAGATCAAGGTTCGGCTTCAAGAACGGTTCCCACGTCTTCTCCGGCTTCGTCGGACTGGACCTCCGGTTCTAGAACGGACTTCAACTTCGGTTCCCACGCCCAGCGGGACTTCGCTCGTAACACGATTCTTGGCACACCTATTGCATGTATATGCATCCAAAAATGACATGATGATTTATGGACGTGCATGAATGATGTGAAGATGAATGCAATGACATTGCAACGTTGTAAGCACAAAACCAAGTTATGTGGTGCTCTATTCAAATCACTTCAAGCTTAGGTGCAAATTTACTCTCCGGTATTAACACGTTTGAACACCTCTAAGAAACCACTAAGTGCCACAAGGTTAAGACTAAACACACACATAACAAGATTCCAGAAATTTAGTATTTACAACATATTATCAACAGTAGTTAAGAAAACTCACAACTGGAGTTCTACCAATCCAATTGACCTGAAAGAGGACATTCTGGAAAGCTTATGAAATCGTCTACATTTCATTTATAAACATCTAAGCATGATTTAATCATTTACCAAGTTAAAATAGCATACATACAGAATCTGTTCTAAAAGACAGAGAGCACTTCCAAAATTGAACCCAACTTGGAACAGCTGTCATTTCTAAACTATAAGTCCAAATGCTACCAAAATTTACCAGCAACTAGTTAATGAAATTCTCAACAACTTTGCTATAGATCACCAAGCATGAAAACATCATTAACAAAGCCTAATTTACGTAACCACCAGATCTGTCCAGAAATGGCAGATTCACTAAATTAAATAATTAGTGACGATTCAAAAGCATAATTGGACCAAACTAAGTTTACCAACTTGTTGTGCATACCAAAGGAACATCAGAAAGTATAGTGCCAACTTCTAAATAAATTATTTAATATTCTTTTATAATTTATTTAGTTAATTAGGTGATTAAAGAAACATATAGTAAAACTATATATAAAAATCTACAAAAATTACAGTAGCCACCTCATGCTTCACATAGGCTACCATAAAAATTTCACTTCATTTTGACAAGCAGATATGGAGATATCAAAAATAACAGATGGCAGGTCTATTTCTAGCATAAATAGGAAACCCTATGGAAAAGTATCAAACAACAGATTTCATATTTTTCCTAGCATCCTTCTAATATAAGAAGGACACTCACTAAGTTTCACCCTTACTGGATCTATAGAAAAATTATGAAAATTCACACAAGATCCATTCAAGCAAACAAGATAATTATATAACTCCACCAAACCACATCCAAATTGCATGAAAATTTAACCTTAAGCTATTCATGGTATGAGCAGTTCACTATAAAAATTTCATGTCATTTGGAGCTTCACAGAAAGAGATATCATTTTCTCCTTTTTCTTCATGAATAAAAGATATAATTAATAACTACTTAATTCATCACAAAACATGGCACACATTATATTTTTATAATAAACTAGACCTCACATAGAGCACAACACAACTTGAACCAACTAATTTAGACTTCTAGAACATGACATACATATTTTTGAAGTTTGAATACAAATAACTTAAGTTGAATAAAAGAAAACCGGATTCCACACCCTACTGGGACGGCCCGATGGCACTGCTCGGGCCTCGCACGCGGCTCAGCCCGGCACGCACTCGGCCCAGCGCGTGGCTTGGCCCAGCTCTGGCCCAACCATGCCGAGACAGGGGAGGGACGCCGACACGCGGGCCCCGCCCGTCAGTCTCACGCAAAGCAGAGGAGGGTGGGTCGCCGGCGGTAACTCGCCGCCGATGAGTTCTCGGGCGCCGGTGAGGGCACCAGCATGCTCTACTCACCTAGGCGAGTAGCGGGATGGGTTGGAGTGGAGCGCGGGGCCACCGGAGATGCTTGCCGGCGTGAGCGGCTGGCGGCGGTGATCTGGTGGCGGCGCGCCGGCGGTAGGAGGCACGGTGGTCACCGGTGATGGGCTTCCTAGCTGCACGACGTCCAGGCGACTCCGTTGCGCACAAGCACATGCACGGAGGTGCTATGGAGAGGCGGGACCACGGCGAGCGCTCGCGCGGAGGAGCTCCGACGAGGTCACCGCGGCGGCGAACGAGCAACGCGGCCTTGTCGGTGCTCGGGTGGCTCCACGGAGGGGATGGCGAGGTGGAGGGGGTTAAGGCGAGACTTCGTGCGGTTGGGATAGGGCAGAGGCGCGACGGCAGCAGCTCGCGAGCTCGGCGAGCTCGCGGTGGCGGGGGCACCTCGGTGCTCCGCCCTGGCGAGCACGGCAAGGGCGAGGGGGAAAATGGAGGGAGTGGGCAGCAGGAGGGGCGGCGTGGCATCTTCGTGAGGCGCTCGGCCCGGTCGGGTGGGACCCACACCGGCGTACGGCTGCCACGATGCCCCCACGCGGCGTCGACGGCCTGAAGCCGGTCGGCCACAACCGAGTTCAGTTACTGAACTAAAGACGCCGATTCAGTCAAGAAACCGACTGACAGACGAACTTCACTGCCGTAAAGCTCCCAATCTAAATCGATTCAATGCAAACTGTAATCGACAAACTTGTAGAGCTATGTGAGGGCTTCGACTTTGTCAATATGGACTTAGGCTAGTTTGGCCTGGATTGGAAGATAAAATGTCCCAAAGTGAGGCACCTTGAAACTGAAATGCACCCAGACTTAGAATATTTTTCTAAGTATTGAAACAACATGGAAACCTGACTTGTGGGCCCTGTTTGAGGATGTTCTAGCCATTTTCATGAGATGGTTATATTGAGACTTTTGTTCCTTGATAAATTTCCTACAACTTTGGTAAAGGGTGCACATCCATGCAAGGTCTTTAGGTTGGACTTTCTAATCAGTCAAACAGAGGCACTCTATAGGTCACCCCAAGTCAAACCTCCCCTTAGAGGGCAAATTAGTCACTTTGGTCCACATGAACAGGGTTCCATCAATCACCCTAAGTGTAGTTAAGGTGTATTAGACACTAATTGACCACTCTACACAAGGGCTACACCAACTTCTAAGTATCACATGTAATGAAACAACAAAACACTCAAATTGCTCAAATGTTGCAAGCCCAAGCTTCACATGCTTCATGACCTTGTTACAAGACTTAAGCTTGTCATGTTACACTAACCATTTTTCATAAACACAAATTATGAAACAAGCACAATTGAGTATGTTGCATACTTATGTTTCAATGACAATGCACATGAAATGATGATGCTTATGGTAATTTCATGCCATGATCATGCATTATGAATGCATTATGAGGCTAACTAACACCAGGGTGTTACAGCCCTCCCCCCTTATAAAAATCTCGTCCCGAGATTTGAAAGTCGTACCATTTTTCATAGAAAGCGGAATAGTTGTCCTTTAAATAATCCTCTTTTTCCCAAGTTGCATCACGTTCACCGTGATTACTCCAAACCACCTTGTATAATTTGACTACTCGATTTCGAGTCACCCTTTCCAGAGTATCCAGAACATATACCGGTTTCTCCTCATAAGAAAGATCGGATTTCAACTTGATGCGTCTCACATCTACTCTTTCTTCGGGAAGACGGAGACATTTCTTTAATCGAGAAACATGGAAGACTGGAAAAATAGCTCCCATTTCACGAGGTAGATTGAGCTTATAGGCTACTCTTCCACTTTTCTCAATAATCCGATAAGGTCCAACATATCGAGGCTCAAGCTTTCTTTTGATCCCAAAACGTTTTACTCCTCTCATAGGGGACACCTTCAGATAGACATGGTCACCTACTTCAAACTCAATAGGTTTTCTCCTCTTATCTGCGTAGCTCTTTTGTCTAGCCTGAGCAGCTGCTATATTTTTCTGTATAGCACGAACTTGCTCCTCGGCTTCTTTTACAAAGTCAATACCATAAAATCTTCTTTCTCCTGGTTCCACCCAGTTCAAAGGAGTTCTACACTTGCGACCATATAAAGCTTCAAAAGGAGCCATTTGGATACTCTCTTGATAACTGTTGTTGTAAGAGAATTCAGCGAGAGGCAACCATTTCTCCTAGGAGTCATTACAAGAGATGATGCAAGCTCTAAGCATGTCTTCAAGAATCTGATTCACACGCTCAGTCTGCCCCGACGTCTGTGGGTGATAAGCAGAACTACGGACCAAATTAGTTCCAAGATTCTGATGTAGGCGCTCCCAAAAACGAGTAGTAAACTGTGGTCCTCTGTCAGAGACAATAGACCCAGGCACTCCATGAAGACGTACGACTTCTTGGAAGTAAATGTCAGCATATTGGTGTGGGTGATAATTACTCTTCACGGGGATAAAGTGAGCAGATTTTGTCAAACGATCAACTATAACCCAAATAGAATCAAAACCTTTTTGGGTGGTTGGTAATCCGACAATAAAGTCCATAACAATGTAATCCCACTTCCAACCTGGAACAGACAAAGGCTGGAGTAAACCAGGCTTCATGTGAATGGCCTTAACTCTACAACAATTATCACACTTAGCGACATAGGCTGCAATTTCCTTCTTCATCTTGGTCCACCAATAGTACGGCTTGAGGTCCTGATACATCTTACTACTACCAGGATGGATGGACAACTTAGAAGAATGGGCTTCAGATAAGATTTGATTTCTGAGCTCTTTATCTTTTGGCACAACGAGTCTATCTTTGAACCAGAGAATTCCCTTCTCATCGATTCGAAAATGCTTAGTTTCTTGCTCTTTCATCTTTCTCTTGATGTGAAATACACCAGCATCAGTCTTTTGTAACTCAATGATTCTACTTCTCAAAGAACAATCTACAGTGATATGATGGATTACAATAGGATGTAAGAGGTGAGACAAATGAAAATCTTCTTCTATCGGAGAGTTGCAATGAGATTTTCTACTTAAGGCATCGGCAACCACATTTGCCTTACCAGGATGATAGTGCACTTGAAGGTTATAATCCTTTATTAACTCTAACCATCTTCTTTGGCGCATATTTAACTCAGGTTGAGTAAATATGTACTTAAGACTCTTATGATCTGTATAAATATTGCATATATTTCCAAGCAAATAGTGTCTCCAGATTTTCAGAGCATGAACAACAGCAGCTAACTCCAAGTCATGAGTCAGATAGTTAACTTCATGTTTTCTTAACTGACGTGAAGCATACGCAATAACTCGACCTCCCTGCATCAGTACGCCACCTAAACCAGTACCTGATGCATCACAATACACATCAAACGGTTTCTCAATGTCAGGTTGCGCTAATACAGGAGCTGATGTTAACAAAGTCCGTAGAGTGTAGAAAGCTTGTTCACACTCCGGAGTCCAATCAAACTTCCTATCCTTCTCAAGTAGTCGAGTCATAGGCTTAGCTATTTTAGAGAAATCCTGAATAAAACGACGATAGTAGCCAGCCAATCCAAGAAAACTCTGAACTTCATGCACTGTAGTTGGTGTCTTCCAATCTAAAACTTCCTGTATCTTAGTAGGGTCTACTTAAATTCCCTCACCAGACAATACATGACCGAGGAAAGGTACCTTCTCTAACCAAAATTCACATTTACTGAACTTGGCGTAAAGCTTATGTTCACGTAATCTGGATAAAACAATTCTCAGATGCTCGGCATGTTCTTCTTCATTTTTAGAATAGATGAGAATATCATCAATGAATATCACCACAAACTTGTCCAGCTCTTGCATGAATACTGAATTCATCAGGTACATGAAATGTGCAGGAGCATTGGTCAGACCAAAAGACATGACAAGATATTCATATAACCCATATCTGGTAGAGAAAGCGGTCTTTGGTATGTCTTCCGGACGGATTTTAATTTGATGATAACCAGATCTCAGATCAATCTTTGAGAATACCTTTGCTTTAGACAACTGATCAAACAAGATATCAATACGAGGCAACGGGTACTTGTTCTTGATAGTGACTGCATTGAGTGGTCGATAGTCTACACACATACGTAGAGACTGGTCCTTCTTCTTCACAAAGATAGCAGGACAACCCCACGGAGAAGAACTAGGACGAATCAGCCCTTTCAGTAAAAGGTCACTAAGTTGGGTCTTGAGTTCAGCTAACTCATTCGGTGGCATTCTATACGGTCTTTTGGAAATTGGTGCGGTACCCGGAATTAACTCAATCTTAAACTCTACATCACGATCTGGAGGTAATCCTGGCAATTCATTGGGAAAAACATCTGGAAATTCACACACTATTGAAACTTCTGCAATCTCTTTTGCTTTTGCTATCATAGCGGTAACTGTAGTCTGAGGACTAACGTCTCTAGGAAGTTGCACTAGAAAAGCTTGTTGATCTTTTGGATCCCTCAACATAACCACTCTCGTAGAGGTATCGATCAGAACACCGTTTCCACTCATCCACTTCATACCTAAGATTACATCTAAACCCAAACCAGGTAATACCACGAGATCTAGATCATACAGACGTCCTTCTATCTCGATCTTTGCTCCTAAGACCAACTGGTTGGTTGAAATATTATTCCCGGCAGCACTAATATTATAACCACTATTATCTAAAGTAACGACCTTCATACCATGCTTGGCTGCAAACGTTGAACTGATAAAAGAGTGGGAAGCACCTGAATCGAACAACACAATTGCAGGGTGTTGGTTTACTAAAAATGCACCGACAGTGATAATCTCACCCGTAGGAATGGATTCCACCGTGGTGTAACGAACATACCCTTTACACACATCTACATTTTTATCATTTGATTTCTTCTGCGGAAGAGGACAATCTTTGGCCCAATGACCTGACATCTTGCAATTCCAACATGGCCGGTTACTTGGCGGTGCCTTAGATTTTCCTTTCTTAATACTGCTCCTCTTGACCGGATCCTGTTTCTGATATGGGTGATATCTGGTAGATATGTCAGGCGAACAATACTGAGGTGTAATCACCACCAGAGTATGGGTCGTAGGTGCATTAGATTCATGAGATTTCTCTTGGCTCTTAGAAACAGCATACACAGCATTACAGTTCTCTTGAAGGATAGTATCGCTGACAAACTCGTTGAAAGTTGCACACTTGCTATTGCACATGGCCTTCATCAATTTAGGACACAACCCTCTTTTGAAACTTGCAATCTTCTTAACTTCCGTATTAACAAATTCCGGGGCATATCTTGACAAGTTGATGAAAGCATGTAGATATTCTGTTACACTTTTGTCTCCTTGAGTGAGCTTCATAAACTCGGTGTGCTTGATTGCCATGAGACCAGCAGGAATGTAATGTCCCCGAAATGCTTCTTTGAATTGATCCCAAACTACTTCCATATTCTTAGGCAGGGTACTCCGATAGTGACACCACCAAACACCTGCAGGTCCTTGCAACTGTTGCGAAGCATATTCTGTTTTCATATCATCTGCCACCTTAAGCACACGAAACTTCTGTTCGATAGTGTTCAACCATTCTCTGCTTGAAGTGGTTCTTCTGCTTCTCGAAAAATAGGAGGCTCAGTATCTAAGAAATCTTTATAGCTGCTGTACTGGGCAGGCTCAGGTTCCTGATGGACATGGTTTCTGACACTCTTGTCCAAGGCACGCTGACTTTCGGCAAGCATTTGCAGCAACTCAGCAGAGGTAGGTTGTGGAGGAGACGATGACAGTCCTGTATTGCCACGACTCCGACTGCTAGAGCGAAGCTGACGAGGCATCTGCAAGTAGTTGAAACTAGTAAGCGTTGATGATGTCGGAAGGCTGCTGACGAATTATATAGGCAGGAGGAAGAGATTATATCCAACTATGCAAATTCCAATCTCCAAAAGAAGGAAATTTCTTAGATTGAGGCACGGATCTTCTGACAAGATAAAGAATGACCTTCAAGGAAAAGGTTCACGAGAAGATAACACATTGGTGTAGCTCCATAATGGATCATGACTAGCAATCCTTGATACCTGCGCGTGCCGAGCAGCACAACCTTGTGTCACGCGCCACAGGAGGCTCCCGGTTTCGCCGCGGCACCATGGAGTACTAATCGCAACACCATTACTGAACACACACCTATGAGGAATCCTCACGTGTCAGGAATTAGGCGTGTAGGAACAGTATCATCCAAAGAGAGGATAGCAAACAAGGGTGGATACAATGGTAGGTGCAATGGAGAGGCGAGTTGCAGATCAAAACACATCCCAACTCGAGGAGATACATATTGAAATTGTCTTGCTTTCCTTCACGGCCAGGTATGAATTGGGTTTCAAGGCTGACACTACTGCCCACTCCACTAGGTTGGTTGACCACCCCCAATTCTTCACGAAAGAAATGCAACTATCTACGGGACAACTGTTTGGAGGGAAGGAAATTTTGAAAGAATGGGATAAGCAATTTATAAGGGAGGGAGTAATGCAGAATGTAATGTATGATGCGAACATGGTGCATGCACGAACCGTACGTCCTCACAAACCTAGGAAGAATTTCAAAATTCTAGCGTATAGTTCGGTGGCATACACACGTTCTCTCAATAACGATAACTAGTCGTTCTACAGGAAACGTTGTTAGTGTACCTGCAGAAAATTGCATTTCAGCCCAACAATTCCCAATATAGCACACAAGAAAGCAGTAAACTAAATATTTTCCATACATACATCCCCCGATGTATATACTTCAGTATCAAAGCTACCCGATAGATATACCCACAATTAAGTACTCTCATAATCACATGATTAAACATGTAAGTATGCGAGTAACCACAACTACTCTCCCCTAGACCGACAGTTGGACGGTCATGCTCTCACAACTCCCACTTACCAGGGCGTAGAGGTATTTTGATCCATACATTGCCACCCAAGCGGATGGCATCCATACAATAGCACGCCGTATGGACAACGAAATAGAAAACAAGCAAGAACCCCCAAGTTAGTACCTTAGTAAGCCACCTAATAGTCCTTATTTGGGCATATAGGATATGACCACTTGCACTCTTTAGTTTAGAATAAAGATTTTTCACAAAAGCTTTTGTTTAAATACACAAATGATGTGTTTACTGTTGAATCTTGCTCCGATACCAGCTGTAACGGAACCGTCCAAATTATAAGAGCACAAGTTCAAAAACAATCGCCAAAACGATCAAATTCTCAAACTTGAGCCCATATAACTCCGGTAGTCCACGAAATCACGAGGGATTTCAAACCAAATCGAGAGCAACCAGATCGTAATGATTCAACATAACACAACACTTGTTACAACAGTTCAAAAGTAATCTCATACATCGGAGTACAAATATGTTTATTACAAAACCAAAGTAAAGATTAGCGGAAGCAACAAAATCTCTGAAATCATTTTAAGTCAAATACTGCCAGTACATAGTCACATCCTGCAAAAGCATACCAGAAGAGATACTATAGGGACCATGCCCATATGGTCTAGTCTTCACGCCCACATGGCGAAGACAATACTTGCAGCAACAAGTAGGAATCTGTTACCTGCAACAGGTGGGAAATAAACCCTGAGTACGAGAAGGTACTCAGCTAGACTTACCCGTCAAAAACCAGAAACAAAGGTGACACCAAGGATTATGCAAGGCTTTATAAAGTGGGCTAGCTTGACTCATTTGCAGAAAAGCTTAATACCGATAAGTAACCAATATATGCTTAAGTATCAAGTTGATCATCATTAACCTGATAACTAGATTAGCACCTGTACTAGAGCAATCACTTTATTAAGAGCAAACAATATTAACCATAGCAGGTATAATAAGGCTATCATCATCATCATTATCATCAATTCCGAACCATCATTATAATTAGTGTATCTACGCTGGAGATAACCAGTCAAGTTTCTCACTATCCGGGAGAGACGGCGACTCGAATCGATTCCAACTCAGCTGAGGGGGTATTCCTGACACTCACCCGGCAAACCCCGCTAAAGGCAGCCGTAGATAACCTTTGGTACAACTTAGGGTGGGCCCGAACAGCGCCGCGTTCTCGGGGATACCAGTGGCCAGGAAGCTCAGGACTTTTAACTCACCTGCCCTTGGACCCTCTGGCTCCCTTCCGAGGCGACTTTCACTTTTCGACTTCGCAGCCTGAGTTGAGCTACTAGGCTTCACGGTCGGCAACCTCAGGCCAGCCAACTAAATGTCAGGCATGCGTTCAAAATGACATAGAAGGCTCCAGGTCTCGGTCCTTAATCGACACAGACGGGGATAGATCCACACCCAAGGCCTCCATGCCTTGCTGTTTCACTATCATCATCCCGCCCGGTCTCATTTCATTTTATTACACATGGTTCACTTCCACGATAGCAAATATAGCCAACCGTGACCTGATCAAGCCCTATATCTCGCAGGTGACAGGAAATCACCCGACTTCTACCGGTCTAATTTAGCAGGGCTAAGCATAGATACGATCCTGTCTACTTAGGATTCAAGGTTCGAATTGCTGGACAAGGAGTGTTATCAATGCAGCAAGGGTTTTCAACCAACTCCTATCACGCAATGCAACAATACATATAACATGTATATAAAGATAATTGCTTTAAAAGTAGGAGGCTTATAATGCTCCGGGGCTTGCCTTAACCGAAAGAAAAGAGATCAAGGTTCGGCTTCAAGAACGGTTCCCACGTCTTCTCCGGCTTCGTCGGACTGGACCTCCGGTTCTGGAACGGACTTCAACTTCGGTTCCCACGCCCAGCGGGACTTCGCTCGTAACACGATTCTTGGCACACCTATTGCATGTATATGCATCCAAAAATGACATGATGATTTATGGACGTGCATGAATGATGTGAAGATGAATGCAATGACATTGCAACGTTGTAAGCACAAAACCAAGTTATGTGGTGCTCTATTCAAATCACTTCAAGCTTAGGTGCAAATTTACTCTCCGGTATTAACACGTTTGAACACCTCTAAGAAACCACTAAGTGCCACAAGGTTAAGACTAAACACACACATAACAAGATTCCAGAAATTTAGTATTTACAACATATTATCAACAGTAGTTAAGAAAACTCACAACTGGAGTTCTACCAATCCAATTGACCTGAAAGAGGACATTCTGGAAAGCTTATGAAATCGTCTACATTTCATTTATAAACATCTAAGCATGATTTAATCATTTACCAAGTTAAAATAGCATACATACAGAATCTGTTCTAAAAGACAGAGAGCACTTCCAAAATTGAACCCAACTTGGAACAGCTGTCATTTCTAAACTATAAGTCCAAATGCTACCAAAATTTACCAGCAACTAGTTAATGAAATTCTCAACAACTTTGCTATAGATCACCAAGCATGAAAACATCATTAACAAAGCCTAATTTACGTAACCACCAGATCTGTCCAGAAATGGCAGATTCACTAAATTAAATAATTAGTGACGATTCAAAAGCATAATTGGACCAAACTAAGTTTACCAACTTGTTGTGCATACCAAAGGAACATCAGAAAGTATAGTGCCAACTTCTAAATAAATTATTTAATATTCTTTTATAATTTATTTAGTTAATTAGGTGATTAAAGAAACATATAGTAAAACTATATATAAAAATCTACAAAAATTACAGTAGCCACCTCATGCTTCACATAGGCTACCATAAAAATTTCACTTCATTTTGACAAGCAGATATGGAGATATCAAAAATAACAGATGGCAGGTCTATTTCTAGCATAAATAGGAAACCCTATGGAAAAGTATCAAACAACAGATTTCATATTTTTCCTAGCATCCTTCTAATATAAGAAGGACACTCACTAAGTTTCACCCTTACTGGATCTATAGAAAAATTATGAAAATTCACACAAGATCCATTCAAGCAAACAAGATAATTATATAACTCCACCAAACCACATCCAAATTGCATGAAAATTTAACCTTAAGCTATTCATGGTATGAGCAGTTCACTATAAAAATTTCATGTCATTTGGAGCTTCACAGAAAGAGATATCATTTTCTCCTTTTTCTTCATGAATAAAAGATATAATTAATAACTACTTAATTCATCACAAAACATGGCACACATTATATTTTTATAATAAACTAGACCTCACATAGAGCACAACACAACTTGAACCAACTAATTTAGACTTCTAGAACATGACATACATATTTTTGAAGTTTGAATACAAATAACTTAAGTTGAATAAAAGAAAACCGGATTCCACACCCTACTGGGCCGGCCCGATGGCACTGCTCGGGCCTCGCACGTGGCTCAGCCCGGCACGCACTCGGCCCAGCGCGCGGCTTGGCCCAGCTCTGGCCCAACCATGCCGAGACAGGGGAGGGACGCCGACACGCGGGCCCCGCCCGTCAGTCTCACGCAAAGCAGAGGAGGGTGGGTCGCCGGCGGTAACTCGCCGCCGACGAGTTCTCGGGCGCCGGTGAGGGCACCAGCATGCTCTACTCACCCAGGCGAGTAGCGGGATGGGTTGGAGTGGAGCGCGGGGCCACCGGAGATGCTTGCCGGCGTGAGCGGCTGGCGGCGGTGATCTGGTGGCGGCGCGCCGGCGGTAGGAGGCACGGTGGTCACCGGTGATGGGCTTCCTAGCTGCACGACGTCCAGGCGACTCCGTTGCGCACAAGCACATGCACGGAGGTGCTATGGAGAGGCGGGACCACGGCGAGCGCTCGCGCGGAGGAGCTCCGACGAGGTCACCGCGGCGGCGAACGAGCAACGCGGCCTTGTCGGTGCTCGGGTGGCTCCACGGAGGGGATGGCGAGGTGGAGGGGGTTAAGGCGGGACTTCGTGCGGTTGGGATAGGGAAGAGGCGCGACGGCAGCAGCTCGCGAGCTCGGCGAGCTCGCGGTGGCGGGGGCACCTCGGTGCTCCGCCCTGGCGAGCACGGCAAGGGCGAGGGGGAAAATGGAGGGAGTGGGCAGCAGGAGGGGCGGCGTGGCGTCTTCGTGAGGCGCTCGGCCCGGTCGGGTGGGACCCACACCGGCGTACGGCTGCCACGATGCCCCCACGCGGCGTCGACGGCCTGAAGCCGGTCGGCCACAACCGAGTTCAGTTACTGAACTGAAGACGCCGATTCAGTCAAGAAACCGACTGACAGACGAACTTCACTGCCGTAAAGCTCCCAATCTAAATCGATTCAATGCAAACTGTAATCGACAAACTTGTAGAGCTATGTGAGGGCTTCGACTTTGTCAATATGGACTTAGGCTAGTTTGGCCTGGATTGGAAGATAAAATGTCCCAAAGTGAGGCACCTTGAAACTGAAATGCACCCAGACTTAGAATATTTTTCTAAGTATTGAAACAACATGGAAACCTGACTTGTGGGCCCTGTTTGAGGATGTTCTAGCCATTTTCATGAGATGGTTATATTGAGACTTTTGTTCCTTGATAAATTTCCTACAACTTTGGTAAAGGGTGCACATCCATGCAAGGTCTTTAGGTTGGACTTTCTAATCAGTCAAACAGAGGCACTCTATAGGTCACCCCAAGTCAAACCTCCCCTTAGAGGGCAAATTAGTCACTTTGGTCCACATGAACAGGGTTCCATCAATCACCCTAAGTGTAGTTAAGGTGTATTAGACACTAATTGACCACTCTACACAAGGGCTACACCAACTTCTAAGTATCACATGTAATGAAACAACAAAACACTCAAATTGCTCAAATGTTGCAAGCCCAAGCTTCACATGCTTCATGACCTTGTTACAAGACTTAAGCTTGTCATGTTACACTAACCATTTTTCATAAACACAAATTATGAAACAAGCACAATTGAGTATGTTGCATACTTATGTTTCAATGACAATGCACATGAAATGATGATGCTTATGGTAATTTCATGCCATGATCATGCATTATGAATGCATTATGAGGCTAACTAACACCAGGGTGTTACACTACGCCCCTACCATCTTCATCTCGGGAGCACAAAGCACATGTACCGTATGTAGTACAGTACTACCTCCGTTTTCGTTTACTTATCACCAAATTTTTACTGTAGTAATTTTGACTATACATTTTCATCTGCAAAAGAGTTTTTAGATACATCAAGTTTTCACATATATGATTCTTCGTTGAACATATTTCATTAGTGTTATATGCTTTGAAGTATATAAGATTTAGAAAAAAAAAACAGATAGTCAAATTTGCTAAAGTAAAAGATTGGTGACGTGTAAACTAAAATGGAGGAAAGTATGCAGAAATGCCAAAATGCATGCATTCAGAATTTTCACTTGGCATCGATCCTACTACTACAACGCAGCTAGCATGCATGCCGGTGCATGCGTGCCAAACAAATACTACAGTCCGTACTGCTACTGTAAGCTAGTGGCTTGTTTCGTTGCTTGTACCATGCATGCATGCTTGCATTGCTGCAGTTTCCCCTGTGATACTCATTGCTGCATCGCATTTGCCCGTTTGCTACCTACTTCTTTGTACTATTCTACTGCGCGCGTATCCACTGCACGCCTTTCATTTCTTCTTATCCGCCACCGCATCTGCGTGACTGCATGCAAGCTGCAGCCACCCTACTCACGCTTTGGTACGGTCCCCGCCGCCAGCCTGATTGGTTAGCTAGACCATTGCATCGGCAACCACGCAACGTTTCTTGTTCAAAATGTTAGGTCAGTTTTAACGGGGTTTCATCCGAGTTTTATGAGTATTAATTATACTGATGTGGCACCATATTAATGAAGAGAGATGATAAGAGTTTCATGGAAGTAGAGAGAGTTTTATGGGGATGAAACTCTTCTGCACTATTTTCAAAATCTGGATGTGTTGGAAATAGTGAAATGAAATCGACACTGAGACTGGTCTAACCATATAGGAGTATGTAAATAAGCTCCACGCTCGACAAGATCATCAGTACCCCCCTCCTTTTCCAGTTATATATTATTACGGGATTCGGGGAAACAATGAACTTGGTAAATTTTGAACAATAATCATTCAAATTATATTATATGAATGCTTAGTAAAGTACTATCAATAGATTCACGTCCATACATGCAATATCCTTGTGTCCTGGCTCTAATACGCTAGTAACTAGACTTGTGCAAATAGCATATATGGGTACTTAGCTTTTTGTTCATTGTAACATTTAATAATCTTTTAGCTTGGTTTTTCTAAACAGCTTTTTTTATTTGTTTGGTTATACAGTTGTCCTTTGTTGACGCAACCCCCTGTATCCATTCGTACCATCTTCATATAAATCTATCATGGACCAATTCGTTGCTTAAAGACCTCTCCTATTTCTTTTCCTATCCTGTGGCGATGCAATTTTTGTCAAGAGCCTTCAGCTTCCTCTATGTGAGCTAGATAAAATCACTGTTCAAGCCTTATCTTCTTTTTTAGTTCTTTGGTCCTCCTGTAAATTTAAATTTTAAGCCATCTTACTATGCACCCGTTCTTACCTCTTCCCTCCTTGCCATTACAAAATCCGTCACAATGTTGCTGATATTTATTGGACCTAACGGTGCCTCAAGCAACCGCTTGCTGGCCTGATCATTGGACCAAGATATATTGGCATGATCATACCACTCTATGGCATTGCTGTCAACCATGATATGACCATTTAATTGTTATCTTCACTTGCGACCAGCAATAGGTAAAATAAAGCACAGCATGATGAGAAGCAGTATTCAACTTAGTTTTGAATAATAAATGGCTAGTGTTTTTGACAAAATCATGTTAAGCAAACTTGTAATTGCTACTAAGAGTTAGTTTGGCTAGGCTCAACTCCTTCTAAAAGGGTTTCAGCTTTGGCTTCTTTTATGGAGCAGCCATTCTGGTGGAGTTCAAGCTAGACATATTGTAAAACATTTGGCAAAAATGGCTGCAATAAAGTTTAATTATAATTCATGCCAAATTTGTATGGGGAAGGTGTGGGAGAAACCACATTTTTCACACCTCAACCCACCCAATAATTAAGAAAGAAGCTCTAACTCCGTCGGAGCTGTTTCTTGATGGTGCTTTGAGAAGTTTTCAATCGAAGCTGCCGAAGCTAAAACCAGAGCCTGCCAATGAGCCCTAACACTTCATTTCTCTTTCAGCACAGCGGTAAAAGCTACTCCCTTTGCATAAAAAAGAATATGAGTATCATTTCTCCAGAAATATTTACAAGAAAATAGTAATAATAATTATGATGCGCAACAAGCATCATTGGAGTAGTGACGAACTATATTTTTATAATGAAATTATTTAGAGGTATACGTAAGTGTTAATGTTGTTTTTCATAACTCTAATTAATTAAAAAAAGTTTGTCTCATTTAAGTTGTTTTTGTTTTTTGGAGCGAGTAAAATGTTACCGGACCGGACGGGCCACGGACGCACACCAGCGGCACACCCATTGGGAAACAGGGTCAAGTGTCTCCATTGCATTTCTTTCTCAGCACGGTAGAGTAGAGTACTGACAGGAAAAGTGAGCGTCGAGAGCACTCCTAATGCAGAAACTAATGTGTAGTTTCTATACTACTAGACACTATGTTAAGAAATTGTCCCCAATGCAACATTTTTATGAGTGGCCCTATATGAAAATCTGCCCAATCCTAATCCTTTCTTCCTCCTGTCATTCTCTCTCTTCTCAGGATCTTCTCTGCACGACTACACCTCGCAAGAATCATGGGCGAGCAGGTCGTCGGCGAGCAAACGCACCTGCGGCCAGCAAGCAAGCGGATCGAACTGACGACGTACGTGATAAAGAACCCCATCCACGGCCATCTAGCAGACGTTGAACATGCACGTGATGTAGCAGAGGGACGCCATGACGGGGTGGACGGGAGTAGTCCAGAAGCGGACCTGCTCGGCGTCTGGGGAGACAGAGAGCTCCCCCGGTGGCGGCGGCGCGCGAGCATGCGGGAGCGCCTGCCCGAGCTCCCAGCGGCGGCCGCGCGAGCTCCACTCAGGCCTCGCGTGCTCCTAGCGGCGGCGGCGCGCGAGCTCCCATCGCTAGCCGCGCAAGCGAGTGCCGCAGCGGCCGCGCGATCTCCCACCGCTATCGGCGGCCAGCTTCCACCAACAGCGCGCATGGGATCATAGGAACTGTTCATCCGGTTTATAATGTGTATTTTTTAACTTGTTTTTTAGTCGTAACAGTATTTTATTTTTTCGCCGGCTTATCAGCGCAGCCGAATGGGGCTATGCGCTCCTCCCCAACGGACAAGTTTCGGATGGTTTCCGTGCTTCGTTGCGCGTGAAGACCTGGATGCTAAGTGCGTTTAGTTCACGAAATGAAAAGTGTTGGGTGTCATATTGGATATATCAGAGGATGTCGGGGGTTTTGGATACTAATAAAAAAGCAAATTACAGAATCTATCAGAAAATTGCGAGACGAATCTAATGAAACTAATTAATCAATCATTAACACATGTCGGTTACTATAGCGCTTAAGGCTTTTCATGGACTAATTAGACTTAAAAGATTTGTCTCGCGATTTTCTCGAGAACTGTACAATTAGTTTTTTTTTTTGTTTACGTTTAGTACTTCATGCATATGTCGAAATATTTGATGTGATGGCTGGGGCAAAAAAATTTAGAACTAAACAAGGCCTTAAACCTAGTTTCTGCATTTTTGCGCTCTCTCGTTACTAAATTGCTTACCACGTCAGCAAAATATCGAACAAATATCTAACGTGGCAAGATAATTAATAGGTCGGGAGTGGCCTGAGTAGTCATGGAAATCCGAGTCGCTTTTGCACGGCACTTTCGTAGACACGGATTCCCAATGAACTGGCCTGGCCCGACCTGCCTCCTTGGTCCTCGAGCGCCGTGTCGACCTCTCAGTCTCTCATAGGAAATGATGGAACAGAAGGCCTCGTTTAGTTCGATGAATTCCGGAGAAAAACACTGTATCAGAATTCCTGTAGCATTTCGTTTGTATTTGGTAAAAATTATTCAAATTTGGACTAACTAGGCTTAAAATGTTCATCTCGCAAAGTACAATAAAACTGTGCAATTAGTTTTTGATTTCATCAACATTCAGTACTCCATGTATTTGCCGACATTTTGATGTGACAGAGAATCTTCTTTTTTATAGTAAAATTTAAAGAAGAATTGGGAAACTAATCAAGAGCCAAGTCAAAACGCATGCATGCATGCAGCATGCTCACTAGTCACTCACCATGTCACCAGAAAGGCTGGTAGAGGGGCTGTTTAGTTGGCAAAATTTTTGGCGAAACGCTACTGTAGCAGTTTCGTTGTTATTTGGTAAATATTGTCCAATCATGGTCTAATTAGGCTTAAAAGATTTGTCTCGTCCATTTCGTCTAAACTGTGTAATTAGTTTTATTTTTTATCTATATTTAATGCTTCATGCATGTGTTTAAAGATTCGATGTGACGAGAAATCTGAAAATTTTGGCAAAATTTTTGGCATCTAAACGGTGCCAGAATCTCACTAGTCTGTGCTGCGTTGTAGTGTTTGACCCAAACGCTTGCTTCTTTCTTTCCAGCTCACGCAGCATCATCTATCGAATTGGTCAACACCGGCAATGGGACCCAGTTTTTTTTTCCGGGTAGGTAGTTTTAATTTTGAACACCACTACTACTTCTACGGATAGTAGTGCAGAAATCAGAATGTAAGCACGTACTTCTCTCGATCTGGAGTGTACATCGATCAATCAGGTCCACCACGCACCTGCATGATTGTTCGTGATCTGTTTATCGTCTGTCCTACGGAAACTGAGTCTTTATTGTCGTCGATCTGGACTGATTGCTACCTCCACAGGTTATCATCATCATACTCCCTCCGTCCAAAAAAAAATCATTCTCGCTTTCCAAAAAGTCAACAGCTTTTAGCTTTGACCAAATATATTTAATAAAATATTAATATTTATAGTACATAATTAGTATCATTAGGTAGATCTTTGAATATACTTTCATAATAAACTTATTTAAAGATATAAATGTTGCACGCATTTTCTACAAACGTAGTTAAAGTTGAGAAAGTTTGACCAGCACGCTTCCCACGGCGACTCTTTATATGGGACGGAGTAGTATCTGATATCTGACGGGTCGAAAGCTTTGCTTCCGGTCACCGCATAAGTTTTTTTTAATAATTTCCTAATATTAAAAAATAATATATTTTTTGTTTTTAGAAGCCAAATAGTTTTAAGCTTGACTGGATCTGTAAAAAAAGTTATGATATTTATGATGTTATTATTAGATTCTATATATGGAGTGTATTTTTATATTAATATTTAGAGTCCTAAATATCACTGTTCGCCTACACGGCCGTGTAGGCCGTTTACACGGCGTGTAAACGCTACTCGATGGGTAATCGTGTAGGCCGATTAGCCGTGTAAAGCCGTGCAAAACCGTTTCGACCGTTTAAACTGCCGTGTATACCGACTTTTTGCTAAACGATGGGTGACCGACCGTTCACCGTTTAACATTTAGGCTAACATTGCTAAATATAGATGATATTTTTTCCTCTATAAAATCTAGTTAAACTTAGGAAGTTTGACTTAACTCAACACAGAATTTCATGGGTTGTAAGGAACTAAGACTACCCGTACTTATGGACCTCTATATTTATCCTCTATACGTCCTGGTCAGCAAGATTCTCTCCTCTATACTCAATTCTTCCGCACCCATCCATCCTCTATATCATCCTCTATCCACTCTATCCACAGTGGGACCCACTTGTCACTTTATCTAAATATATCCATGTGTGATCTAGTTTTGAAGGATTTATTGAGACGAATTTAATGGTGAAATCGAAATTTAATTTGGATTTTTGGTTTGTGAGTTATAACATTTTTCCTTTGTTTAGCTAGTGGGGCCCGCCACTATAGAGTATAGAGTAAGCACAGTACTACTCTAAATATAGAGTGAGAGAAAGGATAGAGTATCGTTTTAGAGTACCCAGTGCAGCAGTTTTTACTCTATATTCATACTCTAAAGCTTTAAAGTATCGTTTTAAAGTACCCACTGCGGGTAGTCTAAGGATAGATGTATTAGTAGATCCTTGGATAATAATAATAATCTCCAAAATAAAATCAAACTGAAAAAGTAAATAAGAGAGCGGCACTGAACATATCTGGCAGAGAGCCTGTAACAAGTGGTATAATAATGTCCATAACTACACTGCACTACGTTAGGTGAAGTGTTTAATGGCAATTTCAGAGCTCATACCGTAGCTGAGTTAGGCTGTGTTTAGGGCCTGTTTGATTTGAAAGTGTTAAAGTTTAACCCCCGTCACATCAATGTTTCCTCAAATACATGAAGTACTAAATGTAAACTAATTATATGCATGTCGACACAGATTAGGAGTAATTTACGAGACGAATCTATTAAGCCTAATTAGTCCAAGATTGGAAACTTTTTATCAAATAAGACGAAGTTGCTACAGTGTTTGTTAAACTTTAACTTCTCAAACCAAACACCCCTTAGTTCATGAAAAGAAATTTTTTGGGTGTCACATCAGATGTTTCGTAGGATGTCGAAAGGGATTTTCGGATACTAATAAAAAAAATCTAATTACATAGCTTGACTGCAAGACGAATTTATTAAGCCTAATCAACCTATCATTAGCACATGTGGGTTACTGTAGCATTTAAGGCTAATCATAGACTAATTAGGCTTAAAAGATTTGTCTCGTGATTTCCAACCAAATTATGCAATTAGTTTCTTTTCGTTTACATTTAGTACTTCATGCATATATCAAACATTCGATATTATGGGTGAATCCAAAAAATTTTTAGTAACTAAACCAGGCCTTTAACACTTGCCCAGTACTCCTGCTGAGTGTGTACTACATTGTACTATACATTGTGGAAGCTGCTCGGTATTGTCCACAGCCATCAGCGCTCACAGCAGGCGGTCTGAATAATCAAGATGCGCAGTAGACAGTGTCACAAAAACACTCCAGAGCATGCACAGTCGTCCTAAATCACGCGTTGCCCACAAAAACTCGTTCCAAAATCCTTTCGTAAGCCATCAAATTAACAAACCATAGAGTACGTGACTATGCGAGGCGGTAGTGAGCTACCAACGGCTGTTTGCATTGGCAGGGTTTCTTTGCCTGCTTCGCATCCAAAAGAGCTGCATTTCTTAAAAAAGAAATGGTTTATTTCCTCACTTTAGACCTCCTCTTGCGAAGTCATATATATGCATGCCAAGTCATTTCTTAAGTGTTACACATAAATAAGCTAAAAAAGTGTTACTAGCACAAATTTTCATTGGAGCTATAAAGTGTTTGACAAGACCGCACCCAATAACCCATAAATAAGCTAAAAAAATGTTACAACCTAATCCTCTCAGAAAACAACGCTAATCATATTCATATCAGCTGCTAGCAGAGAAGGCCTTGGTTTGCATTGTTCTGATGATACATAAAAAAAACAAGAAGAAAACAAACACTAGCAGAGAAGCAGAGTACTCTAGTGTTGGTACTAGCACAAATTTTCAATGGAGCACTGTTTGCCTTGTGATGTGCATTTGGCGGGCTAGCAAAATTTTAAGTAGTAGATTACAAGGAATTGAGCCGGTGTAGCAGCTTAGAAGGAGTGCAGGACAGGACAGCTGGCGATGGAGCCTGTCGGTCATCCCAAAGCCGATAGGACCTACCGGCCCTCCATCTGTCAACAAGTCTACACTTTTTATAACAGGTTCTAGATTTGCAATTAATCATTAAAAAAGATTATTTAAAAAAAATCCGTTGCCTATTTGTTGCAGTTCTGCTGGTAGGGAAAGGAGACGAGAGCATGCATGCACGGCAGAGCAGAGGTTCACTGTGGTCTTGTTTAGATGGCAAAAAATTTATCTGAAAAGTGCCGTAACACTTTCGTTTGTATTTGGTAATTATTGTCTTACTATGGTCTAAGTAGGCTTAAAAGATCCGTCTCCTAAATTACAGATAAACTGTGTAATTAGTTATTTTTTTATCTATATTTAATGCTCTGTGCAAAGATTTGATGTGACGAGAAATCTTAAAAAGCTTTCAACTTTTCACAGCAACTAAACAAGGCCTGTGTCGGTCTGCACCACAAATGCCACGAAGCGGACCAGTGGAAGGTGTAATTGCAACACGGAGCCACGGACCGAGCCGAGCCTGAGTGAACAGTGATAGTAGTGAGCTTGCTTGGAGCATGCATCTCGATCTGCCCGCTGCGTGCGCGGCTGTCTCGCGCGCGTCGTCTCTCACTCTCTCGTCGCAGAGCATGCACCGGCAGCAGCAAGGCTACCACGCCGACGATCCCCACCCACAGCAGCATGCTGTTGCTGCCGCTGTGACTGTCACTGTGTGTGCCGCAGCATGGCACAGCGTAGCAGCATCGGATACGCCCACGACCACGAGCTAGCCAAAAGCCAGGATTCTTTGATGCACGAGCTAGTACCCCTACTAGTCCGAGTCAGGATCTTCTATCCATATTTGGAGTTGGTGTTTCCCATGCAATAGCAAACAGAAAGAAAGTGGGAACAGGGCGAAGCGAGCGGGCGGCGGCCCCCAGCTAGCGACGCTACGCCATGGCTACCGGCCCACCGCCAATTCGATCGCGCGTCATGGTCGTCGAACGTCGATGGTCCATGGACCTGGACGGACACTGCGCTGGATCATCATCGATCGATGCGTGTGCATTGGCATGGCCGCGCCCGTGCGTGCCGTGCCTGCAAATGGAAGCGTGCACATGCTGACATGAACCAGCACCAGGATCACGATGGCAAGAAAAGGCGAGACCCTTTTTCATCGGATGATCGGAAACGAGGGGGAGGGGAGGGGCGCACACATCGCACATGCATATGCTGTGCTTTAGTGCTTGCGCATGCATGCAGGTGAAGAAGGAAGACAGACACCAGAGGCGGCCGGGGTCCAGTCCACGATGCACATGCACCACAAGCGCGCCCCGCCGATGCAGTGTAGCCTCTGTAGCCTGCTGCTTGCCTTTTCTTTCCACGAACCCGTGCACACAGACACAGCACACTACTGACATTCACTCCCTCCACGTCCAGTACAGTACTCCACTGCTGGTGTAGGAGTACTCCTAGTTCACTACACAATCTACGTACTCTGCCAAGGGATGTGGTCATTTCCATTTGCAAATTCTCTAGCAGTGCATGTGCGGGGATATAATATAGAGATTGCCTCCGTTTGTCATTTAGGTTAGGTTCGAATTGAATCAGGCTTCCTTAATTTTAATTAAGTTAATAGAAAAATATATTGTTAAATGTTTAAGAGTCCAAAACCCAAACAGATATATTAAAAAAAATACACTTTTATGATTCGGTCATGTAAGTGTTAGTACTTTTTTTTACATGTTTAGCTAAACTTAAAACATTTTGACTCTTAAAAAAAAAGATGTCCCCCAAAGAGTGAGAGGAGTGTCAAAACTCAGACTCCGGTTACTCACGTGGAATGGAAAGTTTGCAAATTCGTAAAAGTTTGCACACATACAGACATGCATCAGCAATGGGCACACCGTCACTCACGTGGAGTATGTACTAGTGAACGGGCTCAGGCAGGAAGGCAGGCAGGCACCAGGCAGGTCCACGTACGTACCAGCAGACAGAGACAGCGTGCTGCATTAGTGCATTGCAATCGCTCGCAACGCATCAGCAGGGTCCCAGGGGCCAGCAAACCACCACCCAGCATGCGGGCGACCGCGGAACAAACTGTAAGCATCCACCAGCGTGGTTATACACACTGTAGTACGTGCTCAATGGGTCAAGCCCCACACGCACACTCGCCAGCCATTGCATTGCATGGATCTTGTTTTTTAGTTCACAAAATAGGTCATAAACTGTGAACAACGTACGGTGATTCATAAACCGATGGGGGCACTAGAGAATAATGCAAGAGAGGGGCAGACAGCCATGGAGAGTTGGGGACACCAGAGAATGATGATGCTGATCGATCTCGCTGCAATGCACATCTCCAGCTCGGAATGCAGAGGGTGTCTGGTTCCCCCGCCTTCACTTGCCACATTGTAGCTACAGTGTTGCCACGTAATTTAATTTGCTTGGTTGAGAAGAAGCCAGATAAGGCAGGCACGACCACGAGAACAACATAGCAAAATCTTCCTTATTATTCTCATCGCACTAGGGGTGTGGCACCGATTTCCCCACCACACAGGTGTGGCGATGGTGCCGCCATACCTTAGCTATGGTGAGTGACGGGTAGCATCCAAACAGACTTGTGTACTCCTAGTCCTAGAATACAGATACAACGGCTCGGCTCTCTTGCCTATCTTCCTCGCACCGACCTTACTCTCACAAGGTAGGTCAAGGTGATCGATTTGATGATGGTGATGATATGATTCTATTGCTAAAAACTCGGAGAACGCGGGAATTTCACAATAATTGTATAGAGATTTTACAGAAAATCAGTTTATTTTAAAAAAACAAAAAAAAAGAGAAAAATCTCACATTCCAAAAGGAGCTCAAAAGCGAGCAAGGGAGGAACAGGAACCGAAGAAGAATGTTAAAAGGACCCATGCACTACTACAGTTCGACATTCCCTGTCGGCACCATCAGGGCCGGTTTATTGTGAACCGGCAGTGATAACCCTTCACTATCAGTTCTGAGTTTCAAAATTAGAAAATGATTAGAGATCACCATAAACCGACAGTAAAAGTCAACATCATTGCCGGTTTATGGTTAGAACCGGTAGTAAATGGATGATGATATATCACTACCGGTTCTAGCCTCAAACCGACAGTGATGTGGTGCTATCACTGTCGGTTTTTTACTTAAACCGACAGTGATATAGCAAAGTACAAAAAGCTGCCGTCCTTGCCTCACATCACAAACTTTCCTGCAAGTGTATACTCCCTCCCTCCCAAATCAAGTGTCGCCGAGCTACGTTTACAGGTCTAAAAATAGGTACCGTACCGGCAGCTGTCCATGTCCACGTCCACTCACCCAGAGGCCCCAGCCTTATCTCTTCGCATGTGCCGTCGCAGCCCGCAATAAAAAAAGCGAAGGCTTCCTGCTGTTGGTTTACTACCGCACTACCGCACTTCTCGTATCCGATGGAATGATTGGATTCTAGGGGTATGCAGGTCTTTTACCCATGTTCTTGGTATGAGCGTCACTTCCCAGAACGACTCAGGGGCTGTTTAGTTCCAAGAAATTTTGTAAAATTTTTCAGATTCCCTGTCACATCGAATCTTTAGACACATGTATGAAGCATTATATATAGATAAAAAATAAAATTAATTACACAGTTTAGACGAAATGGATGAGACGAATCTTTTAAGCCTAATTAGACCATGATTGGACAATATTTGTCAAATAACAACGAAAACGCTATAGTAGCGTTTTGCCAAAAATTTTGGCATCTAAACGGTGCCTCAATATAAGGGACAGAGGGAGTAGACAGCTACCAGTAACAATATAGTAGTCCAAAGTCAAAAACAAGTATTTTCCTAGCGAGAACAAAACGTAATACTAGTATGTGTGCAATCCTGAATAAAAAAAGTCAACTAGCGGGAACAAAACGTAATACTAGTATGTGTGCAATCCTGAAAAAAAAAAGTCAAACGTCTCACGATTTGGCCATCACCATCTAACAATCTCACTACCAACTGACGACGACATAATGCTGATGCTGATAGATCAACCATGAAACATGCTTTCATAATAACAAACTTAATTCCTCCCCGCTTTCCTTTATTTTGCCTTACTTCTTGGCGGTCGTTGGGATTTTACTGTATTAACAAACCAACTAGTAATAAGTTGCATACTGAATGTTTAGATTTGGCAAATGTATTAAGACATTTTGACTTTTAAAGATACATAGCTTTTGCTATACACTTAGATGTATATTATGTCTAAATACACAGTAAAAACAATGTTTCTAGAAAAAGCCAAAACATCTTCTAATTTGAGAAAAAGGGAAATTATATATGTACCACCACTGTTCCAAAAAGAAATTGATCTTTTAGATGCTCCGCTCCTGAACAATAAGTCAAAGTATCCTAAGTTTGATTAGATTGCTACTCCTCCGTTCTAAATTATAATTCGCTTTGACTTTTTTGATACATCCATTTTTCTATGCATCTAGATATAATATATGCCTAGATATATAACAAATTCTATGTACCAAAAAAGTTAAAACAACTTATAATTTGAAACGGAGGGAATACAAAAATAACAACACTCTACCTGAGTGGCCATATGGGTGTATTATGAACATGTACTCAATTAAAAATCTAATAAATTATACTTACCTAGTATTATAAATAAACATTTTAGCTAATCTTACAAGTTACAGTGGTTTCACTTAAAACATATAAAATCAATTTCTTTCAGATATCGTTTTTTTAAAAAAAAATTGGATTGCATCAGCCTCCTATTCGAGACCCGCCTAGTATTTCTTTTTGTGCAGGTCACTTGAGGTCCAAACCTCCCTAACCAACATGTACTCAGCATGTTTATTCAAATTGCACTGATCAGGTCGTGGATGTACGTGCTCAGCCAGCTTGCATTTTACTCTTTTTTTTTCCATTCAAAGCTATATAGGAGTAGAGCACAGGAAAAAGAGGGCAGCATAAAACAGGGGACGATATATAAGGAAGAAGCGGTTTTTCATAGATGAGATCTGGTAGAAAGGCAAGAGCAGGTGGAGATGAAATGACACAAAGAAAAGAGGAGAGCTAGCTTGAGGACGACGTTGGATGGATGTCAACGGGGGTCGGAGGGAACCCCAAACAAGGTTCGTAACGTGACTGACTGATATTGGTTTTAGGCTTTTATTATCTCCCATTTGTAATATTTTTTTTTGCTGAGATTGAAGTTTTGATTTGAGACTGCTAGAGCCTTAGAGAGATCAAAGAAAGAAAGCAGACCACTACGTCAAGCTTGGAGAGTCATTCATGTGGCACCGTTACACTGTATAACAGAAAAAGAAAAAAAAACTCTAGGATTATCCGGTCCCTCTTTTGATTTTGTTTTTCCTTTGAACATGAGTACTCACACGTGTGAAATGCCCTCACATGATAGTTGTGATAATTGTACAATACTCATATGACGGTACTCTGTCTAGTCATAATAATTCAGTTTTGTAGTTGATACTATATCTTTTTACTGCATTGATTTTTGATATTGGAAGTGAACATGAGTAGTTTTGTCATGTAACGTTGTTTTATTTACGTTAGTACAATTTTAGTACACTCTATAAACAATTTTACATAAAAAATACGAGCCAAACCCACGTTTTGAGCCACGTGGGTATCTAAAATGCCACATGTTTGTGACAGACCAAATTGTGGATTTTTTTTTGGATTATTTATATTCAGGTTTGTTCTCAAATTATTTCTCTCTCACGTACCAAAGGATCACTTGACTCCCAATATTCATCAATATAGTTGCAACATACAAACACGTGTCTTTGGCCAAATGCACCTGCCAATGGCGATGCAAGCCATTAAGACCGTGTTTTGGACAGCAATATCTGATCATGTCATCGGTTAGTCGAGCCGCGATACGTAAAGGTTGAGTCAGGCATGATTACAACAAAGAATCGAGAAAATTAATCATGCGGCATTAGGTGGGATTCTCTGCTTCCCTCAACTCTCACCACAAGATACATGCATGGTCCCAAACACAACCTAAACATTGTGATGAACTTAATTAGGACATATCTGTCCTTATTACTCTAGTGTGAGATTAACTAAAATGACAAATGTTATGGAATGGCGGGAGTAATGCTTTACAAATATATTTTTTACTACCTCTGTCCTAAAAAAATGGTGTTTTAGGACTTTGAGGATATATTAGTGCTCAACATTAATTACCAATGTATTACCCCCTATATATTAAAGTTGAACCTTGCTAATTAAGGAATAATCCCTCATTATTAGAATGTAATGCATGAAGGCATGCAGACCACAATCTCAAACTAATGTGGTTAAATCTATTGTTCAAGAGCTAAAACATCAAGTAATTTGAGGCGTTTTTTGAATTCTAAAATATCAAGTTTTATGGACGGAAGGAGTATAGAAAAAATACAATCAAAATTGTGTCTTTGGAGACCGTGTGGATAATACAAAATGGCATTTCTCGGTAACTTACATAAAAAGAAATTTACTAGATTATTTGAAACAATGTAATACTCTATCTGTCCTAGAAAGAATGTAATTTGAGACATTTTTTGAATTCTAAAATATCAAGTTTTATGGACAAAAGGAGTATAGAAAAATATGATCAAAATCGTGTCTTTGGAGACCGTGTGGATGATCCAAAATGGCATTTCTTGGTAACTTACCTAAAAAGAAATTTACTAGATTATTTGAAACAATCCATCTGTCCTAGAAAGAATGTGATCTGAGACAATTTTTTGAATTCTAAAATATCAAGTTTTATGGACGAAAGGAGTATAGAAAAATACCATCAAAATTGTGTCTTTGGAGACCGTGTGGATAATCCAAAATGTCATTTCTCGGTAACTTACCTAAAAAGAAATTTACTAGATTATTTGAAACAATCACTACTACAGAAAACAACAACCGAGGCGGGCAAAAGGGCTTTTCCGAGGTGGGCAGGCCAACCACTTCGGACCAAAGGTCACGGATAATCGTGGTATTTTCCGAGGCATTTTGGATGCCCGCCTCGGTTAATAAAATAAAAAAACAAAAAATCCAATGAGCCCGTCAATGGGGCCCGCTGAGCCCATCGACGAGGCCCGCTAAGCCCATCCAAGCGCCGCCGCTCGTCGGATCCACCTGCGATGCCGCCCGTCGGATCCACCAGCCTCCCTGCGCTGCCACTGGCCGGATCCGGCACCCACGCGTGCGCCACCGCTGGATCTGGTCGTCGTCGTGGGGACGCCACCGGATCTGCGCCTGCACGGTCCCTAGCCACCGGATCTATCGTCGTGGGGCCGCCACCGTGTGCCACTGCCGCGCGAGCCTGGGGAAGGGGCCCGCAAGCCTAAGGAAGGGGGCCGCCACCGTGCGCCTCCACCGCGTGCCGCTGTCGGGAGGCCTCGTGCGCCCGCACCGCCGCACCGCCCTGCATCGCCGCGCCGCGCAGAGCCCGCGCGCCCGCAACGCCGTGCCCCCGCGCCGTGCCGGCCGCCCCCACGCTCGTCGTCCCCACGCCGGCCACCGGGAGTCGCCCCGCCCCGCGCCGCCGTGGAGGACCTGAGGGGCGTGGTGGAGTGGAGCGCGTGGGGAGGACCGCCATGGAGGACCGGAGGGGCGCGTGGAGGACCGCCTCCTCCTCCCTGGATGTCGGGTGGGGGAGTGGTGGGGGAGAGCCGCCGTGGAGGACCGGTGGGGGAGCGGCGTGTGGGGGAGAGGGGCGGGCGCGTGCGGCGCTGGTGCGAGGAGGGGGCGCTGTTGGGAGAGGAGAGAACGAGTCGGAGAGAGGGAGGGGTGAGTCGGAGAAAGAGCGGAGGGGGCTGGGCGGTGCGGCTGAGAGGGAGTGGGAGGGGGTGGCTAGGGTTTCATGTATATATACTATGAAGCGTTATCGGGCCTTGCCTAGGCCTCCTGGGCCTCGAGGATATTAACCGGGGTGGGTCTTATAAGTGGCCCACCTGTGAAAATGGGGTATCCCGCCTCGGTTAATAGATTTTAGGAGGTGGTTATTTTTTAACCATCTCCGTAAATCGATTTTGCGAGGCGGTTAATGAAAAATGAACGCATTGGTTAATGCTAGGCGGTTGAAATTCTTGCCTGCCTCGGATGGTGTTTTTAAAAGGTTAAATCTTTTTTTGTAGTAGTGAATATAATACTCCATCTGTCCTAAAAAGAATGTAGTTCTCACTTCTTGAAAGAAAAAAAATCTAAAAGTCTGTTTAGAACACAGGAATTTTGTAGGAATCATGTAAGAAATTCATGGAAACCAATTCAATTTCACAGGAAAAACGAAGAAATAGAGAAAAATTCTCACATTCCAAATATGCACTAAGTTGAACCAAACCTATACAAGAAAATACTAAAATTTAGTATGCCGATCGAATAAATATCGTTAGATTAATATAAAATACATTTTATAGTAAAACTGTTTTAAGATATAGATCTGGATACTATTCTTTTATACAAATTTGCTCAAACTTAATAACTTTTGACTTATCTAAAACCTACAATTTATATATATATTTTGTGGGGCTGAGCCGCTGAGGGAGCACAAACCAGTGATAATCTTAGCCTCCCCTCATTTTGTGTTTGAATTTGAATTACTTTTTTTTGTGGGGGTGAGCCGCTGAGGAGTACAAACTAGTGATAATCTTGCTTCGTTTTCCCTCATTTTGCTGGCCACAGAGATAGTACAAGATTTTTTACAAGGATACTCCACCGTTAATAAAATTGTAAAGTGTGTGGTACTAGTAGAAAGGAGGCAGGTAAACACGGAGCCCAAGGGCAAGCAAATCCTACTTAAGGCTCGATCATTATCACATCAATATTGCGACAAATACGTGAAGTACTAAATGTAGACTAATTACATGCATGTCGGCACATATTAGAAGTAATTTACGAGACAAATCTATTAAACCTAATTAGTCCAAAATTAGAATTTTTTTATCAAATAAGACGAAAGTACTACCGTGTTTATTAAACTTTAACACCTGTGACGAAACAGCCCTAATCCTAATCCTAACTGCGGCGCGTGCATAAATTAGCAGCAGCAGCAGCATGCCAGCATCCCCTGCAAACCCAAGCGCTTGTGCTGACGCGCTTGGTCCTCTCCGCCGGCGTCTTCCTCTTCACTCCTCCCGCCGCATTCGCCGCCGTCCATCTACTCCTCTACTCATCCCGAGTCCGGACTCCGGACTGGTGGTGCTGTGCAGGTGCGGCGCCGAGCCACATAAACAAAACCGCTGCTCACCCCCCCGCGCAGGCGCAGCGCTGGGCTGCCCGACCGATCGCCATGCGCGCGGCGGCTTGCTCTTGGCGTTTCTAGATGGGCTCCTCCTCGCTCCTCCTCTTCCCCTCGTCCTCCTCCGCCGCCGCCGCACCAGCCTCTTTTACTGCCGCTACTCATGCCACCGCCACCGCCCCCTCCTTACTGCCGCCGCTCCTCCCCCAACAATCCCAACACCACTTCCTACAAGTCCTCCACCACCACCACCTAGGCCAGCAACAAGAACCTTGCTCCTCCGCCGCCGCCATGGTCCGCAAGCGCCCCGCGCCCGACGTCGACCTCCCGCCGCCGCGACGCCACGTCACGGGCGACCTCTCCGACGTCACCGCCGGTGCCGCCGTTACCGGTGCTGGTGCGCCGCCGCCGTCCTCCGCCAGCGCGCAGCTGCCCGCGCTGCCCACCCAGCTCCACCAGCTGCCGCCCGCGTACCAGTTCCAGGCGCACGCGCACCACCACCAGGCTGCGGATGTGGACGTCCCCGCGGCGCACGCGCACGCGCACGCGCACGCGCAGGCGGCCGACGTGGCGGCGGCGGCGCCCTCCACGACCGCGTGGGTGGACGGCATCATCCGCGACATCATCGGGAGCAGCGGTGGGGCCGGGGTGTCCGTGGCGCAGCTCATCCACAACGTCCGCGAGATCATCCACCCCTGCAACCCCAGCCTCGCCTCCCTCCTCGAACTTCGCCTCCGCTCCCTCCTCGCCCCCGCCGACCCCGCGCCGCTGCACCCACCTGCCCCGCACGTCGCCGCGGCGCTGCCTCCCGCTCCACCGCTGGCGCCCCTTCATTCGGCGGACAAGCAGTGTCCGCAGCACCAGGAGCAGGAGCCCAACAACCCGCCGGCGCTGTCGCAGTCACCCAAGGCCCCGACGGCGGAGGAGACCGCCGCCGCCGCCGCGGCGGCCGCCAAGGAGCGGAAGGAGGAGCAGCGGCGGAGGCAGCGCGACGAGGAAGGGCTCCACCTGCTCACCCTGCTGCTGCAGTGCGCGGAGGCCGTGAACGCGGACAACCTTGACGACGCGCACCGGTGGCTGCTGGAGATCGCGGAGCTGGCGACGCCGTTCGGCACCTCCACGCAGCGCGTGGCCGCCTACTTCGCGGAGGCCATGTCGGCGCGCCTCGTCAGCTCCTGCCTGGGCATCTACGCGCCGCTGCCGCCGGGGAACCCCGTCGCGGGGCGCCTGCACGGCGGCCGCGTCGCCGCGGCCTTCCAGGTGTTCAACGGCATCAGCCCGTTCGTCAAGTTCTCGCACTTCACCGCCAACCAGGCCATCCAGGAGGCGTTCGAGCGGGAGGACCGCGTGCACATCATCGACCTCGACATCATGCAGGGGCTCCAGTGGCCGGGGCTCTTCCACATCCTCGCCTCCCGCCCCGGCGGCCCGCCCAGGGTCAGGCTCACCGGCCTCGGCGCGTCCATGGACGCGCTCCAGGCCACGGGGAAACGCCTCTCTGACTTCGCCGACACGCTCGGCCTGCCCTTCGAGTTCTGCGCCGTCGCCGAGAAGGCCGGCAATGTTGACCCGGACAAGCTCGGCGTCACGCGCCGCGAGGCCGTCGCCGTCCACTGGCTCCACCACTCGCTCTACGACGTCACCGGCTCCGATTCCAACACGCTCTGGCTTATCCAAAGGTAGTAGGAGTACTCCAGCAGAATACTCCTCCATTTCCAAATTCCAATCCATCGTGCATTCTTGCTTGCTTGCTGCTATGTCAAATCTTGACGCTTTCATCATGGCTACTTTTCAGCATCCGGTACAAGCACGATCCGTCAGTTGGCTAACCAGTAAAAAAATTGCGTTTTGGAGCTCAAAAAGCTCGTCATTATGACCAACTTTCTATGTAGGCTAAAAAGGTTGGATCTTGTATATATATACAATAATACAAATGCTCCTGTGGTGATCCGAGAACCACAAAAGACCGACCGTGCTTGCATTTGGTTAGTGGATCACTAGGAACGAGCTGAAAGTTCTTACCATCATGACCAACTTTCCAAGCCAAAAGGTCTCAACTTTCTAGTCCATAGTGCCAAAATCATGATTACTGAATTGAATACCTGTCATCTTCTCCTAGTACGTACTATACACTAATCATTATCTCCTCATCACACTATAGATCAGATCAGGAAGCTAAGCTGCTAAACTCGAAAGCTTATCAAATGTGTTAAGGTTTCTCAAATCTCTAGCTAGCTAGTTTTGTTGATTGACTGCTAGTAGTACATATCTGCCCAATGTGTACTTTAGAGGAGAGGTTACATGAGATAAACTCCAATTCATTGTTGATCTGATGCATCATTAAAATGCTAACTGCTGCTTGAGCCGTCTCGTCCTGCCGCTGCATCGAAGTAATGGCCACCAAATGCACCTACTGACTGACTGATTCACATTCACCAGACTGGCCCCGAAGGTGGTGACAATGGTGGAGCAGGACCTGAGCCAGTCGGGCTCGTTCCTGGCGCGGTTCGTGGAGGCCATCCACTACTACTCGGCGCTGTTCGACTCGCTGGACGCGAGCTACGGCGAGGACAATCCCGAGCGGCACGTCGTGGAGCAGCAGCTGCTGTCGCGGGAGATCCGCAACGTGCTGGCCGTCGGCGGCCCCGCGCGCACGGGCGACGTCAAGTTCGTCGGCAGCTGGCGGGAGAAGCTGGCGCAGTCCGGGTTCCGCGCGGCCTCGCTCGCCGGCGGCGCCGCCGCGCAGGCGTCGCTGCTGCTGGGGATGTTCCCCTCCGACGGGTACACGCTGATGGAGGAGAACGGCGCGCTCAAGCTCGGGTGGAAGGATCTCTGCCTGCTCACCGCCTCCGCCTGGCGCCCGATTCGTCAGGCCCCGTGCCGTTAAAAGCTGAGATTACTAGCCTTATTGTTATAGAGCTAAAGGCATTTTATTTTACTGCTACTAGAGGTTCTTGTTCGGCCTAATTGTTCTTTTGCATCTTTCTTAGCTAGCTAGCAGCTCATCAATGCAAATTAGGTCAATTCTGAGAAAAGGAAATGAAAACATGCACTCTGATCACTAATTACTAATTGCTAGATGCCTGATCTCTTTCACAGCGACAGTTACTGATGTGAGCTTATTAATTAGGCTGTGTTTAGATGCACTGAAAAGTGCACTATGCAAAATAAGATTCCCCGTCACATCAAACTTGCGATACATATATGGAGTACTAAATGTGGATAAAATCAAAAACTAATTGCACAGTTTGGTTGTACTTTACGAGACGAACATTTTGAGCCTAATTAGTCAATGATTGGACAATTATTACCAAATACAAACGAAATGCTACAGTGTATTTTGGCTATCCAAATTTTGGATCTAAACACAGCCTTAGTTTCTTGGTAGGTTCTGCTTAGAAGTCCTGTCAGACTAGTCCTATTTCTCCATCATCATTACATAGAGGAGCTCTTTAAGGAGAACTGTTTGGTCCCACCTCTTTAAAGACCAAGACTATTTATTACACCTTATTTATGGTATTTTGCTGATGTGGCAAAATATTTATTAAAGAAAGATGGAGAAAAAACAAGACTCCAAGTCTTATTTAGACTCTAAGTACACAATATTCGAGGTAATAAATAGCTTTAGACTCTATGATAGAGTTTGCATTGTGAGTGCCCTAACCATGGAGTACAATATATATGGTGCTCTTTATGCAGGTTAGTGTAAACTCTTGCTACTGTTAGGAGAGTGTTTTACTGTTTTCTCCAGAAAAATTTGAGAAGTTAGGCAACTACAGACCAAGGCAGTAGTATATTTTTCTTTGGGGGTGGGCAAATAAAGTAACCAATGTAGCTGTAGTCCATTTCTAATGCTAGTTCTGGATGATCTACTCATGTACGTATTAGAAGTTGAGCCCTTTTTGGTGTGGATATATATGCATTTTGCCTACTTTTAACATCCTTTTCACCTTTACTTCCATGAGATCATCAGGTTGTCAATTCTTGCTCCCTGGACATGTTGACCAAACGAGGCATTGGCATGATGATGAGGTCACATTACATTACATTGTATCCGTCCAGAATATGTAATGTAAGAGGAGAGGGTGTTTTGTTACTTCACCATCCCATCATTCATTCATTCATGCGATAATCTCATTTCACTAGTTGGCTGTCTGTGTGTCTTGTTTAATACGTAATAAATAAAGTTTGCAGATGTCGCTGAGATGGGGTATGCCTTGTTTAGTTTGCAGATGTCACTAAGATGAGAAGTGGGCACAAAGCTATTAGGGCCTTGTTCAGTTTGCAAAATTTTTAACCCGATGAATAGTACCACTTTCGTCTTATTTGGTAAATATTGTCTAATCGTGGACCAACTAGGCTCAAAAGATTCATCTCGTGATTTCTAACTAAACTATGTAATTAGTTATTTTTTTACCTACATTTAATACTCCATGCAAACGGCTAAAAATTGATGTAATGGAGAGAGAGTGAAAAAACTTGGAATTTGAATGACATCTAAACAAGGCCTAGGAGTAAGAGGGAATTGTTGTTAGTCACATTTCGTTGCTCAGTAGTATGGTACCTGCCTTGTTAGCTAGCTTAATTAGCTTGCTTGCTAAGTTCCTACTAGTCAGATTTCCAAAGTGAGTTATGAGCCAATTAATCCTTGTTGGAAAACATCATCAGGCTTCATCATCAAAGCCATGCCCCCACACCACAACAGGCACAGGCCGTTTGCAGGACTGTCCTCTGATAACACATGCATGGTATGGTCATGGAGTTGGGAGTGGATAGGAGAGTTGTTGAGGGAGGCAAAGCATTCAGTCCTACTAGTAGTAGTAGAGAGAAGGGAAGGAGGATAAGGACGTGAACTTGCTTTGCCTGCCTTTCTTGCATGCCATTGGCAGTTTGGCATTGCCAATTGCCATGATGGGGCCGGGCTGGGCTTGGGGCATGCATGCATGGGTCTCTCTCCTCAAAGGCTCAAACAAAAGGCTCTCCGTCCAAACCTTTTGTGGTCTGCCCGGAAATCATTTCGCTATCTTTTCTTGTCCCAGCAGGGCCCAGCGACGGCAATGGCAGTGAGCAGTCCTTTTACTCACAGCACAAGCCGTGCCCTGTTGTCTCTGGTTCTCTACTGCCAGGGCAGGTTGGAAAGACGCTACGCTAGTATACTGATTGGAAAGACACTACCCTGGGGGGATTGTTGCTCAGCTGAGTCCAGCCTTTGGTTTGGCCTGCATGCAAGCATAAAAAGGCTGTGATTGGGTTTTTGGGGAGTGATGGTGACAGTCGGGCGTGGTCGTTGGATGTGCCAAGTCTAATAAGTCCCCCATTCGAATTTTGATTTCCCTTGCTGGAAGGAAGTGTACAGTAGGCACACCACACCTCCACACTACACTACTAGCATTACCACAGACACAGTGGTGTGGCTCGGTTTCATCCTCATCTGAATATATCTGACAGTGACAGGGATGGTTCATGTTGCATTGTATCCTCTTCCTCTATCATGTGCTGCTTTTGCCAAGTGCTACACAGGGGGAAGAGCTCCATACATAACTGGTGGTGGTGAACATTTGATCGATCGGAATTTCTGAACCTCACTCGGCTGTTGTCTGGCCTTCCCCATCTCCAACAAGCAAGGCCCTACGTGGCAAGCGGGATTTGTTTATTCTTGTTCCTAAATCCTATATTTTTTCTACATGATATGGAAAATTCATATACAGACCTTGTGAGTTGTGACATACATTCAGGCGCTAGGTCCAAGCGGGCCATAAATAGCGTTCGGGGGATCGCAGAGACAAAAGGGGATGGAATTTGTAGAAAGAAAAATGACGAGATCTTTTGCGTGTGGCGAACTGCCGAACTGTGGCGGCGAGCCCGCGAGGAAATCCGGTGTGGAAATCTGGGAGGGTAAAAGTGAAAAGGAAAGCAGCAAGCGGCTGGCCTGGAAATGTGCAGAAATGTGCATCACAGGAATGTGGAGGTAGGGCTCAGGATTTTGTGGGCACACGTTATGCCATGTGAAATGTGCAGAAACATACTTATGCCAACTGCATGGAAATGGAATGTGGAGGTAGGGACCAGGATTTTGTGGGCTGATCGATCCACTGGCCCAACACCCAAAAACGTTGAGAATGGTGTACGTAGTACCTATCTATTGGGCTGACCCAACATATGAGTAGTTAGTTACTGCCATTGTTTTTAAATGAGAACCAGTAGTTGATAAGTCGTCGATTCTGAAAACTTGTAGTAAGGATTTCATACTCCGTTGGAAAACTCTAGTAATGATACAAGTGTGTTGCTCTCGCTGTCTACACCAATGACAATGGTGCTCATATATGGCTGGTCATCTGTCTTGAGTGATCCACTGGAGAAAAAAAAACAAGCTTCCGTAATCAATGCTCTTTTGTTAATTTTGTTCTGCAATGTTGGAGAGTAGTGGTAGTAGTCTAAGAACGAATACTGTTGAAACAATGATTTGCCTTCAAGACCGTCCTGAGAGGCTAGCTTGTTCTTCGAGTCTCAAGTGGTAGCACCACACGCATGCTAGTATTGTGGTCTGAAATTTGAGCTGGATACATACTTGCTTTTGTTGCCGAAACAAAATGGTCGTGGCTCTTCCCTCCATCTTTGTGGACCGTCCAGTACAATTTTATTTTCCTTCCTCTTTTTTTGTTCTTGTGTTGAAACTTGCTGTCTTGGATTACCCATCACTGATGTCTTAGCTGCATGGTTCAAAATTCTATGAAGCTGAGTTTAACTAGTCTACGAGCTAAATTCATGTTCTTGCAGGTTTACAAATCTTCTGACAGTTGTGGACCTTGGGAGTGATCATATGGGAGATTGCTGAGAAGAGGATGTTGTCTTTGCCTAAGCTCTAAAAAAAACTACGACCTTGGTAGCTTGTCGAAATTCTGTGAAGTCTCTGAGCTTGCGCGTGGCTTCAACTGGAGCCTCTTTTTCTTCGAGCGCCGGGCAGTGGGGTGCCTGGGCCATGTTAACCAAGGGCCCAACAAAAAAGCCGCATGTGCTTGTCGTAATTAAGCCCAAGAAAAGGTTGGGAAATTGAGACATGTATCGGCATCGGCCTCGAGCCTCGGGCCTGGCCTGGCACATCCACCTTGTGTAGGCCTAGGCTTGTAATTAAGCCCAAAAATAGGCTGGCGTGGAGTTGTGCACGCATGGGCCGAACCGAAAAGAAAATTGCTTGGACTTGGAGGAACATAACCTTGACACCCAGCATACATGGTCTTCAAATAAACCTTGCTGACATCTTCTACAGTGAGATGAGAACTGCTTGGTGTTACGGGCTTCTCTAGGAAGACTACTTTGCATTTGCATTTGTGCTCTTTATCATCTTGTAATATCTAGTTCCCGGCTTACTGAAACAATTTTGCTATTATTGAGTTCTTCGGAAAAAAAAGGGCAGGAAGGACTGACTGACTGTTGCTCTGTAGTTTCATCGTGCCTCAAACACCGCCTCATCAGGAAATTCCAGTGAAAACCCCTGGATAGCTCCGGTACACCTCTCATGTCGTACTGCAAATCACTACTGAACCTTTGATGTTGATACTGGAAGACTAGCAGATGCACCCCAAGTTAACAAATTTATTTAAAGAGTACAAAGATGCTAATCTTTTTTTTTGCGAAACACAAAGATGCTAATCTGGTAGTACGGTATACTGCATGTCTGCAATGCGTTCTTATTCAGGCAGCTCATCACATTTTTCTACTTGTCATCACAAAATAAGCTAGAACTAGAACCAGAAGGGAATGAATGTCACGTGTCGAAAAGAATCCTGAATCATGGCCAGCCACCCAAACATATGATTTTCCATTAATGTTTCCATAACGACGACATGTTCACTATATTTACTCTGAGTTACGTAATTAAATAAAACTAGTATAGATATAACAATGATCTTTCATTTTGGGATTGAGTAATTGATTTATTGGTGATAATACTGACACATTTTCTCAAGATCATAAAAAGCACGTATTACCACTCTCCATATTAATTCTCGCAAAAATATGTTAGAAACAATAAATCATATAAATTCTCATAAAAATAAAAAACAACTAGTCATCTGGAGTATTCGGTAAACTATAATCGTCATTAACAATAATAGGCAATAAGTCTATTCTGTTTTCTAAAAAAAATACTCACCTTAGTCATTTTAAAAATACTCTAAATAATCCTATAAATCTCAATCTAAATAACCTACCATTGCCACTATGTAAAATAACTTAAAGTATCCCTTAAGTTTTCATCTAAATTACTCATATATGCCAATATGAAAAGTAATACAAAGTAACTCCTTAAAATGAGCATCTAAATTTCACACCTCCATTATTATTGAAAATAACCTAATGTAACCCCAAATCTTGATTACTTACATATGGCATTATAAAACAAATATTCCAAAACCTATATTATTTTTAAAATACTTGTTTTTGTCATTGTTAATATAGGAAAAACAAACTCAAGATATACATGCGTGACACTCCCTCCGCCCCATAAAAATATTAATTGGTTAGATCTTTCAATATATTTTCATAATAAACTTATTTGGAGATACAAATGTTGCTAATATTTTTTTACAAATAAAGTCAAACTTAAGAAAGTTTTGAGCAGCACGAGTCCCATAGCAACTCTTTTCATGGGACTGAGGGAGTATGTACAAAGCAATGAGCATGTCTATTTTTATATAAGCCAAATACATAGCTAAAGCTAAAATTTGAACTAAACAAATGTTGAGCACTCGTGAATGTTCTATGCAAAGATGGAAAATATGAATAAGAGGGTGAAAATGTATATAAGATAATTGGTAACTAAATTCAATCATAAGTGGATAAATATAAGGAAGTGTCGATACAAGTATGCTATTAGAATGCAGACACATGAAAGAGTACTAATTGAACACACGTCAAACACACATGGATGTGTTATGCAAATAGGAAAACCATGAAAATGATCGAAATGTTGAATATGAAGAAATGAGAGATAGTTTCAAGTAAACATATGTGAGCTTACATTGAGGTGCGATGCAAAGTGGACAACTATAAACTATTAACATAGCAATTGGTAACTGAAATCTACCACAACTGGATATTGATAAGAAACTACCTACTGAGTAATATGAACAACATAGATAGAACAAATTAAAGACAAGCTATAGCAACTTGCACAAAAAGCCCACACGTTGGCGTTGAAAATACAGGGTTCAGATCATACATATAGGATGGTCACTTCTTTAAAGAGAGGTCAAATGCCCTCATGATTATTTTCAAGGAAATTATATCATCCTTGTCTTTCAAGCAAATACACAACCCATCTTAGAAAAGAAAATGGAAAAATATAGTTCACATACAAACTCATGGTCGTTTCCAAGGAAATACATGACCCATGTCATTAAAAATGCACTTCACACAAAATCAATCAAGATCACTCTCAAGGAAATATATGACCTATCTTATAAAAATAGAGACAAATATAGATCACACATAAATTGCATCACTTGTGGTTCGCCTGCCTCTTCAATGTGATTTTAGACTAAGAACCACAAATCTAACAAGCCCTTCAAATGCTTGTAATCATCTTGCTGAATGGGACTTGTCTCTTCAGTACTTAAACAACTCACATTTACCTGAAATATTTATTTGCATATATAGTAAATAAGTTGAAAAGCAAAGGATGGAGCAACCATGTAAAGAAAAATGTAATCGCAGAATTTCTTCAAGCAAAGCATAATAAGATAAGGTGGTTTTGCCAAGGCACACGCCTAATCCAAAACAATTCATCTAGCAAAAACACTAATACAAGATTAAAACATAACCGCCTTCCAGGTACATAATATATTTGTTCCCCATGGTGCTTTGATTAGATCATTTCACTTAAAAACATCTTAGGACCTATCAGACCAATTAACCTGTTAACATTTATTTTCCAGATATTAGCACGCTTTTTATCAGGGCTGACATAAGGAAGTTGATTTGATTAGCATACATGGTGCGTTTCAGTTGGCTAGCTATTCAGCACAAGTAATCTATGAATCAGCTTCTGTACCAAACTTTGATGTCTACAACTGAAATATGAACCAAAGTAGCTTGAAAAATATTTGAAAACTTTGTTTCTAAAAAAGAAGGAAATTGAACATACATCTAGTAACTGAAAACTCATAGATCGTCTACCAAAAAGCTGTTGGCGATTATGTTCTAGAATGGTGATGCCTAAAGTTAGAGAACTTGCTGAGCACGTTCTTTTTCATTAAGGAGAAGCATGGGTTTAAGTCTTTAAGATAAAAAAAGGCAAGTGAAAAAAAGAACACAACAAGAAACTAAAAAGAACCACCCTTGACCAACAAGGATGGTCAATGGAAAATAAGTGCCGAGTGGCCCTTGTACCCGGCCATCATCCATGAGCTAGCATTGTCTGATCTCGGATGATTGGTCCCAAATCCACCGGCTGCCATAATCTTCAACGATGGTGGTGCTTAAAGTTACAAACCAATTTTCTTATGTGCATAAAAGGAAGGGGTTAAGAGATGCACATATACCCACGCTTACACAATATATTAACGTATTATTAGGACAGCAAAACACAAACCAACCACTCATTATATAATATAAGATAATTGTTGGATAATGGATACCCATTTTTCTCTTTGGCATTGGGATGATCTATGCAGCATTATTATGTAATCACTCAATCTGTTCAGAATTCAGTACCTTCAGTTTGCACATTCAGAGTTTCAGAGTTCCAACACTGATGAAAACATGTATGTATGAACCATGCATGCACATGTAAAAACACATCCTTTATACATACTGACACGTATACATGTTTGACAGTGAATCGTGATAACTTGATAGAGGAATAAAATTTGGAGTGATTATACATGCAGACTGGCATGCACATACCTGCCGGACAGGAAGGATCGGACAAACAGAGTTATCAATTCCTGAGCTGGAGTTTGCAAAGCAAATTATCTAGTGAATCATCATGATCGTCGTCACCTGAGGAAGACCAGGATTAGAGAGGAGATGGGTTTTTAAGAGGGCCTGACGGAGGCGTCGAGACGCACCAGAGAAGTCGACGCGAGCAACTTGGACGCGCGAGGCCCTGCTGGCAGACGGGTCTTCGAAGTTTGGGCGCTCCTTTTCAGCCAGCCTGGTGCTGGGCCTCAGCTTGCGGCGGGCACAGCGCTTACGAGCCATGCTGTCATGATCTTCCTCTGAGCCGGCGCCAATGGAGAAGACAAGCGCAGTGGAGCCAAGCTGAGGAGGGTCGTGGCGCTTGTCGTCAAGCTGGAGTTTGCAAAGCAAATTATTTGGTGAATCATCCTGATTGTCGTCCAGCTGGAGTTTGGGAAGGAAAAATAAGCGCTGGCGGTAAGTTATATAGTCAAAGCTAAGGTTTCCATTAACTACAGAAAAAATTCAATCCAGGCGCAGCTAGCTACCTCTGTGTCGGGATAGTCAGATGAGGAGACCATTTCGTCGGTGTTTGTTCTGATGAGTTGGATGGTCGGATGGTTACGATGAAGCTTGGCTCCATGCCTAAAAGATGTTTCCACTTTCTCCACCTCACACAGGCTGGCACCCGCACAGTCGATGGAAATAACGGCTTTTTGAAGAAGTCGGTACAACCGCAGGTGTGCGATGAAAAAAGCATCGGGTTTATCCTTCAACTGGAGCACACGGCAATGTAGTCCAATGTGGTGCTGAAGCTGAGCATTTGCAAGTAGCAGAAAGCAGTATACAAAATACAGGTCAGTATGTAGTACCAACGACTATATAACTAAGAGAACATATTCTTTTAACAGACTGGAAGAGACAGCCTCACCAGAGCCACCCTACGTTCGTCAGATAAGATATTTTCTTCATATACTCGATTCATTTTTATGGTTGGACGGTTGGGAAGATTTTCCACTGCACGCGTGACCATGGCCTCCAACTCCTGCACTTCTGCGGCAGTAGCACCCGAGCAGTAGACTGTGACTGTGACTTTCTCAAGTGAAAGGAGGTTATCCAGGCCCAAGTCAAGATCTTCGATTCCATCCTTTGTTGGGAGCTGCTCCAACGGCACACCATTTTTCCCCAACTCCAATACCCTGCATAAACACTAAAGTGCAGCGCTTCAAGCCTAGGCATGTCGCCCATATGAAACTTGAGCGCTGTGCCCACACGGCAGATCCTCAGATTCTTGAAGCCGTCTGCACCAACAGTATACCGTGGAGGCCAGCTGAAACCGCCTAGCTCGAGGTAGCTCAGCTCGGGCAATCTCACCAGGTTATCTAGGTCCTGAACTTCAACCGTGTACATGGCCAGATATAAGAAGAAGAGGCGTGGCAGGCGGGACCTATTGATCCACCCAGGCAGCCGTGAGAAGCGGATGCCACGTATATACAGGCGCCGGAGCTGCCTAGGTGCCTCCCAATCATCCCACACAGTAGCTCCCTGCTGGGATATTCCTGTAGAAGAAAGCACTAGTTCCTGGAGTTCCTGCAGATTGCACAGAGAACGCACCAGAGCTTTTTGCAAGCTCTCATCTAGTTCCTCGGAGAAGGTGATCCTGACCATCCTCATCCTCGTCAGCTTGCCAAGCTCTACCACAAGGTCCTCCGTGGTACTCCGACCAACTACGGTCTTTAACCGTAGCTCCTCTAGAGATGTTAGGTTCCCCATCCTGTTAGCTGGGAACCTTTTGAACCCCTGAGCTACCAGGCACATCAGCTGTGTAAGCGAACAAACAGTCAGTGGTAGCTCGTCTTGCCCAATATCGATTAATACTAGTGACTGTAGAGATTTCAGATGCCCAAGATCCTTAGGAAGCTCATCAACAGCCGTGAAAGATATATCCAAGTACTTGAGATGCAACAACCTCCCTATATGCTTTAAGCTGATCGGGACGTGGCAGTCTTGTAAATTTAGCACACGACAAACTCTAAACCTATGAAGTGGGACCATAATCTCAATCTTACTATCTTCAATGTTAAGTGACCTCAGCACCTCTAGCACGTCCATGGTGTGTTCAGGGAAGCACTGCACATGGTAATTCTGGACAGCCAACCGGCGTACCTTGCTGTCCGAACGAGGCATGCCTATTTTCTTCTCATTTCTTAAACTGTCTGGAGAAGCATGTTGCTCTCTGCTGGCCAAAACAGTAATAAAGTTTTCAACGCCCGACAACTTACTGATGAAATCAAACACAATATCATGAATACGGAAAAATTGTGTGAACCAATTATACGTGTCGTCCATTGGTTGGATCAAGCTTCTATTGACAAGCTCGTTGAAGTATCTTTGTCCAACCTCAAATAGACTACTCTCCGCTTTCTCAAGATGGACAAAACCTTCACCTATCCACATCCAAATCACAGCCTTTGTATCAGTAATAGAATCTTCTTGAAATTTGCTTAGATGTAATATGCATGGCTTTAGGTAAGAAGGCAGATCATAGTAGCTATATGACAGTATCTTTGTTGTATTGTCTCCATTCCCAAAACCAATTGAGTCATAAACCTTTGACCAGTCCTCATACGGTCATTCAACCAATAAACTAGCTATTGCAATGATAGCCAATGGTATGCCACCACATTTATGTATGATTTTACTAGACAATTCACCTGATACTCCATCAAGACTTTTTCCTTCCATGCTCTGTATTCTTTTGTAGAATAATTTCTCAGAGTTTCCATCAGAAAGAGGTTTCAGTTTGTAAACCTCTCCTGCTTTTGTGGCAACCTCAAAATTACGAGTAGTCATGATGATTCTACTTCCACAATTATTGTCCCTCAAGGCATATGTCATCATTTCCCATGATCTAACATGCCATATGTCATCAACAACGATGAAGTACCTATGATTGACACAAGAACGTAGAGATATGAATAATTTGGCAAATCTGTATAGAGTATCCAAATAAACTAGACGCACGATAACATCAACATGATTCTAGCAAGGAAAAATTGTGACCCACTCCAAGGGAGAGGAATATTTATTAATCAATTTAATTTGTGCTACAACTTAAAGATCCAATCTATAAATTTTGGAAATTCCATAGTTTTTCTAAATGTTTGGCAGCAAATTCGATTTACATTTCAACAAAACTAGAATTTTTCATAACAGATTGCACCGAGCAAACTCAATGCCCAGGCCTAGGGCTTAGTGTACAATAGGAATGTATAAAGTAATCATGCTTTGCAAAAGAAAAAAAAACACTGAGCTAAACTGAATAGAGAGAGTGACACGGGCATACCTCTTGTGCTGTAAGAATTTATGCAGCTCGTTGGAGAATCGCTCTTCATCCCATCTTGACATGTCCACATGGCTATACCTTTCATCCAGATCCACTAGCATCTTCTCAAATGCCCTAGTCATACTAGAAGTCCTACCAACAGAAATAAAAGCAGAACAACCGAATTGCTTCTTAAGCATATCATGCACTGTTTTGGCTAGAGTAGTCTTGCCCAATCCTCCAACACCGACTATAGACACTATCTTTAGGTCCTGATCATACGCATGAGCATGAGCATTATCTTTAGTCCATATAGACAACATCCTGACGACTTTGTCCCTTGACTCCTCGATGCCAACCAAATCAGACTCTTTCTTGTACAGATTGAGGACACGGGGGTCGATGCCGGTGCTCGCGGCAAGATCGGCTCCCGTGCCTCTGACTGTGTACTTGACACGGAGCTCAACCAGCTCGTTGGAGAGTTTCTTGATGTCTTTAATCTTGTCAGAGATCTGATGGCGATGCTTGACCTTCTTCACCGCAGCGGTAGCCTTGCCAAGGATCTTCTTGAAGACGTTGGCCTCGGTGGCATCAGCTGCACACTCTCCGCCAGCCACACGCAGGACAAAGTTATCGACAACATCCTCCATGTCATACGACAGCTCCCGGATGTGCCGTGTCCAAAGCTTTTCCACCTCAGTGAGCTGGTCCAGTGGAACCTTAGACAAGTCCTCCAGGCCAGCTTTCATCGTCACAAGCTCCCTGGAGAGGGACACGATGTCGGGCTTGAGGCCCTTCTGCACGACGTACTCCGCCATGAGCAGGTCGCCCAGCTTGGGGGCCAGGCCGGCCATGGCCCCCAAGGCGAGCTCCATGGTTCAGCTCGACCTCGGTTACACTCTCTCTCCGTTTCTCTTGCTTGCTTGGTAGTAGTACATGCTACGCTAGTTGGGTGCAGGGCAAGAAATGGCGAGATGATGCTGGGTATGGGTGGGGAGGGCCACTGGAGGCACACTGCTCATTTATCACTTGGAGCAGCTTCAACGATGGGCGACATGGCGACTTGACTTGGCTAGCTGAGGCTGGATTTTGCAGTGCTAGTGGGGAGAGAGAGAGAGCTGGTGCGGACCGGAAGGGAAGAGATGTTGAGTGGGAGAAGACGGTAGGCCTCTGCCATGGCGAGGACGCTAACATGTGCGTGGGTTACTGCTGGGGTGAGGACGTGAGGTACTGGGGTTCTGTTCGTCTGTGGGTCTGGCGGGCGACCATGCATGTGCGGTGGACAGACATGGCATGCAATGCAATGCACTGGCGTCCCCACGAGCCCACGGTGAAAGAAGAGGGGAACAGAGCCGGCCGGGCCACTGCTGTTTTGGGGAAGCAATCAATAGTTTTGGGGAAAAAAAATGAAAATAGATAGGATCACAAACGGAACCGTGGCGAATACACTCCCGTGCTCCTCCCCCTCCCTCGTCCGTCACCATGGCCGTCTGCACTGATCTGCTCTCAGTCTCCGATGAACCTCCCATGCTTAGATTTTTGGCCCAGGAAAGCTGCGGAACAAGAAATCCTCCTCAAATTCAACTCACCTTTGTGTTTTTATCCTACTCTTTCAGATCATGAATTCTTCTTGATGGATTCTTTTGGTCGTTGTAAATATCGACTGCATGATCTTTCTGTTGCTTCCATTCTACAAGCTATTCTGAGCGACAATCTCTATGCTTTTAATGTGAAGCAACTCGGTGATCGAGTTCTCTCTGTAATTTCTAAAGATGTGGCTTTGCGTATCTCTAAGTTCCGGACCTATGAATGTCTGTCGTTCAAGTTGTTGAATCTGTGGACCGGGAGGGAAGATGTTGAGTGGGAAAAGACGGCAGGCCTCTGCCATGGCGAGGACGCTCACATGTGCAGTGGACTGACATGGCATGCACCCGCGTCCCCATGCGCCCACGATGAAAGAAGAGGGCGACAGAGGAGACAGAGCTGAGGTCCACATCCAGGCCACTGCTGTTCAGGCCACGAGTCGATAGTTTTGACAGGTGACCCGTCACGGGCTCACGGCATCACCTGAGCCTGCTCAGGCATAGCCCGATTTTGGTACGCCACATCATCACCTTACGTCCTCTTTAGTTTCCAAAATTTTATAATTTTTTTTAAGATTTTCCGTCACATCAAATTTTTAGACGTATGCATGAAGCATTAAATATAGATAAAAAATAAAACTAATTACACAGTTTAGACGAAATTCACGAGACGAATCTTTTAAGCCTAATTAGATTATGATTGGACACTAATTATCAAATAACAACGAAAGTACTACGGTATCCATTCTAAAAAAATTTCACGAACTAACCAACGCCGTAGATGAATCGTGCCATGCTGTGCCGGGCCGACTAGTCCGCCGTCAGGAAGGACCCTACCAGTCTGAATGCGCCACCACTGCCAATCTGCCATATATGCGTGGAGGTGCTGAGACTGTCCCACTCGTCGTACTCTAAATTCATCCTCTAAAAGAAATATTCCGTCCTGTTCATTGAGATTCCATCCTCTATACCATTTTTTTCTGCAACCATCCATCCTCTATATCTTACTCTATATCACAAAGTGGGACCCACGAATTTGTTTTTTCTTTTTCTTTTTCTTTTTTCCTCAACTGTCGACCGCCCTCCCTCAGCATCTCCGTCCCCATCCTCTCTCTTGCAGTACTACTCTCCGTCCCCGATTGGGAGCCACGGCGGCGGGAAGTCCCGCGTGCTGCCGTCCCCGGCGTCCAAGCAGCACCAGGCGGGCCATCGAGCGGGCGGGCGGGGCCGCGCGGTGGCGCTGGATTCGTAGCGGCGCGGTCGCGAGCTCGGCGCGGTCGACGGCGCGGTGGGGGAACGCGGCGCGGTGGGCGAGCGCGGCCGAGCTCGGCTCCGGCTTCGGTCTGCGCCGGAGAGGGAGCGCGTGCTGGCGAGCGAGCGACGGAGCGGCGCTGGCCTCCGCGCGGGCGAGCTCCTCCTTCACTCGTGGGCGAGCTTCTCCTCCACGCGCTGGTGCGGCGCAGGCGAGCTCCGCCCTGGCCCAGACACGGCGCGGGGAGCTCCGCCCCGCCACGGCGAGCCGCCCTCGCTGCTCCCTCCTCCATCCACCTCCGTCGCGGATCGAGGCCGCCCTTGCTGCATCCACGTCGGGGATGGGAGCAGCGGGCCGCATCGCCTCCTCTCCTCGGCCGGCAAGGTTGCGGCGGGCCGGCACGCGAGGTCGCGGCTTCCCTGCTCCGGCGCGGGCCCTCTCTCTCCTCGTGGTGGTTGCGACGTGGGCCCGCGATAGGCATACCATGTCGTCCGTACGTCCGCCACAGACGGTAGAAGGAGGGGGCAACGCTATTTTGGCGTGGGCTTTACAGTAGCCCAGTGCAGCAATTTTTACGCCATCTTCATACTGGAGTATGAGATAGAGTACCCCGCTGCGGATAGTCTCATGCGTCGTGGTTACTATGCGTGGAGGGGATGTATTTCAGTATTTGCAGGAGACGGGGAGAGGAGCACTAGTGCATGAAATATTTTTGCAACACCCATCTTCACCGTCGGTTTTCTAAAACCGTTGATGATAATGTTTCACTGCTGGTTCATAAATCATAATGGAACCGACGGTGAAAACATGTGGTTCATGCTACGAACCGGCAGAGAAACTTTTCACCTCCAATATCATTATGATTTAATTCTACTTAGCATTCGGACCTATATTCTCGTCGGCGGTCCATGCCACTCCCCCCCCACCCTCCCTCCAATCCCATTACTCCAGCGCTATGAGAGATCGGTCTTTAGCCTTTAGGTTTTGGGCGTGGCTAAAAACCCTATGGCAAACACTTTTTACACTGTGGCTTAGCAGGCCTTTTATATTAAGGCGTTGTGCAACAGGGACGCAACCGAAGTTTGTTAACGTCCCCAATCAAGATGGTATGTGGGGCAATGCCCCTCTCGACTCGATCACATGCACTGTCAAAATAGTGAAGTTCTCCTAGTGTTTTAAGTAGTAATAAGAACATTACAACAATCCTAGCATATGGGGTAAGTAGTAATAAGAACATTACAACAATCCTAGCATATGGGAATCCACGTTATGAGGCATTTGGTAGGGAAAAAGGCTAATACTAAATTTTGAGTGCTAAACACTAGAAAAACCTCACATCACTAGGTGAAATTGTAGATTTTGGTTGTGATGACCGTTGCCTAATCCACCCTATTCGCTGGATAGTTTTAGCGCTTATCAGCCAGCCATTCAACAGTATTTTTTCTCTCACAACAAATGAGCATTAGCCAAAATCAGCGAGCCAAACACCATCAGAATGGGGTGGGCAGCGTATCAGTGCACTAGTTCTCAATTATTTTCACTCACCGCTCATACTAGCAGTGCTGAGCTTGGCCCAACTACCAAGGAGTGGAGGCAGCGTATCAGTGCACTGCTGTCTGCTGACGAGAGGCCACCAGCCAAAGAGCGACCTGCGACGTATGCATCAATTCTGTTTTTTTTTCATGCCACTTATATATTTGAGCCTGTTCACCCGGCTTATAATCTGTCTTTTTTAGCTTGTTTTTTTAGCCGGATCAGTATTTTTCTCTCACAACAAATCAGCCAATAATGTTTTTCAGCCGGCTTATCAGCCCAACCGAACGGAGCCTTTATATTTATATTTATATTTATATTTATATTTATATTTATATTTATATTTATATTTATATTTATATTTATATTTATATTTATATTTATATTTATATTTATATTTATATTTATATAAGAGCATATATTTGTTTCAGTCACCCTTTTAGTTTACTGAGATATGGGTTTCATTTTTTTAGTATTTATTTTAGTCTTTGTTTCATTTTTCCTTTCAATTTAATGAGTTATGAGTTTCATTTTTTTAGTTTTTGTTTTCCTTTTAGTCTCAGTTTTTTTTGAGAATTACACAGTACAACGTAAACGCCTACAACATGCACACACTCAAACATATAAACACACATACGTAAATTCTACTCCATGAGCACCTCCGAAGGACTGATCTAGTAGATATCGAGATTCACGAAGTCACATAACTAGTTTTAGTTTTATGAATTATGAGTTATATTTTTTTCAGTCACCCTTTCATTTTACTGAGATATGAGTTCCATATATTCGGTTTTTGTTTTAGTATTATTTTTTGTTTCATTTTTTCTTTTAGTTTCAGTTTTATGAGTTTTGTGTTTTATTTTTTCAGTCACCTTTTCAGTTTAATGAGTTATGAGTTTCATTTTTCCTTTTATTTTCGAATCTCTTCCTAAATCCTTTGTATTAGTTGTTCTTCAATGTTTCCTGCTTTTAAATATTTATGTTTTTAAAATGTTCCTTTTAGTCTTGTTTCTTTGTGTAACATTCCAAAAATTCACATTCAAAAATCACTCGCGTTAAAAATTATTTTCAAATGCATTTTTAAAACTATAAGTCATCTGAGCTCTATATCATTCTAAATCTTATCCATCATATATCCATCCCAACTACCTCTCTTTAATTTATCATGCACCGTGGCATCGGCATCACCCGCCCGTTCCCGATCCCTCTCTCTCCCTCGCTCGCTTCGTCCGATGCCCCGACAGCGACGCGTGCGCCGACCCCACCACCATCGCCGCAGCACGCACCCGCGCTCGGACCCCCCTCGCCGACTGCGGCAGCTCGCACGCCTCCACGACGGCGGGTCCCACCTCTCACCTTTCCCTCTATCTTTCTTCTCCATGCATGGCCACAGCACATTCGTAGATACGCGACAAATGAAGCAAGACAAAGCACCCACCGAGGCAATATTCACTTTTACCATTTACCACGCAAACAAGCAAGGCACACAGGCAACATGCATATACCACCAGCATGCAAAGCACAAGAAAACAAGTGTCAGCAGTGCACCCACACATGCACACATACAGATAGCTCATACATGCATGCAAAATAGGCACCGACCACAATACAAAATTAGGCACCAACCACCATACAAGGTTATGCACCGTCCATTTGCATGCTAAGCATCTACTCGCTACGCGCCGCACCATCCAAGCATCCGACCACAGCGATGCCATTGAAGGCAAGCAAGCAAGTCAGTGGTACATCCCTGCTTCCTGGCCTATAAAAAGGCACGCCTGGTAGCTCTCTCACAACAGCACACTCAGCTCACCACTCACTTGCCTGCTCTCGCTTCACTTCTCTCGCGTATACCGTATACGGCCGCACACACGAGCCGGGCTCGACCGTCGTCGCACGACGAGGTGAGCAGCCCATGAGCATCCCCTTGCTCTTCCCACTCTTCCTATGGTCTTCTTTTTATTTCCCTCCTTGCCCTTGCCTGTGCCAAGCCGCTCCCGAGCTCCACGAGCAACCTTGCCGTCGTCCATGCAAGAAGCAAGAAGAAGACCCTTGCTGGCTTTTCTCTCTCCCTTCCCATGCATGTGTGTATGACGCGTGGGTCCTAAGCTACAACTCCATCCAAATAGCACACGCATAGTATACGCCATGCACTATCGGCCAAGCCAAATGCCCACGTGATCACCTATTCCTTAATCGCACATTATTCTTTTCCGCGTGATTAAAATTCAGACATCTTACAGAGCCACATGCCAACTCAGATACCAAATATTATACTTTCTAAATTCATCTTAAATCATGATCTATCTCTCATATAAATTTCAGGATTTTTAGAGCTCATTTGAATTTATGTGATTATTTATTTGTGCTTGTTTGTGTGTTGCGCTCGTTAGCTGACGGAGTGAACGAGCCGGATAACGAGGACGTCGGAGGCGAGTATCGTGAGTTCGACGCTGAGGACCCGGACTACCAGCAGGAGTTTGCTGAGGACGCCGACGGAGGCAAGTCCAGCCTATTCCCCTTTGATGCATGTTGATCCTATTTTTAAACATGACCCGTAGAAGCCGTTTTAAATATTGCATGTACGATTATACGTACGAAGTATTTTTGCTGCTTAGTTAAGACCCGTTTGAATAATCATTCTTGAATTGATATTACCTGATAATTGTCTTGTTCAAACTTAGGGACAAATAATATGCTATGGTAAATTATAATTATTTAGTATGCTTAGGATTTGATACTCATCATGGATACTCATTACTATGTTTTTTCAAATATAATGATTTTAAAAGAAAAATTGTGTGAGTTGTGAAAATCAATTGTGGGTATGATGAAAGGGTTAATGAACAAGTTATAGATGGTGATTACCCTAGAGATGGGGCGGATCGGTGTTCCTTTTGTGGGATGCCGTGATGTTGGGGCTTGTACCTTTTTTGGTTAAGCATAAAGATATCCGTCTTGTCTCGATTAAGAACTGAGTTGATGATTTATCTTGCCTAACTCATTTTCGTACAACCACTCGCCTTGCATGGGAAAGGCTTAGTCTAAATCCCTCTAGTTGGTATGGCAATCACCTGGAGGCAGGTGTGCAATGGGACACTAAGAGATGTATGTGGAAATTGATAGATATTGTTTAAAATGTAAAGAGCTCTATAAATTATTGCATTATGAGATGTGGTCGTAGTGTTCCCGTGGTGAGCGCCATTACTTAGCTATGGAGGGTAATGGCTTTGATGGATCTATGCTTGCTCGACGGTGTTAAGCTACGGTATCCTACTTGTGGGGAAAGTGTACAACCTCTGCAGAGTGTAAAATTTATTCGGATAGACGTGTCCGCGGTATCGGACGAGTTATGGTTTGGTTTCAACAACTAGATGGGTTGGGATGAGTGAAAACATGAGAGTGAGAGTGATTTTGGAAATGAATGGTTGTCTGCCATATGTTGCGGGAACAGAGGGTTCAGCAACACCAAAAATTATGATCAACCAATTTTTCAGAATTACTATTATATATGAAAAATATATGTCTTTTGCAAAGGTATTTATAAAATGGAACCCTGCATGTGTAAAAAGATAGTTTTATGCAAATGAACCCAGCCTTATCATTGATTTATCCATATGCATATACTGATATCCCATTCCGTAGGGTAATGTTAGATTTGCTGAGTACTTTGTACTCACCCTTGCTTTGTTGAACAGAGGAAGATCCGGACTTCAATCCTGACGTGGCGTACGAATAAGGTCGTGTCTGCACCCAACTAAGCCTGTGGCGTTGGGATCCGTCAGATGATATGTATTAGCGAGACCTCTTTCTGGGTCTGTTGGACCTGTGTTGTGTTATGGTTACTTTTAATCGTGGCATGTCTTCATTGTCCACGCTTGTCGAGACTACTGCAATGAGACCTATCTGATGTAATAAATGTGTTACTAGCCTCCTGAGACTAGTATTGTATCACATTTGAGTTCCTAGTTAACCAGGGGCGCTTCAGGTGGTATCAGAGCCGTAGTTGGCTATAGGACGCGACCTTAGGCTTTTTGGACCAGTATTTTACATACAAAAGTATTTTCTAAAAAATTTCTTACCCTCTTCCCTCAATTTTTTTTAAAAAATATTTACTCTTATCTATTTCTCTTAGATGGCAGAAGGAGTTTGGACCAGTAGCTACTATCTAAGTGTCGAAGGCTTTCTTAAGCTCTTGTATGCTACCATGCAAAGGCTTGGAATCAAGGATCACCCGGAATATGAAGGCAGAGAATACATAGAGCATGAAACCGAACGGTGTGAAGTCACCGTATATGTCGGGAAAAGTGAAGACTTCCCTGACATAGCTGAAGCATGGAGTATAACTGTGATCGGATTTCGGTTTGCAAATACATATCAAGCTGCCGCCTGCAAAGCCTTGAGGTACCTGTGCCAAACCTACGAGAAGCCCATTGCCCGTACACCCATGAGATTCTTTCCACCTCGAGAAAGAGATCGGCCAGTTTGGAGGATCCGCATGGACATCTTGCAGGGACGTTATTCCCTTGAGGATGACCCAACTGTGGCATTCATGACCACATACCTACTTGCTCTGGACGAGCAATATGATAAACAGGCCTTAGAGTTAAAGAAGTGCATCCACCGTACGAAAGAAGCCAAGATCTTGGTTAGAAAGCTCCATGTGCAGCTTGCATAAGCTCAGGCCCAAGCAGCTGCAGCTGAGAGTCGTGAAACTGCCATTTCTGAAGACATGAAGGAAGCTGAGGATCGTCATGCCCAGGAGTTGAAGGATGCCTACCTTGTCACCAGGGCCAAGAGGATAATGCTAGCTCTAAAAGACCAAGAGCCCATAATCTAGAAAGGGATAGAGTTCTGTTAGCAACTCACCAGCTAACATGAATCGCCCTTTCATGGTGGGAAGCCTATAGTGGAGCTATGGACAATGCAAACACTATCACATGGCAAGAATTTGTGGAAGAATTCTATCGGTACCACATTCCAGATGGAATCATGAAGTTGAAGGCTAATAAATTTCACAACTTGAAGCAAGGAAGCAAAACTCTAAGTGAATACATCTTTCAGTTCACTAAGTTATCACGCTATGGCCCAGAATTAGTCAACACTGATGCCAAAAAGTAGACAAAGTTCATAGAAGGACTGACCTGTGAGTTGAGGACTCTTATGACCCCACAGATCTATCTAGACTTCAACACCTTGATGAACCGGACCATTCTGACTGATGTGGCCAAAACTAAAGAAAGGAAGGAGAACAAGCGCAAGTTCTTAGAGCGCAAAGTTCAAGAAGGAGTTAGATCCTAGAGGTAGAAAACATTTAGCCAACCAAGCCAGCGAACTCAAGCCCCAATGCAGTTTCGCTCTTCTGCCAGTGCCTCTAACCAGATGCATCCATCATATCAGCCCAAGACAACTTATCAGAATCAGACTTATGGCAAGACCCAACAAAACAGCATCGGTCAAGTCACCAACAATGGCAAAGCATGCTTTCATTGCCATGATACTGGACACTACATTGCCAACTGTCCTTATAAGAACAACCCAGCAGTGACCACCCAGTCCCACACTGTTAATGGACCAAGGCCTGCAGTGTCTGGAGCCAACCGTGGTTTTCCTCACAACAACACCAACACCACCAACAACAGCCAGATGGTGAAGCAACCTTAGCATTCCTATGGCCGAGCTCGTGTCAACCACATTCATGCTCAGGATGCTTAGACTGCTTCAGGAGTGGTACTTGGTAAGTTCTTAGTCAACTCAGTACTTGCAACAGTATTGTTTGATTCTGGAGCATCACATTCATTCATATCATCAAGTTTTGCTGAGAAGCATAAAATACCCACAGTACTACTAAAGTTACCCCTAATAACCCAAACACCTAGGTCTGATATCAAATGTCATCTAGGTTGTTTAAATGTAAGGATCATCTTAAGTGGGGTAGTTTTCCTAACAGACTTAGTAGTGCTCAAGTCTAAAGGAATAGATGCTATTCTTGGAATGGATTGGTTAACACGACACAATGGAGTTATTAGTTGTGCCACTAAGGAAGTATCATTAGTTAACCAAGAAGGGATTAAGGTGAAATGCCAAACCCGAGAATCTAAAGTCAACCCAATGGTCTTCAACTTAGATGCAAGGACCATAGAAGAAGTGCCAGTAGTGCAACAATACCCTGATGTATTCCCTAAGGAACTGCCTGGAATGCCATCAGATAGGGATATAGAGTTCATCATTGATCTTATCCCTAGGACTGCTCCTATAGCCAAGAGACCTTATAGAATGGCCCCTATAGAGTTAACGGAACTAAAGGAGCAATTGAGGGAATTGCAACAGAAAGGTTATATTAGGCCTAGTTCTTCACCATGGGGAGCCCCAGTCTTATTTGTAAAGAAGAAAGATGGAAGCATGAGAATGTGTGTGGATTATAGATCCCTAAATGAAGTCACCATCAAGAATAAATATCCCCTACCAAGGATAGATGACCTTTTTGATCAGCTTAAAGGAGCCACGTATTTCTCCAAGATTGATTTGAGATCAGGTTATCACCAACTCAAGATCAAGAACAGTGATGTCCCTAAAACTACCTTTGTAACAAGATATGGACAATATGAGTTTACAGTGATGTCCTTTGGATTAACCAATGCTCCTGCTTATTTCATGAACCTCATGAACAAGGTATTCATGGAGGTGCTAGATAAGTTTGTTGTAATCTTCATTGATGACATACTTATCTACTCTAAGAGTGCTGAAGAACATGGGCAACACTTGAGAGTAGTGCTGGAAAAGCTAAGAAGACACAAGTTTATGCCAAATTCAGCAAGTGTGAATTTTGGCTTGAGAAAGTTGCATTTCTGGGTCATATCCTGATAGCTGAAGGAGTTGCAGTAGACCTTGAGAAAGTGGAAGCTGTCTCTCATTGGCAACAACCCATAAATGTTAGTGAAGTCAGAAGTTTTCTTGGATTAGCTGGATATTACCGAAGGTTCATAGAAGGATTTTCCAAGATAGCCAGACCCATGACAGAACTTCTCAGAAAAGATAAGAAATTTACCTGGACAGAGTCATGTGAGAAGAGTTTCTAAGAATTGAAGAAGAGATTGACAACAGCACCAGTGTTAACTTTACCAGACATTCACCAAGATTTCATCATATATTGTGATGCCTCAAGACAAGGTTTAGGATGTGTTCTCATGCAAGGAGGAAAGGTTGTAGCTTATGCATCACGGCAGCTTAGACCTCATGAGCAAAATTACCCTACCCATGATTTAGAGTTAGCAGCTGTAGTGCATGCTCTCAAGATTTGGAGACACTATCTCATTGGAAACAAGTGTGAAATCTACATGGATCACAAGAGTTTGAAGTATATCTTCACTCAGTCAGACTTGAACCTAAGGCAAAGAAGATGGTTGGAGTTAATCAAGGACTACAACCTTGAGATTCATTACCACCCAGGAAAGGCCAATGTGGTTGCTGATGCCCTAAGCAGAAGGTCATATGGTCAACAGTTAGTGTCCAAAAACACTCATCTACAAGAAGAGATAGCACAGTTGAACATGCACATAGTATGCCAACCTCAAAATGGCAGTCTGAAGGTGCAACCAACTCTAGAGGAAGAAATTAAGAAGGCACAGCATAGGGATAAAGATCTGATGAAGATTCGTGAGCAAACTAGAGAAAATAAAGCCCCATACTTCAAAGTGGATAACAAAGGAACCTTGTGGTATAAGGATATGATTTGTGTGCCTAAGGTAGGTAAGTTTCAAGAACTAATCCTTGATGAAGCTCATAACTCAGCATACTCTATCCACCCTGGTGCCACCAAGATGTATATGGACCTAAAAGAAAGATATTGGTGGAATGGTATGAAAGCAGATGTGGCACGATTTGTTGCATAATATGATGTGTGCCAAAGGGTTAAAGCAGAGCATCAGAAACCAGCAGGTTTGTTGCAGCCATTGCCTATTCCAGTTTGGAAGTGGGATGAGATAGACATGGATTTTTTGAATGGTTTACCCAAAACTCAGAAAGGGAATGATTCAATATGGGTAATAGTGGACCGTCTTACCAAGATTGCTCACTTTATACCTGTGCGCACCAAGTATAGTGGAGACAAGCTAGCACAGTTATATGTGGATAATATAGTAAAACTACATGGTGTGCCAAGTAAGATTGTATCCGACCGAGGTACCCAATTCACCTCTAACTTTTGGAAAAGATTGTATGAAGCCATGGGCACCAAGCTAGATTTTAGCTCAGCCTATCACCCCCAGACAGATGGTTAGACTGAAAGAGTAAATCAGATCATGGAGGATATGCTGAGAGCATGTGTGCTCACCTATGGTAAAGATTAGGAGAAGAGCCTATCTTATGCAGAGTTCTCATACAATAATAGCTATCAAGCTAGCTTAGGTATGTCACCTTTTGAAGCCCTGTATGGAAGAAAATGTAGGACCCCATTAATGTGGTCAGAGGTTGGAGAACGGACCTTGCTTAAGCCTTCCCTTATAAAAGAAGTAGAAGACCGTGTGGCAGAGATCAGAGAAAAATTGAAAGAAGCACAATCACGTCATAAGAGCTATTCTGATAAAAGAAGAAGAGAGCTAAGTTTTGTAGTTGGAGATTTTGTGTACCTCAAAATTTCCCCAATTCGAGGGACTCGAAGGTTCCAAGTTAGGGGCAAGCTAGCACCCCGGTATATCGGACCATATCAAGTGTTACAAAGAATTGGAGCTGTAGCTTACCGTATTCGGCTACCTGAAGAAATGTCAGGTATACACAATGTGTTCCATGTTTCCCAATTGAAGAAATGTCTTAGAATACCAGAAGAACAGATATCACCAGACACTATTGATTTACAAGATGATCTAAGGTATCAAGAAGTGCTAATAAAAATATTAGACACAGTCACCAAGCAAACAAGAACGACAACCGTCAGAATTTGTCGTGTTCAGTGGAGCAGGCACACTGAAGCAGAAGCAACATGGGAAAGAGAAGATGCCCTGAGAAAGGAGTTTCCCCATCTGTTTAGGAACTAGCCGAATCTCGAGGACGAGATTCATTTTAAGTGGGGTAGGTTTGTAACATCCCAAAAATTCACATTCAAAAATCACTCGCGTTAAATATTTATGTTTTTAAAATGTTCCTTTTAGTCTTGTTTCTTTGTGTAACATCCCAAAAATTCACATTCAGAAATCACTCGCGTTAAAAATTATTTTTAAATACATTTTAAAAACTATAAGTCATCTGAGCTCTATATCCTTCTAAATCTTATCCATCATATATCCATCCCAACTACCTCTCTTCAATTTATCATGCACCGTGGCATCGGCATCACCCGCCCGTTCCCCATCCCTCTCTCTCGCTTGCTCGCTTCATCCGATGCCCCGACAGCGGCGCGTGCGCTGACCCCACCACCATCGCCGTGGCACGCACCCGCGCTCGGACCCCCCTCGCCGACTGCGGCAGCTCACACGCCTCCACGACAGCGGGTCCCACCTCCCACCTTTTCCTCTATCTTTCTTCTCCATGCATGGCCACAGCACATTCGTATATACGCGGCAAATGAAGCAAGACAAAGCACTCACCGAGGCAATATTCACTTTTACCATTTACCACGCAAATAAGCAAGGCACACAGGCAACATGCATATACCACCAGCATGCAAAGCACAAGCAAACTAGTGTTAGCAGTGCACCCACACATGCACACATACAGATAGCTCATACATGCATGCAAAATAGGCACCGACCACCATGCAAAATTAGGCACCGACCACCATGCAAGGTTAGGCACCGTCCATTTGCATGCTAAGCATCTACTCGCTACGCGCCGCACCGCCCAAGCATCCGACCACAGCGATGCCATTGGAGGCAAGCAAGCAAGCCAGTGGCACATCCCTGCTTCCTGGCCTATAAAAAGGCGCGCCTAGTTGCTCTCTCACAGCAGCACACTCAGTGCACCACTCACTTGCCTGCTCTCGCTTCACTTCTCTCGCGTATACCGTATACGGCCGCACACACGAGCCGGGCTCGACCGTCGTTACACGACGAGGTGAACAGCCCATGAGCATCCCCTTGCTCTTTCCACTCTTCCTGTGGTCTTCTCTTTATTTCCCTCCTTGCCCTTGCCTGTGCCGAGCCGCTCCCGAGCTCCACGAGCTCAACCATGGCGTCGTCCATGCAAGAAGCAAGAAGAAGACCCTTGCTAGCTTTTCTCTCTCCCTTCCCATGCATGTGTGTATGACGCGTGGGTCCTAAGCTACAACTCCATCCAAATAGCACACGTATAGTATACGCCATGCACTACCAACCAAGCCAAATGCCCACGTGATCACCCATTCCTTAATCACACATTATTCTTTTCCATGTGATTAAAATTCGGCCATCTTGCAGAGCCACATGCCAACTCAGATTCTAAATATTATTCTTTCTAAATTCATCTTAAATCATGATCTATCTCTCATATAAATTTCAGGATTTTTAGAGCTCATTTGAATTTATGTGATTATTTATCTGTGCTTGTTTGCTTGTTGCGCTCGTTAGCTGACGGAGTGAACGAGCCGGAGAACGAGGACGTTGGAGGCGAGTATCGTGAGTTCGACGCCGAGGACCCGGACTACCAGCAGGAGTTTGCTGAGGACGCTGACGGAGGCAAGTCCAGCCTATTCCCCTTTGATGCATGTTGATCCTATTTTTAAACATGACCCGTAGAAGCCGTTTTAAATATTGCATGTACGATTATACGTACGAAGTATTTTCGCTGCTCAGTTAAGACCCATTTGAATAACCATCCTTGAATTGATATTACCTGATAATTGTCTTGTTCAAACTTAGGGACAAATAATATGCTATGGTAAATTATAATTATTTAGTATGCTTAGGATTTGATACTCATCATGGATACTCATTACTATGTTTTTTCAAATATAATGATTTTAAAAGAAAAACTGTGTGAGTTGTGGAAATGAATTGTGGGTATGATGAAAGGGTTAATGAACAAGTTATAGATGGTGATTACCCTAGAGATGGGGCGGATCAGTGTTTCTTTTGTGGGATGTCGTGGTGTTGGGGATTGTATCTTTTTTGGTTAAGCATGAAGATATCCGCCTTGTCTCGATTAAGAACTGAGTTGATGATTCATCTTGCCTAACTCATTTTCGTACAATCACTCGCCTTGCATGGGAAAGGCTTAGTCTAAATCCCTCTAGTTGGTATGGCAATCACCTGGAGGCAGGTGTGCAATGGGACACTAAGAGATGTATGTGGAAATTGATGGATATTGTATGAAATGTAAAGAGCTCTGTAAATTATTGCATTATAAGATGTGGCCGTAGTGTTCCCGTGGTGAGCGTCATTACTTAGCTATGGAGGGTAATGGCTTTGATGGATCTATGCTTGCTCGACGGTGTTAAGCTACGGTATCCTACTTGTGGGGAAAGTGTACAACCTCTGCAGAGTGTAAAATTTATCCGGATAGACGTGTCCGCGGTATCGGACGAGTTATGATTTGGTTTCAACAACTAGATGGGTTGGGATGAGTGAAAACATGAGAGTGAGTGTGATTTTAGAAATGAATGGTTGTCTTCCATATGTTGCGGGAACAGAGGGTTCAGCAACACCTAAAATTGTGATCAACCCCTTTTTCAGAATTACTATTATATATGAAAATTATATGTCTTTTGCAAAGGTATTTATAAAATGGAACCCTGCATGTGTAAAAAGATAGCTTTATGCAAATGAACCCAGCCTTATCCTTGATTTATCCATATGCATATACTGATATCCCATTCCGTAGGGTAAGGTTGGATTTGCTGAGTACTTTGTACTCACCCTTGCTTTGTTGAACAGAGGAAGATCCGGACTTCAATCCTGACGTGGCGTACGAATAAGGTCGTGTCTGCACCCAACTAAGCCTGTGGCATTGGGATCCGTCAGATGATATGTATTAGCGAGACCTCTTTCTGGGTCTGTTGGACCTGTATTGTGTTGTGGTTACTTTTAATCGTGGCATGTCTTCATTGTCCACGCTTGTCGAGACTACTGCAATGAGACCTATCTGATGTAATAAATATGTTACTAGCCTCCTGAGACTAGTATTGTATCACATTTGAGTTCCTGGTTAACTCGGGGCGCTTCACTTTGTTTCATTTTTTTCTTTTAGTTTTAGTTTAATGAGTTATGAGTTTAATTTTTTCAATCACCATTTCAGCTTAATGAGTTATGAGTTTCATTTTTTTTGTGTTTCAGTTTCCCTACCAGGTTTGAATGCCATCCTAAATCCTACATATTAGTTTTTTGTTTTATTTTTTGTTTTATTTTAATTTTAATTTCAATTTCAATTTGTGTTTTACAATAATCGTCGTCTCGGTTAGCAACTTATGCAATACTTGTTCTAATAAATTGCCCCTCAGGTTGTAACTTGTCTCGTTTCGTGCCACTACTCTTGTTTCATTTCTTTTGCAATAGGTTGTATAATAACTTGCTCCCTAGTTGGCGGCTTTATGCAATGCTTGTTTGGATAATTTTTTCCAAGGCTGCAGTTAGTAATTTCAGTTTGTAATTTTACCATACTTGCCACTTGCTCCAAATATAACTTGCTACATACTTTATAATTAAACTTGCTACACACAGGGTCATGCAGCTTATAGTGTCTACTTTAGTTTTCAGGAACTAAAATTGTTAATTTCAGTTTTATTTTTTGTTGTCAATTTCAGTTTCAGTTCTAAGTTTCGGTTATTTGTTTTTAATTTTTTCTACTTTAGTTTTCAGTTTCTTTTTTTTGTAGTAGGCAAAAAAAACCTGCAGTGGCTTCATCTGTTCACCGATCTGTAAAACAAGTCAATTAGCTATGTTGTCATTTTTAATAATTTGTCCAGTTGATAGCGTACGCGATGCTTGTTTTATAATTTGCCTCCTAGGTTGCAGATTATCTTGTTTTATTTCTTCTTTTAATTTTAGTTTAAATGTTCATGTGTTTGAAAGTCATAATTTTCAGAATTTGTCATTCCACGATATCTTTGAAAGCCCAAGTTTGGTTTTGGTAATTAATGACACCAAGTTGCTAATGCTATGTGTTAAGTGTTTTAAGTTAGGCATAAGCAACACATGTGATGAAGGTGTACGTGGCAAGGAGTGGTGGCCACAAGATCACAAAGAAATGGTGCATGGACATGAAATGACGATCATGGTGGAGATGCACATTAAATGATGGACTTGATGATCAAGTGGAGGAAAAGGATCTAAGAGCGCAAGACAAAGGTATAACCATAGGGTTTTCCTTTTGCCAGTCTAAGATGAGTAGAGAAGTGATTGACCGGATTTAGGATATATAGCCGACTATCAAGAGGGGCAATCACGGTTAGCTCAGAAATCAAGTGCCACTAGATCAATGTCTTGAGCATATGCATTAGGATATAGTTGAGAGCTAACATAACACCTTGAAAAATGTTTGTGAAATGCTAACACACTTGCATATGATGGTGTACACTTGGTGGTGTTAGCACATTTGCGAAGGCGGTGGAGTTTGAGCGGTAGAGAGGGGTTTGGGTTCCTCTCTCCCTCCCGCCGAGCTTGCGAGGCGAGATTCGACGCTTTTTAGGGAAGTGAAACGCCTATTTTTCACTACGCCGGAAGTCGGAAAAGAAACGGAGGCGAACGGAGGTCACTATGGTGACCGGACGCTGCACCGGACACGGTCGCGGTTTGACCGGACGCGTCCGGTCAGTTCTCGCAGCAGTCAGTTCAATGCAGTGCGCCTAGGGTTTGTGATCGGACGCTGGTCTGGCCTGACTAGCGCGTCCGGTCAGTTCACCTGGGCGCCGAAGAAGAGCGCGCAACCGGCGCGTCCGGTCCCTCACGGAACCAGAGCGTCTGGTCAAGCAGCCAGAGGGGCAGAGCCGGTCGGAGAGCCGACTGGACGCGCGGTGCGTCTGGTCACGTGCGATCGGACGCGTCCGATCACGGTGGGAGCTTACTGGACTCTGACCGGACGTTGGGTGCAGCGCGTCCGGTCACGGCAACGGCTACTTCTGACGCGCACTGTTCACGCTTGTCCTGTAGTGACCGGACGCGTTGTAAGGTCCAAATGGCTAGAGGGGGGGTGAATAGCCTATTTAAAATTCTACAAGCTTCACTAAACAACCACGTTAGTATAAAAGATGGCTAAGCTAAATCTAGCTCTAGCTCAACTATACTATGCAAGCCACCTATACAATTCTAGTGAAGCAAGGCTATGATCTCTAGTACACACCAACAAGACTAAGTCACTAAGCTACTTACTCCTAAGTGATAAAAGCTACACTAAGATTAGTACAAGAAAGTAAAGAGCAAGTGACTTGATTCTTATACCAACGATGTAGAGAAGTAATGCACTCGAAGAATCAATCACAATGATCAACCACAAGAGAAATCCTCGGCAAAGAGATGACACAAGATTTTTTTACCGAGGTTCACTTGCTTCCTAGCAAGCTACTCCTCGTTGTGGCGATGCACCCACTTGTCGGTTCGTGAGCTAATCGACTATCAAGAGTCGAGCCCTCGGCGGGCACCGCACAACCGCACACAAGATGAGGATCCTCCAAGCCACGAGCTCCACTAGAGTATCCAATTTGCGAACTCCCGCGGGGAAGGATCAAGAACCCCTTACAACACTTGGTGAAGGCTCCAACAATCTCCAATTACGAGCTCAATCACCACCGCTGCTCCAAGCCGTCTACCGTGTTGGGAAACACGGAAGAGTAACAAGAAATCCGCAGCAACTCGAAGATCAAGTGCCTCTAGAATGCAACTCTCAAGCAATGCACTTGAATCTCACTCAAGATGTGCAACTATGCAAAGAGATGAGTGGAGGGGTTGTTCTCTAGCTCAAACGATGTCTCTAGGTCTCAAAATGTGCAAGAGTTGCCCTCAAACCCTGGACACCCTCTATTTATAACGAAGGGGTACGCAGCTAGCCGTTACGGACGATGCAGCAAAAATCGCGCTGACCGGACGCTCCGGTCAGGGTGACCGGACGTGTCCGGTCACTACACGACAGCAAGAAACAGTGCGCGTCAGAACTAGCCGTTGCCCTGACCGGACGCGCTCAACCGTTTGACCGGACGCGACAGTGCCCGCGTCCGGTCGCGTTCCAGTACGCTCCCATTGAGACCGGACGCGTCTGATCGCACGTGACTGGACGCGCCACGTGTCCGATCGTCACTCCGCTTTGCTCTGCCCCTCTGGACGCCTGACCGGACACTCCGGTTCCGTGAGGGACCGGACGCGTCGGTCGCGCGCTCTACTTCTGTGCTCAGGAGAACTAACCGGACGCGCTGGTCAGGCCAGACCAGTGTCCGGTCACAAACCCTAAGCGCGCTGCGTTGAGCTGACCGGACGCTCCGGTCAAACCGGGACCGCGTCCAGTGCAGTGTCCGGTTAATGTAGTGACCTCCGTTTGCCTCAGTTTCTTTTCCGACTTCTGGCGCAATGGAAAATAGGCGTTTCACTTCCCCAAAAAGCGCCGAATCCTGCCTCGCAAGCTCGGTGGGAGGGAGAGAGGAACCCAAACCCCTCTCTACCGCTTAAACTCCACCACCTTCGCAAATGTGCTAACACCACCAAGTGTACACCACCATGTGCATGTGTGTTAGCATTTCACAAACATTTTCCAAGGCGTTATGTTAGCTCTCAACTAGATCCTAATGCATATGCTCAAGACATTGATCTAGTGGCACTTGATTCCCGAGCTAACCGTGATTGCCCCTCTTGATAGTCGTCTATGTATCCTAAACCCGGTCAATCACTTCTCTACTCATCTTAGACCGGCAAAAGGAAAACCCTATGGTTATACCTTTGCCTTGTGCTCTTAGATCCTTCTCCTCCACTTGATCATCATGTCCATCATATTATGTGCATCTCCACCATGATCGTCATTTCATGTCCATGCACCATTTCTTTGTGATCTTGTGGCCACCACTCCTTGCCACGTACACCTTCATCACATGTGTTGCTTATGCCTAACTCAAAACACTTAACACATGGCATTAGCAACTTGGTGTCATTAATTACCAAAACCAAACTTGGGCTTTCAATCTCCCCCTTTTTGGTAATTGATGACAACCATCACAAAGATATGAAATGAAATCAATTTTCAATTTCGATGGTATTAGCTCCTCCTACATATGTGCTTCCATGAGTTTGGTTCAATTGTGCACATATGTATGGATTAGAATTTTGGGAGAGTTACTACTATCAAATTGATGCTAAGGTATATAGAATGGACCTTTGAAGCGTGATACCAATCGGAGTTGCCTTTATATACCATCCTTAGCATCGATGTAGCTAGACACCACTTGTAATACATCACTTGTAAAGATCACAAACACTAAAGTACCCCGTGAGATCAACATTATAAGCAAAGGTGTCTAGATACCACTTGTAAAGCTACTTTCAACAAATCATCATTCAAGTTCTATTTCTAGCATACACCATACAATCATGAATACGAAATTAAGTTTTGCAATGCAACACTTCATCATGTTAATGCACATACAAATGCAACAAACAATTCATGAGCTTGCTCCCCCTACTTGTGTGCTCAATTTTAATTGTTCCCTTTCTAATGTCATATCTTTTGCTTTCTCTCCCTCTTAGTATATCTTTCTCCCACTTTGCAATTTAACTTTTGAACTTTGTGACTTTTCTATCTTTGTGACTTTTCTCTCCCCCTTTGTCAACAATCACCAAAAAAGGTGCCAATTTTAGTGAGAATTAAGTTAATCAATATGAGGGAGTCCAAATTATGGTTCAATCTAGATCACTTGCCTAGAATATGTAATTCGGTTTGATCCAAGGACAAGCTTCTTCACACCTCATAAAGTATAAGAGTTATCTTGACCATGTTGAATTACACATCATGAGCTCATTTTCTAGATACAACACTAGGTTCGCAAGCCCACAAACATGTCATATGCTACCACTAGATCAATCAAACATAGAAGCAATAGTGGTACCATATATACATTAAACTCATTTGATTTTCATGAATGAGCCTATTTGTTATGCAAATATGTCTATATGTTCTAAACATGTCCTTAGCAAAGTATGGATGATATGTCACACAACTTTACCTTGCTATGTCGGAGGAGAGGCATGTTATATGAGAATGTGGGGGGTGCACTCATTTCAAGTTGGAGAAGTCAAGTATGTTCAATTCATTCTTCAACTTGTGAAATCTCTTCTCATCAAGTGGCTTTGTAAAGATATCGGCTAGTTGATCTTCGGTGCCAATGCTTTCAATGCTAATATCACCCTTTTGTTGATGGTCTCTTATAAAATGATGCCTAATATCAATGTGCTTGGTTCTTGAATGTTGAACCAGATTTTGTGTCATCTTGATTGCACTTTCATTGTCACAAAACAATGGCACATTCTTGAACTTAATTCCAAAATCATTCAAGGTGGCCTTCATCCAAAGTAATTATGCACAACAACTACCGGCATTAATGTATTCGGCCTCGGCGGTAGATAGTGCAACACTATTTTGTTTCTTTGATGACCATGAAACAAGAGACCTTCCAAGCAATTGACAAGTGCCACTTGTGCTCATTCTATCAATCTTGCATCCACCATAGTCGGAGTCCGAATATCCAATCAACTCAAAGTTAGACCCCTTTGGAAACCATAATCCAATATCATGAGTGCCCTTAAGATATCTCAATATTCTCTTGGTTGCTTTCAAGTGACTCTCTCTAGGTGAAGCTTGATATCTTGCACACTTGCATACACTAAACATCACATCCGGCCTAGACACGGTGACATAGAGCAAACTTCCAATCATAGATCGGTATAGCTTTTGATCTACCATGTTGCCACTAGCATCAACACCCAATTGATCATTTGTGCCCATTGGTGTACTCATTGGTTTAGCATCTTGCAATCCAAACTTCTTGATCATGTCCTTGATGTACTTCCCTTGACTTACAAAAGTGCCATTCTTCATTTGCTTGATTTGAAGTCCAAGGAAGTAACTAAGCTCTCCAATCATAGACATCTCAAACTCATTAGACATCATATTTCCAAACTCTTCACAAAAGTCTTGATTGGTTGATCTAAAGATAATGTCATCCACATAGATTTGCAACACAAACAAGTCATTTCCAAGCTTCTTGGTGAAGAGAGTGGTGTCAACCTTTCCCATCTTGAACCCTTTAGAGAGAAGAAAGTCTCTCAATCTCTCATACCATGCTCTAGGTGCTTGCTTCAAACCATATAATGCCTTCTTGAGCTTATAAACATGGTTGGGCTTCTTGTCATTTTCAAAACCGGGAGGTTGCTCAACATAAACTTCTTCATTGACATAGCCATTGAGAAATGCACTCTTAACATCCATTTGATAGAGCTTGATGTTGTGTGCACAAGCATATGCTAATAAGATTCTAATAGCCTCCAATCTTGCAACGGGTGCATATGTCTCTCCAAAGTCAAGACCCTCAACTTGAGTGTATCCTTGTGCTACTAATCTTGCTTTGTTTCTTACAACTACACCATCTTGATCTTGCTTGTTTCTAAAGACCCACTTAGTACCAATCACATTGTAGTTCTTCGGCCTTTCAACAAGTTCCCAAACTTGGTTTCTTGTGAAGTTGTTTAGCTCTTCATGCATGGCATTTACCCAATCGGAATCTTTCAAAGCATCTTCTATTTTCTTAGGTTCTTCAAGTGACACAAATGAGTAGTGCTCACAAAAAGATGCTAATCTTGATCTAGTTTGAACACCACTTTGAATTCCACCAATGATTTGGTCCAATGGATGATCTCTTGCAATGCTAGTAGGTTGGAGTATTGGGAGTTGATTACTTCCACTTGCTTGACTTTGATCTTGAGCTTCATCATGAGTACCACTTGAGCTTGCTTGATTTGTATCAATTTGCACACTTTGGTTGATCACATGAGTATCATCATCATCATCAACTTGTCTTGGCCTTATGTCACCAATGTCCATGTTCTTCATTGCATTTGACAATTGATCTCCTTTCACATCATCAAGGTTTTGAGCTTCATTATGTGACCCTTGGGTTTCATCAAACTCAACATCATGAACTTCTTCCAAGGTGCCATTTGTGAGATTCCAAACTCTGTATGCTTTGCTTGTGGTAGAATAACCAAGTAAGAACCCTTCATCATATTTCTTTTCAAACTTGCTCAATCTAGTGCCTTTCTTGAGAATATAGCATTTGCAACCAAACACTCTAAAGTATGCAATGTTGGGCTTTCTTCCATTCAATAGCTCATATGGTGTCTTTCCAAGCTTCCCATGGCAATAGAGACGGTTGCTACAATAGCAAGTCGTGTTGATAGCTTCACTCCAAAATGAATGACTCACCTTGTATTCACTAAGCATTGATCTAGCCATGTCAATCAAAGTTCTATTTTTCCTTTCAACTACACCATTGGATTGAGGAGTGTATGTTGGAGAGAATTGATGTCCAATACCAATATTATCACATAAAGCTTTAATTCTTGTGTTCTTGAACTCACTACCATTGTCACTTCTAATCTTCTTGATGGTAGTCTCAAACTCATTTTGCACTCTCTTGACAAAAGATTTGAATAGATCATGTACATCACTCTTGTCATAAAGAAAGAACACCCAAGTGTATCTAGTGTAGTCATCAACAATCACAAAACCATACTTGTTGCCACCAATGCTAGTGTATGTTGTTGGCCCAAACAAGTCCATGTGCAATAGCTCAAATGCCTTTGATGAGCTCATTTCACTCTTACTAGGATGTGTATTTCCAACTTGTTTGCCGGCTTGACAAGCACTACAAGGTTTATCCTTCTCAAAAGTGACATCCTTCAAGTCTCTAACTAAGTCATGCCTCAAAAGTTTGTTCAATTGTTTCATTCCAACATGACCAAGCCTTCTATGCCACAACCATCCCATACTAGATTTGCTAAGCAAGCATGATGTCAATTGTGTCTCACTATCATTGAAGTCAACCAAGTACAAGCTACCATGTCTAAATCCTTTGAATATCAAATTTAATTCATCAACACTAATGACTTCAACATCATCACTACCAAATATGCACTTGAAGCCAAGATCACAAAGTTGTGCCACGGATAAAAGATTGAAATCCAAGCTCTCAACTAGCAATACATTAGATATGCTCATGTCATTTGAGATAGCAATTTTACCAAGCCCCTTGACTTTGCCTTTCTTGTTGTTGCCGAAGGTGATAGCATCAAAACCACCATTTTGACTTGTATCAATTGATTTGAACATACAAGAATCCCCGGTCATATGTTGAGTGCACCCACTATCAAGCCCCCAATGCCTTCCTCCGGCTTTGTAATTGACCTACAAGACAAGATCAATTCCTTTTAGGTACCCAAACTTGTTTGGGTCCTCCAAGGTTAGTGACCAAGCTCTTTGGTACCCAAATGGCTTTCTTCTTTGAGCCCATCCATGGTGCACCAATGAACTTAGCATGAACACCATTTGTACCCTTGGTAAGTATATAGAAAGAAACAAACTTAATTGAGGATACATTAGCATTGAATTTCTTGTTCATGCAATATTGCTCTATGTGATCAACTTGCTTGCAACTTTTGCAATAGCTACCATTGTTCTTCACAAAACGAGTCTTGTGAGGAGCAAAAGCGGCCTTGCCTTTCTTGGGGTTATAGCCCAATCCCTCTTTATAGAGAGAAGCTCTTTGGCTACCCAAGCACATAAGCAAGCGGTCCTCACCACCATAAGCCTTAGCTAAGGTGTGATTGAGCTCTTTTACCTCCTTATTGAGATTTTCATTCTCAACTATTAGTGTGGAGTCACAAGTGAAACCATCACTACTAGATAAGGATAATGTAGATGCACTACATAAAGGGTTAGTGGGAGCAACAACAATAGGCTTATGACAAGATTCATCAATTATATCACAAGATATGCCTATGTTGCAAGTTTTAGCTTTCTCAACATTAGTTGGCATGTTTTCACATTTTTCAACTAGAGAGGAATGAGCTTCTTCAAGCTTAGTGTGAGACTTTTGAAGCTTCTTATGGTCTTCCTTTAGACTCTCATAAGATACCCTAAGCTCATCAAGTTCTTGCATAAGGTTTTTCTTTTCCTTAAGCAAGCCCTTGCACTCCTTTCTAGATTCTTTAAAATGTTGAGTGCAATCTTCTAGCATAGTGATTAGTTCATCTTTAGTGAATTCTTCTTCATCACTATCACTATCACTAGCATTATCATGATCACTCTCATCATCGGATGATACCTTAGCGGCCTTAGCCATGAAGCATGATGGAGTGTCGAAGAGGGAGACCTTCTCTTGGATGGAAATGCTAGCATGTCCCTTCTTCTTGCTCTTGTAGTCATCCTCATCATCACTTGAGGAATCATCACTATCCCATGTAGCAACATAAGAATCATTCTTCTTTTTATGAGAGCTCTCCTTCTTTTCTTGCTGCTTCTTTTGCTTCTTCCTCTCCTTCTTGATAGCATCCTCATCATCACTATCATAAGGACACTTTGCAATGAGATGATCTTTGCTATGGCATCTAAAGCATCTCATGGTATGCTCATTCTTCTTAGATGAGTTCTTCCTCCTTGCACGATAGCCTTTCTTCTTCATGAATTTGCCAAATTGCTTGACAAAGAGAGCCATCTTCTCATCAATGTCATCACTATCACAAGAGCTTGAGTCTTCTTCACTTGATGATTCAATCTTGGATTTGCCCTTGGATGTGGTGGCTTTGAATGCCACACTCTTCTTCTTTTCATTATCTTTCTTCTCATTCTCCTTCTTCTTCTTGACCAACTCATCCTTCTCATCATCTTCTCTATATGAATCATCGGTCATCACTTCTTGAAATATTTGTTGAGGAGTTGAATCCTTCAATGTAGTCCTTACTAGCACTGTGATCAATGTATCAAACCTCTTGGGCAAGCTTCTCAAGAACTTCATAGAGAATTGGTTGTCCTTGACTTCCTCACCAAGAGCTTTAAGCTCGTTGACAATGACTTGCAACCTATGAAACATATCCGGTACACTCTCGTCATCTTGCATCTTGAAGCTTGAAAATTTTTCTTGCAAGATATATGCTTTAGCGGTCTTTGTGCCTTCGGTGCCCTCAAATGTTTCTTCTAGCTTGGCCCAAGCATCATGTGCAACTTCTGTTCTTCACTTGCTCAAATGTCTTGTCATCTAATGCCTCATGAAGAGCACTAATGGCAATGTCATTGCATTAAAGCTTCTTCTCTTCCACCGGTGTAGGTGCTTTCGGATTAGCAACCTCAAATTTAGTTTTGGTGACCTTCCACACTTCTCTATTGATTGACTTGAGGTGTGCGGTCATCTTCACCTTCCAATATGTATAATTTGTCCTGTCAAAGTGAGATGCCTTCTTGGTGTTGTTGATGTGCAAGCTTAATTGAGCCATTCCTTTTCACCGTAGGTTGTTAAGCCTCAAATAAACGGTGCCTCGGCTCTGATACCACTTGTAAGTTCCAAATGGCTAGAGGGGGGGGTGAATAGCCTATTTAAAATTCTACAAGCTTCACTAAACAACCACGTTAGTATAAAAGATGGCTAAGCTAAATCTAGCTCTAGCTCAACTATACTATGCAAGCCACCTATACAATTTTAGTGAAGCAAGGCTATGATCTCTAGTACACACCAACAAGACTAAGTCACTAAGCTACTTACTCCTAAGTCATAAAAGCTACACTAAGATTAGTACAAGAAAATAAAGAGCAAGTGACTTGATTCTTATACCAACGATGTAGAGAAGTAATGCACTCGAAGAATCAATCACAATGATCAACCACAAGAGAAATCCTCGGCAAAGAGATGACACAAGATTTTTTACCGAGGTTCACTTGCTTCCCAGCAAGCTACTCCTCGTTGTGGTGATGCACCCACTTGTCGGTTCGCGAGCTAATCGACTATCAAGAGTCGAGCCCTCGGCGGGCGCCGCACAACCGCACACAAGATGAGGATCCTCCAAGCCACGAGCTCCACTAGAGTATCCAATTTGCGAACTCCCACGGGGAAGGATCAAGAACCCCTTACAACACTTGGTGAAGGCTCCAACAATCTCCAATTGCGAGCTCAATCACCTCCGCTGCTCCAAGCCGTCTATCGTGTTGGGAAACACGGAAGAGTAATAAGAAATTCGCAGCAACTCGAAGATCAAGTGCCTCTAGAATGCAACTCTCAAGCAATGCACTTGAATCTCACTCAAGATGTGCAACTATGCAAAGAGATGAGTGGAGGGGTTGTTCTCTAGCTCAAAGGATGTCTCTAGGTCTCAAAATGTACAAAAGTTGCCCTCAAACCTCGGACACCCTCTATTTATAACGAAGGGGTACGCAGCTAGCCGTTACGGACGACGCAGCGAAAATCGCGCTGACCGGACGCTCTGATCAGGGTGACCGGACGCGTCCGGTCACTACACGACAGTAAGAAACAGTGCGCATCAGAACTAGCCGTTGCCCTGACCGGACGCGCTCAACCGTTTGACCGGACGCGACAGTGCCCGTGTCCGGTCGCGTTCCAGTACGCTCCTGTTGAGACCGGACGCGTCCGATCGCACGTGACCGGACGCGCCGCGTGTCCGATCGTCACTCCACTTTGCTCTGCCCCTCTGGACGCCTGACCGGACGCTCCGGTTCCATGAGGGACCGGACGCGCCGGTCGCACGCTCTACTTCTGCGCTTAGGAGAACTGACCGGACGCGCTGGTCAGGCCAGACCAGCGTCCGGTCACAAACCCTAAGCGCGCTGCGTTGAGCTGACCGGACGCTCCGGTCAAACCGGGACCGCGTCCGGTGCAGCGTCCGGTTAACGCAGTGACCTCCGTTTGTCTCCGTTTCTTTTCCGACTTCTGGTGCAATGGAAAATAGGCGTTTCACTTCCCCAAAAAGCGCCGAATGTGCTAACACCACCACCTTTGCAAATGTGCTAACACCACCATGTGCATGTGTGTTAGCATTTCACAAACATTTTCCAAGGCGTTATGTTAGCTCTCAACTAGATCCTAATGCATATGCTCAAGACATTGATCTAGTGACACTTGATTCCCGAGCTAACCGTGATTGCCCCTCTTGATAGTCGGCTATGTATCCTAAACCCGGTCAATCACTTCTCTACTCATCTTAGACCGGCAAAAGGAAAACCCTATGGTTATACCTTTGCCTTGCGCTCTTAGATCCTTCTCCTCCACTTGATCATCATGTCCATCATATTATGTGCATCTCCACCATGATCGTCATTTCATGTACATGCACCATTTCTTTGTGATCTTGTGGCCACCACTCCTTGCCATGTACACCTTCATCACATGTGTTGCTTATGCCTAACTCAAAACACTTAACACATGACATTAGCAACTTGGTGTCATTAATTACTAAAACCAAACTTGGGCTTTCACGCGTCCGGTCACCGTGACCGGTGCATCCGGTCAGCACGTTTTGAACTGTGTCATCCGGTAACGGCTAGCTGCGTACCCCTTCGCTATAAATAGAAGTTGTTCGGGGTTTGAGGGTATCTCTTGCACATTTTGAGACCTAGAGACATCCTTTGAGCTAGAGAACAACCCCTTCACTCATCTCTTTGCTTGGTTGCACATCTTGAGTGAGATTGGGTGAGATTCAAGTGCATTGCTTGAGAGTTGCATTCTAGAGGCACTTGATCTTCGAGTTGCTGTGGATTTCTTGTTACTCTTCCGTGTTTCCCGACACGGTAGATGGCTTGGAGCAGCGGAGGTGATTGAGCTCGCAATTGGAGATTGTTGGAGCCCTCACCAAGTGTTGTAAGGGGTTCTTGATCCTTTCCCGCGGGAGTTCGCAAATTGGATACTCTAGTGGAGCTCGTGGCTTGGAGGATCCCTATCTTGTGTGTGGTTGTGCGGCGCCCGCCGAGGGCTCGACTCTTGATAGTCGATTAGCTCACGAACCGATAAGTGGGTGCATCGCCATAATGAGGAGTAGCTTGCCGGGAAGCAAGTGAACCTCGGTAAAAAATCTTGTGTCATCCCTTTGCCGAGGATTTCTCTTGTGGTTGATCATTGTGATTGATTCTTCGAGTGCATTACTTCTCTACATCGTTGGTATAAGAATCAAGTCACTTGCTCTTTACTTTCTTGTACTAGTTCTAGTGTAGTTTGCTTAGTGTAGCTTAGTGACTTAGCCTTGTTGGTGTGTATTAGAGATCATAGTCTTGCTTCACTAGAATTGTATAGGTGGCTTGCATAGTGTAGTTGAGCTAGTGCTAGAATTAGCATAGCCATCTTTTATACTAACGTGGTTGTCTAGTGAAGCTTGTAGTTTTTTTTAATTAGGCTATTCACCCCCTCTAGCCATTTGGACCTTACAATCTTGCCACTTGCACCAAATATAAATTGCTACATACTTTGTAATTAAACTTGCCACACACAAGGTCATGCAGCTTGTAGTGTCTACTTAAGTTTTTAGGAACTAAAATTGTTAATTTCAGTTTAATTTTCTTGTTGTCAATTTCAGTTTTAGTTTTTTGGTTTTTCATTTTTCTACTTTAGTTTTTAGTTTCTTTTTTGTTTTTTTGTACTAGGCAAAAAAACTTGTAGTGGTTTCATCTGTTTTACCGATCATTTGTCCATGTTTCATGGCTTTTGTAATGTGTTTTATAATAACTTTCTCCCTAGTTGGCAGCTTACACAATGCTTGTTTTAATAATTTGCGTCCCAGGTTGCAACTTGTCTTGTTTTGGCCGCTAATCTCTTTATTAAACGCCCTCACTTGGCAACCAGTCATGTTTCTCAGCTTCTACATTGAGTAGTATAATAACTTCTCTGTAGTTGGCATCTTATACCATGCTTCTAACAATTTTCCCTCCCCCAAATTGTAGCTTGTCTCATTTTTGTCGCTACTATCTTTATTTTAATAAATGCCCCTGATTGTCGGCTAGTCATAATTCTCAGCTTTTGCAATGGATTGTATAATAATTTGCTCCCCTAGTTGACGGTTTATGCAATGTTTGTTTTAATAATTTGCCCCGTAGGTTGTAGATTGTCTTGTTTTTGGCCGCTAGCCTTGTTTTTTTAATCACTTTCCCCCATTTGGCAGCTGGTTTGCATTGTTTATGCATGAATGATTACTCGTTTTACAAATATAAGTTGCAACAAACTGTCACTAGCAACTCGACCATGTAACTTGCTTAAAATAATATAATATAGGGCTAGTACCTTTATGTAAATAATATAAAAATTGTCTTATATTCGCATGATAACAATCGATGGAGATACTATGTAATAACTTTAGTATATTTTTGAAGTAGCAACTTTAGTATTACATGATCGTACTCTTTTTATAAATCTCCTAGCACATATTTACACATAAATTGTTATTAAAATAAAATTTATCGAAACATATGCAACTATGGTCTAGTTTTGTTCATCTCGTCACGTAAAACACATTGGTGCAGACGGAATTAAAAACGGATACAACATTCAATAGTTATAGCAATTGAAAGAAAATGCTTTGCTTTTTTTTTTTTGTGTCAGACTGAGTGTAGTAGCAGGCTGGTCGGAAGTGGGAAGTGGGGTCTCGGACGTGTCTGAGTTTCACGTGTCTGGGGCAGCGGCGTGTGTCTAGAGGTCGCTCGCGTGGCTGGGGCCCGATAATGATAAATAACGAACGCTCATCCAAATCAAATACAGCCATCAATTTTCAGACATACTTTTTTTGGAAAAAAATCCCCCTCTTTCCTTTTTGGCAGTAACTGAGGCACCGTTTGGATGTCAAAAATTTTGGCAAAATGCTACTGTAGCGTTTTCGTTGTTATTTGACAAATATTGTCCAATCATGGTCTAATTAGGCTTAAAAGATTCGTCTCGTCCATTTCGTCTAAACTGTATAATTAGTTTTATTTTTTATCTATATTTAATGCTTCATACATGTGTCAAAGATTCGATGTAGTAGGAAATCTGAAAAATTTTACAAAATTTCTCAGGCGAACCAAACCGGCCAACCAACTGCGCGCGCACAGCATATGGTACCGTGCCTCCCTTCTCCTGTGCTTTTTTGTTAGGAAATGCTGACGTCATCAAAAAGAAAAGAGAAATATTTAATTTAAAATGCTATAACTTCTAAATGGTGTATCCGTTTTTAATTCTGTCTGCACCAGTGTGTTCTACACGATGTGACGAACAAAACTAGATCCCACTTGTAAATGTTTCGAAGAATTTTTTTCTAGTACTAATTTCTATATAATAACTTATAACATATAATTTATACATAAAACTTATTACTTATAACTTATAACATATAATGTCGGGTACCAAAAACAAGGGGTACCCTCAATCAACGATTAAGAAAAACAAAACCAATAGGACTAGCCGAGACAGTAAACAAAACGCTTCGACCACGTTCCGAGTCGTACGAGGCACGCTCGACGGGACGCCTCGACCACGTTCCGACTCGTACGAGGCTCGCTCGACGGGACGCCTCGACTACCGAGAAATCTCCGTCTCGCACGACCCAAGGTCGAGCCACTCGACCCACCTTAGGCCCTGTTCATCTGGCTTATAATCCGTCTTATTCAGCTTATTTTTTCAGCCGGAACAATATTTTTCTCTCACAAAAAATCACCCAACAGTGTTTTTCAGCCGGCTTATAATTCCAGCCGAACGGCTCCTTAGTCACCGACTCCGAGATAAAAGTCAAAGCATTTAATACAACCGCTAACCACTTCCTACCCCCATGGCTATAGCGATTTCAGCATGGAAGCAGTGCTAGTGTCAAATCTCACTTTTTATTGCTCATCCCGGGATGGGCGGTGAAAACCTGTCACTGTACGCACCATACTGGGCGCTATTCCGCCACTGATCACCCTCGAGGGTGAATATGACGAGTATCGTACCCCGTGATTCCGAGGACTCGGCCTTATCCGTTCACCGTCGACCCACCTCGACCCGACCTCGACCCAGCCTCGACCAACCGACGGTCAAAACAAGAATGCAAGGCTTGCGTGACACAGGACCTGGAGTCTTTTCACCGTCTCATCCTCTACGTCACCATGGTGTCCAGGGATGGCCGACCATTCTCGGGGCACGTCGCTACAGCAACCTCCACAGCGTTCGACAAAACTTCACCTCAAAGGCTCCCCCAGCGTCCCTGCCTCCTCTTACCCTATAAAAGGGTAGGCAGGGGACTCTACAAGGGGAGAGGAGAACAACGGACAACGAAAAACCAGTCACCAGTCCACCATAGAAGATCAACATCTCAAGCAATCTCCTTTGTACTCTCACTTTTTCTCTAAGACCTGGGATCAGTTCCCTCTCTCACAACTTGTAACCCCTACGCAAGCACTTAGGTGCAAGGAAATACAATACTCCCCGCTTCTCGCTGGACGTAGGGCCTTCTTTTGCCCAAACCAGGATAAACCTCTATGTACTCTCCTTGCATCACCATACAGATTAGGGACCCACAGCATTTATTCACTCGTTGGCTTATGACCATCGCAGGACCAAACGCCGACAGTTGGCGCACCAGGTACGGGACGTTGCGTGCCAACATCATTTTCCCGCCATTCTTCTGGATGGCTGACCCCGAACGTCCACTCCCATTGGCCACGGTGATCTGGTTTGGGAGCTTGGAGTTCATGTCCCTTGGCCACGGCTATGACATGGTCCTCCTCCCGCCTAGGCACCCGACCAATAGGGACCACAAGCTCTCCCAACCTAGGGGAGCGCTGCGCCAGTATTGTCGCTCTCGTCAGGCAAGCGCCGCCCGGTGACGGCGAGCCCAGTACAACCGCCGTCATCGCCTTGCGGAGGGTGATGGTATTCCCTAATCCGGCGCCTCTCAGCCAGATGCCAACATGGATTTCCTCACTGAGGATCTGTGTAGGATGAGCTTGGCTGAGGGTAAGATGCCGACAGGGAGTCCCACCATTCTACCGCCTGGTGCGGCGCCACCACCGGCCAGTTTGACTACTCCGGCACTAGGAACGACGCCTTCGTCAGCATTCCCATTTGGACTAGATTCGGTTGCCTGGGCGTATGCTTCTTCTGTAAGCACCAGCATGAGTGCTTACGAGGAACTCCCCGGACACCATCTACATTCCACCCTCGACCTCGTTGCATCCACGCCAGCTTCCGAGTACCTGGACTCCACGAGGACCCCAGAAATGGAGCTCCATGCGACTGCCTTTCGACATCATGACCCGAGAGACGCACGACCCCACATGCACCCGTTGTACTACTATTTCGGCGCTCCAGACTCTGACTCTACCTATGACACCTACAACCCGACTCACGAGTGCTTCAATATTGATGGAGCTATCGCGTCGGATTCGGAGGATGAGGCAGCTGTTGGAGGAAGGAACATGCCACCTCAGGTCGAGCTCCCTACTGAACGGGATGAGGCTCGATTCCTTGCGAATCAAGGAATGCAACTCGAGCAAATCCGCGAGTTGCAGGACTGGCTCGATGAGGAACGAGAAAATCTATGCCTACTTCAACAAACCCTCGAGCATGAGCGCGCGGCCCACGCACACGGCGGAGGAGCTCGAGAGAGCTCGCAACGTCAATCGTCACATCGTCGAGGATCGGGCAGTCAAGCCCCCGGTTTTCGGTCGAGCCAGCCAGAACGTGGTCGCGGCCGCCATGCTCCTTCGAAACATGCCTAAGCCGTCGAACCTCGAGGCCCGTCGAGTCTGTGATGAAATCCGAGGACTCCTCGAGACTGATGCCATGCAGCAGGCCGAGAGTTCCACCTCAAGGCGACGCGGGCTTGCCTTAGAGCAGCCTGTGGAGCCTTCCCGATAGGAAAGAGAGGCCTCGGTTCATCCCGAGACGCCCAACGGAATAAGGCGGCCTCTGTCCGTGAACGCATCGCCAACAACCGTGAACCTCGAGATGCCCGTGATAACATCATCGAGCGCCGGAGGCTCAAACATGGTGACGGTGCAGCTCGAGGCTACCACGAGCATAGAGGCGGGCGCTACGACAGCTCGGAGGATCGAAGCCCTTCACCCGAGCCAACAGGCCCTCGGGTCTTTAGCAAGGCCATTCATGAAACATTACTCCCGGCTCGGTTCTGCCCCCCACGACTCTTACCAAGTATAACAGCGAAACTAAACCCAAACTTTGGCTCGCTGATTTCCGCTTGGCCTGTCAGTTGGGTGGGGCCACCGACGACCGGGTCATCATTCGACAACTTCCCCTGTTCCTGTCGGACACTGCTCGAGCCTGGCTCGAGGACCTCCCACCTCGACAAATCCACGACTGGAACGACCTTGTGAGAGTGTTCGAGGGGAACTTCAAAGGAACCTTGCACCCCGGCAGCTCGTGGGATCTCCGAAGATGCAAACAGAAGCTGGGTGAATCCCTCCGAGACTACATCCGGCGTTTCTCCAAACAACGCACCGAGCTCCCCAACATCACCGACTCCAACATCATCATGGCCTTCCTCTATGGTACCACCTACAAAGAGTTGGTCCGAGAGTTGGGCCGTAGCACTCCCATCACTGCCAATGGTTTGATGGACATTATTACCAACTTTGCCGCCAGCGAGGAGGCAGTTGGTGCCATCTTTTGTAGTGACCAGGACAAAGGGAAGCGCAAGGAAGAGGATCCCGTGGGCTCCAGTCGGGGCTCAAAATGAAACAACAACAAGAAGAAGAACCAGCAGGGCAAACAAGCGGCCCTGGCCGACGACCTTGTTGCTGTTGCTGATCGTAAGAAACCTCGAGGGCCCCCCGGCGGGGGCATTTTCGACAAAATGCTCAAAGAGCCGTGTCCCTACCACAAAGGGCCCACGAACCACAACCTCGAGGACTGCCACATGCTCTGGAGATACTTTGAAAGCATAGGCATCAAGAAAGATGACAAGAAGGAAGATCCCAAGGGAGACGACAAGGATGAGAGGTTTCCCGAGATCCATGACTGCTTTATGATATACGGAGGACCCTTGATGCGCCTCTCAACATGGCAGCGCAAGCGAGAACATCGAGAGGTCTTCTCCGTACAACTCGCAACACCCCTCTTCCTTGACTGGTCTGATGTGGCCATCAGTTTCGACCGTGATGACCACCCAGACTACGTCCCCAATCTTGGGGTCTACCCACTTGTTGTCGATCCCATCATCGCCAACACACGCCTCACCAAGGTGCTCATGGATGGCAGCAGTAGTCTTAACATCATCTATGCCCAGACCCTCGACCTTCTAGGAATCACGAGGACGCACCTCCGACCCAGCGTCGGGGGCTTCCATGGAGTCATGCCGGGGAAGCGAGCAGAGCCCGTTAGGCGGGTCGACCTGCCTGTCTACTTTGGCACTCCCGCCAACTTCAGGAAGGAGACTCTCACTTTTGAAGTGGTTGGATTCCATGGGACATACCACGCCATTCTTGGGCACCCCTGCTACGCCCGGTTCATGGCGGTCCCCAATTACACCTACCTCAAGCTCAAAATGCTAGGCCCCAACGATGTCATTACTGTCGGGCCCTCCTATGAGCACGCCTACGAGTGCGATGTGGAATGCGTCAAGTACGGGGAAGCCATCTTGGAGTCGGTGACCTTGGCGGCGAACCTCGACGGTTTGGCCAACGAGACCCTTGACCCCAAGCGTCATGCCGGAAACTTTGAGCCCGCGAAAGACGTCAAGCTCGTACCCCTCGATCCCACCGACCCAAAATGAAAGGCGTTGAGCATCAGCGCCACCCTCGATCCCAAATAGGAAGCAGTGCTCATCGACTTTCTCCACGCAAACATCGACATCTTTGCGTGGAGTCCCTCGGATATGCCAGGCATACCCAGGGAAGTCACCGAGCACGCCTTGGAGATCCGAGCCGGCTCCAAACTGGTGAAGCAACGCTTGCGCCGCTTCGACGAGGAAAAGCGCAAGGTCATTGCCGCAGCCCTACGGGCATCCTCCAACGCTGTATCACAAATGAGGAAGGCAGGAACCTGCTCAATGATCTACACTCAGGGGCTTGTGGTCATCACGCAGCGCCTCGAACCCTCGTTGGAAACGCATTTCGACAAGGCTTCTATTGGCCGACCACAGTCTCTGACACTGTCAAGCTAGTACGCTCCTGCAAAGGATGCCAGTACTATGCAAGACAAACCCACCTCCTGGCTCATACCCTACAAACTATGCCCATCATATGGCCATTCGCTGTTTGGGGGCTCAACTTGGTTGGACCCCTGAAAAGGACAACTGGTGGCTTCACCCACTTGCCGTCGCCATTGACAAATTTTCCAAGTGGATCGAGGTCCGTCCTATCACTAGCATCAGGTCTAAGCAAGTTGTGCTATTTTTTACTGATATCGTCCACCGCTTTGGGGTTCCTAACTGTATCATCAAGGACAACAACACCCAATTTACCGGCAAAAAGTTTCTGGATTTCTATGACAACCATCATATCCGTGTGCTCTGGTCGGCCGTAGCTCATCCAAAAACAAATGGCCAAGTAGAACGTGCCAACGGCATGGTCCTACAAGGCCTAAAGCCAAGAATTTTTGACAAGTTAAACAAACACGGCAAAAAATGGGCCGCCGAGCTCCCCTCGGTCCTGTGGAGCCTAAGAACGACGCCGAGTCGAGCCATGGGGTTCACTCCGTTCTTCTTAGTATACGGGTCTGAGGCTATGCTCCCAACTGATGTAGAATATGGATCCTTGAGGCTGAAAGCCTACAACGAGCAAAACAATGATGCCACAAGAGAGGACGCCCTCGACCAGCTCGAGGAAGCTCGTGATGTGGCTCTGTTACACTCGGCAAGGTATCAGCAAAGTCTCCGACGCTACCATGACAAACACGTCTGTAGACGGGACCTCAATGTCGGCGACCTGGTGCTACGGCGAAGCCAGAACAACAAGGGACGACACACGCTTACTCCACCATGGGAAGGGCCATTCATCGTCGCGGAAGTACTGAAGCCCGGCACCTATAAACTATCAAACGAGAAAGGTGAAATCTTCACCAACGCATGGAACATTGAACAACTACATCACTTTTTTCCTTAAAGCCTCGAGGCTTTGTAAATTGTTTCACAATCCCATGATAGAATAAAGAATACATCGGTGTTCAAAGCATTTTTTCATAACAACCAGGAAGGATCGACCCTATTTTCTCAGAGTCAACCCTCCCTCGGGGGCTGCAAGGGGGGAACCCCCTACGTATCCCCAAAAAATTCGCATTTTTTCAAAAAGAAGAGAACTATTACCTAAGTCGACCAGGCCGCAAGCGCACCCTAAGGCTCGAGGGCCGCCGAGCTGCGAGATCACCTACGCCTCTGAGCTATGGTACCTCCACTCACCCCCTCCACGCCAAGGGGTGCAACCGCGCGCTAAGTAGACCTATTAATAGTTCACGACTTTGAAAAAGCTCACGACTAACATTCCCATTCGCTTCGAATCAAGTTCTTACACGGTCTACGAGGCCGTAAACGCGCCCTAAAGCTCGTGGGCAGTCGAGCTGTGAGATCAGTTACGCCTCTGAGGCTACGGTACCTCCACTTGCTCCCTCACGCCAAGGGGCGTAACCGCGCGCTAAGAAAATCATGCAAGAATACAATTCAAGCGAGAAAGGGAAGAAAAAACTTGAACAAAAATAGACATCTTGTACAAACTTACATCTAAATGTTTCAAGGCCCCCGAGGCCATCACAACGAAAGTTATGAATATTGACTTATTTACACGGGCCCTCATGCCCAATTTTGGCTCACAGGCCCTCGTCGTCGATAGGCGGGACCACCTTGACCTCGAAAAGTGTTGCAAGATGACCCCTAGGCTCCTCAGCGGCCTCGATCAGGTTCAGGCAGGCGACTTCATTCTCCTCGTTCGTCCGGTCTGGATCTATGATGAAGCCATCAGCGATGAGGTCCATGTCGTACTCAAACCCAGACCGAACGACCACCATGGCCCTCTTCACATCGTGATGCAGCCCGCCTCGTATCTTCTCACGGATGAGACGGCCCAGCGCCGCCATCCGACGGACAAAGGAGTTCCCTAGCACGTCCTCCTCGGTATCGGCATCAGGCTTGACCCCTAGGCCATCACACACCGAGGTGATAGCACCCTAGAGCAACTGAGTCCTCCCGACCATGGCCTCGAAGAGGTTCTGGAACGAGGTGGTCGTTGCCTGGGCCGCATGCTGCTGCTTCTCCAACTCTGAAACATAAGCACTGAGTTAGCATAAGCCTGGGACCTCAAATCCAAGGCCAGAACACAACAAGAGGTTTACCCTCAGCGTGGGTCTGCCAACCCACGACCTCATCACGTAGCTCCTCGCACGCCTTCTTCGACGCTCGAAGAGCCTCATCCTTGTCATGGACCACTGCCCTCAGCGCCTCAATCTCCCGACCAGTGCCTGAGAGAGCCTCGTCCCTCTCTCAGACCATCCCCTTCAACATCACAACCTCATCCTCTAAGGTTCTGATGTGAGCGGACGCCATCCCGATCTGGATGTTGAGGGCGTCACGCTGACCGCCGACTAAGGCGACATCCTCCTCGAGCTCCTTCACACGCGCCAGCAGCGGCGCGAGGTCCTCATGAGCCTTAGCCGCCTCCTCCCGAGCCCTCGCCGCGTCTTCACATGCCTTGGCCTCGGCTTCTCGGGCCTGTGCTGCCTCCTCCCTAACCGCTGCATGGGCGACGTGGAGCTCGCCCACCTCGGCGCTCTTCTAGGATAGCCGCTTGTTGGCTTCCTCGACTAGAGCCCGTTGACGAGCAAGCGCCGCCCACACGCCACTCTCATGACGAATAAAGAGTGACTTGCGGTGAGAACGCTCCTTGAGCTCCTGACCATAGTTAAAACCTAAAAATCAGAACCAAGGAGAAGGGAAGGATAAAACACAAGGAAAGACTAGCGAACCCGGCTTACCTCGAAAGCCTCTGACATACCCCGCACCAGGGTATCCGTGACCATGCGCAGGGATTGCCGGGAGTGCTCATGGAGTCCCTCGACGAACTCCTAGTGTTGCACCTCGTCCTTGTCGTCGAGGGCGAAGACGGGCTCAGCGTTGGGGTTAGACGCGTCCCTGAACTCTAGGGTCGACCGACCCTAGCGCGGAAGCTCCTCCTCCGCCCGTACAAGCGCCAACCCTGCGTAGTCGGGCCACCTGGCTAACGCCTTGGCCAGGTCATCCCCCAACACCGCAGAAGTACTGGGCCGATTCGGGGTGTCGACCGTCTCGACATCCGCCTTCTGCTTCCCCTTGTCAGAAGGAGGGTTGTCGATGGTAAGGTCGATCACGGCCAGGGTCGACCCTTGGGGTGGGGCTAGCGTCTCCACTGTCGGCACCACCACATGTATGATGGACGGTGGCATGACCACCCCCTGTTCTGCCTCGACCGCCTGCTCCATTGGCCGGTCCTGCTACGGCTGCGGCTCCTCCAGCGCCGGTTGTGACTCTTGCTGCGCCGCCTCTTGCCCCGCCTCTGGTGGGGCCTCTGCCACCTCCCTTGACTTTTCCACATCCGCCCGCCCCGCGTTGTGGATGGATGTTTTGGCCTCAATGGCCTCGACGGTCACCTGGGTCGTCGCGATCGACCCAGGCTTCGACCCACCAGCGCCAGGCACCTCGAGCCTGGCATCGCTCGGGACCGCCTCAGTTGGCTCTGGCCCCCGCGCGATGTCACCAGGACCAGTGACCTCCTTGGCGCTTGCCCCCGCCTTGGTGGCCGCCTCCCTCAGCCCGAGCCGCTCCGTCGCAGCCTGGCACCTCGCGACCCAGGCGGCATGGTAGGCCAGTGTCCGCATCATCAGGGCGGCGCCCGACCTGAGCGCCTTGATGGGAGTCGGAGTCGCGAGCTCCACCTTGCGCTTATGGCTGAGCAGCAAATAAACACGCCAAAATAAAGAATGAGATCACCGATGACAGAAAGACAAGGCGAGATACTTACCCGGATATGGGAACCAGGGGCCTAGACCCTGGCAAGCCCGAGCCACCCGACGGCACCTGTGACGGCCCCTCCATCGAGCCTCCTGTCGGCCGGGTGCTCCTCGGAGCTTGGGCTAACGGGGCATCGGAGGACCTCTGCGCTGACGAGGCTATTTGGCCTCGAGTCCTTATGCCCGTCGGCAGCGCCCTAGCCTCCGACGCCGACGCTGTTGCTCCACTCACCGGCTAAGTCTGGGGTGATTGGGCTCGCGGGAGCGGCGCCACCGACCTCCCCTGTGGGATCCCAGGCGAGGTAGCTCCCCTCTCTAAAGGACCCGCTCGGGCCCTTCCCTCTGCTGGCCCTCCTTCTCCCTCGATGGGCACCGAGACTTCCCTCGACGCCTGGGAAGTTGACCCCCCCAACGGGCTCTAGTAGGGGCCGCACATCGGGGAGGTGCGCCAGAAAAGTCACGGTATCATACCGTGACCCGGCGTCATCATCGCCGCTGTCTTCGTCCTCCCCCGAGACCATCTCGGAGGGCGACTCCTCGATTGGGAGCCCCTCGAGGCTCTGTTGGTGGCGGCGCTTCTTCAACGCCTCGTGCTCGAGGGTCTTCTAGACTTGATGCTTCTTGGCAGCGTCCTTCTCTTCCTTCTTCTGGGCCGCTGAGAGGTGTCTAGCCTCCCGAGCAGCCCGATCCTCCGGAACCGGCGGTCGCGACTCCTTGACCATCGACAGATCCTGCACAGAGGCCTCGACCAACTTAGTCAAGGGAATCAGGACGCAAAAGGACTTGAGACTATCAAAAAATGACACTTACCAGAGGCTCAAATCCTTGAGTGGGGCGCATCGGGACCCTGTCGATGTCCTCCTGCTTAAAGCTCCCTACCATCCATCGTGCACGTCGGGCGACTTCATCGAGGGGGAGGGACTCGTGCGACATCCGACTCCCCTCCAGTGAATCCCCCGGCGTCATCTCGTCGAGCCGGAGACGTCGCTGCGTCAGTGGCAGCACCCTCCGGTGGTGGAACGCGGCGGCCACCATTCCCGCCGTTAACCCGCGCTGACGAAGCCTCCTCAACGCATCGAGGAGCGGCTGCAGTTTTGGCTTGTCCTCCTCGACGACGCTGTATGATGAATTCTCCTCGCGCGACATCAGCACCCGGCCGGAGAACCTCGGCAGCTGGTCATCATCATTGCGCAGGTAGAACCATCTGTCGTGCCAGCCGCTATTCGACGAGATGAGCTGCACCGGGATGTACTGCTCAGCTTGACCCAACCGGACTTGGAGAGTGCAGCTCCCTGCATGCACTGCGCGCCGCACTCCTCGCTCGCCCGCCTTCTTGTTGAAATGCTCTGCCCTAAAGAGGTGGAGCCACAGATTCCAGTGTGGCTCCATCCCCAGGTACCCCTCGCAGACCGCCACGAAAATGGCAGCCTGCGAGATGGAGTTGGGAGCGAGATGATGCAACTCCACCTTGTAGTAGTGGAGGAGCGCCCACATGAAGTGGCTCGGTGGCACTCCGAGCCCCCTCTCATGGAAAGCCATGAAGCTTACCACGTATCCCTCTAGGGGCGCCGGCTCTCGGTGGTCGGACGGCGGCACCCTCCATTCCGGCTGGGTTCGGCTTGCCCTTGGTCGCAAAAGTCTATCACGGACCAACTCCTCCAGCTTCCTCTCCATCACCGAGGAACGAGCCCACGCGTCTGCGGGAAGGATCTGGCTCTTGCTCGCCATGGTTGTCGGAAAACGGCGCGCGGCGGTGGATGGAGAAGCAACGACGGCAGTGGATGGCGACTGAAGGGCGCACAAAGAGCAAAGAAGGCAGAGATGCAAATGGCCTATAGGGGGCATACGGAACCCCAGGCCTCACACTTATACCCCGATGGAAGGCCAACGGGCGAGCGAAAAGGTAGGAACAGTTTCTGCATTCAATGACCTTACCTAACCGCTCCCTCAAAACCCGCAGGTAAGGGCACATGTCCGCTGGTTATTCCATAATCATCGCACCACGCCGCCCACTACTGCGCCGATCTCGCTTCCCCTCCTAAAAAGACGCGCCCCAAACGGGCCAAAAGGGGATCCACGGACGGATATTCCCAGACGAATGGGTAACAGGCTCTGAGCCCGATATAAACCTTAAGAGATCGAAAGCTGGCCCTCGACCAGGGTTCGACAGCTGCCCTTGAGTAACGGAGTCAGGGACAACTAGGGACGCGCCCGTACAAGGCCAGGGCTCGAGCCACGCTCTCGAGGCGCCCCTAGATGTATTCGAGGCTAAAGGAGAGGTCAACAGAGGAATCCCCTCGGAGGGAGGCATCGATCCCTCAGATCCTATCGCAAGGAACCTAGATCCATGCGACTACTCTTTGGCATTTTTGAGAGCGCCTCCGTGGCCACTAGCCGACTCCTACCGAACGGAGCATGAGCTCCCACTTGAATTCCCCATTAACAGCTCATCGGAGACCATTGGAACTCGCCCGACGAGGGTAGTACGATGTTCCCCACCCCTCCTCCTTTTTCCTAAAGAAGGAGCGTGAGGGTCGAACGATAAAAGACTGCCAAGACTCTGATCGACCTCGTGTGCACGAGGCTCGGGGGGCTCGACCGCAGAAGGCCAAACCTCGAACAAAAAAAGACAAACCACACCACGATACAAGAGCATTCCTCGATAAAATGTACAAAAGACCTCGGAGGAGTCTAAACACTCCACCAAGGCCTTGGGGGCTACACCCGGCGGGTGTGCTCACGCGCACCCACCGAAAAAGGCTACGACGCTATGACTCCAGTTCATGACTCGCTGAGCCTCTGCGAGAGTGACCCACACTCACCCAAAGGCTCGGGGGCTACTGTCGGGTACCAAAAACAAGGGGTACCCTCAATCAACGATTAAGAAAAACAAAACCAACAGGACTAGCTGAGACATTAAACAAAACGCCTCGACCATGTTCCGACTCGTACGAGGCACGCTCGACGGGACACCTCGACCACGTTTCGACTCGTACGAGGCTCGCTCGATGGGACGCCTCGACTACTAAGAAATCTCCATCTCGCACGACCCAGGGTCGGGCCACTCGACCCACCTTAGTCACCGACTCCGAGACAAAAGTCAAAGCATTTAATGCAACCGCCAACCACTTCCTACCCCCATGGCTACAGCGATTCCAGCATGGAAGCAGTACCAGTGTCAAATCTCACTTTTTACTGCCCATCCCGGGATGGACGATGAAAACCTATCACTGTACGCACCATACTGGGCGCTATTCCGCCACTGATCATCCTCGAGGGTGAATACGACGACTACCGTACCCCGTGATTCTAGAGACTCGGCCTTATCCGTTCACCGTCGACCCACCTCGACCCGACCTCGACCCAGCCTCGACCAATCGACGGTCAAAACAAGAATGCAAGGCTTGCGTGACACAGGACCCAGAGTCTTTTCACCGTCTCATCCTCTACGTCACCATGGTGTCTAGGGATGGCCGGCCATTCTCGGGGCACGTCGCTACAGCAACCTCCATAGCGTTCGACAAAACTTCACCTCAAAGGCTCCCCCGATGTCCCTGCCTCCTCTTACCCTATAAAAGGGCAGGCAGGGGACTCTACAAGGGGAGAGGAGAACGACGGACAACGAAAAACCAGTCACCAGTCCACCATAGAAGATCAACATCTCAAGCAATCTCCTTTGTACTCTCACTTTTTCTCAGAGACCTGGGATCGGTTCCCTCTCTCACAGCTTGTAACCCCTACGCAAGCACTTAGGTGCAAGGAAATACAATACTCCCCCCTCCCCGCTGGACGTAGGGCCTTCTTTTGCCCGAACTAGGATAAATCTCCAAGTACTCTCCTTGCATCACCATCCAGATTAGGGACACGCAGCATTATTCACTCGTTGGCTTAGGACCCTCATAGGACCAAACGCCGACATATAACTTATCCCAAAGCTTCGAAACTTATGTCAAGACTTGGAAACACAAAAAGTTATGAAACAAAACTTATGTACAAAAATTATTAACACAAAGGAACAATTAATTTATAACTTATGTCAAGACTTGGAAACACAAAAAGTTATTAAAAACAAGGAACAAATTAAATAATAACTTATGCTAAAACATGGAAACACAAAAGTTATAAAACACAATGTTGATGCAAAAGTGGATCTGCAAACACAAAGGGCTAATACCCAAAATCGATATCCAAAGTGTGCCAATCGATTTGACCTGTTAATCGACAAGGATGAAGATACGAGTACTTTGGTCCTGACAACAGCGATACGCCTGGAAGTCACGGCCAAGAGGTACTCACGTAGAACTCGAGCATCGTCGAAGGTCGCACTGAAGCGATGCAGCTCGCCGAATCGATGAGAACTCATAAAAAAGGGAAAATATGCAAATTGACGAAGTCGCCGAAAAGTAAATAGATGCAAATAGGAGTAAAAGTTGGTTTTGATATTGATTGATATATCTATTACATTGCCCCTCAATCTATATTTATACCCTGATCTAAGGAGACATAACCACATACAACTAGGACACCAAGTCCATATCTAAGGAAACACGTGACTCTTACATGAATCATACTCTAACAAATATAGAAAAGGAAATCAACTCCTATCTATTTCCCCGTCCGCCTCAATTACGATGGAATTCTCATTGACCTCCTTTCCATCGACATACTTCCTATTTCATCGGCAGTAGTCTTTAAGCCTTCCTTCATCGGCATCGGCAATAACATCTCCAACCTTATTGGCAACGTCTGAGTCTAAATCAACCTTTCCATCGATCACCACCATTCATCGGCAATCATCTTTACAAGCTGATTTTCATCGGCTGTCAGCGTACACAGTAACTTTTCTCCTGCCGATTAGCCCACTCTGACCATCTTGACACGTGCCAAAAAACGGTGTCAACACATGCCCCCTAATTTCAGAGTATAAAACATTGATGCTCCAAAATTTACTCCAGATAATGCTTGTCTTTGTCCATTTATCTTAACCCATTCTCCAAGCATAACATAATTTGTTACTGAATCTAATCAAATCTAGTTTTGATTTACACACCTCAGTAAATATCACACAATTTCCAACCATTCTTGCCCCGATTACAGTTAAGATACCAAAACAATAACCCATCGCCAAGATCCTAACATAATAACACCGCCATTTTTAGAACTAAAAGATCCTGTACCGAGATCTCTTCCAAGTCATGATTACTTGCCATCAAATCTTCTGTACAATCCCTTGATTATCGTGCAAACAGTTACCATATCCATCTGAACCACCTCGACCCACACGCGCGCGGCATAGAGATAAGTCCAGAATACCCCTACTCCAAGCGGCCTATAAATAAATTTCTCCAGAACGCTCGTCTTCAACCCTCAGACTCCAACCTTTGGCATTCTCTCTTTCCGGTGGCGACTCCGACAAACAAACACACGACCTCAGTCCAACAAGAACTCCTTCCAGCATCAACTTCGAATCCTCAGCCTGTGACCTCATCCTCCTTAGAGCAATGGCGATCAACTTCGATGTCCCTGCGGTTCGTTCCACTTCCATTACTTTTACCCTGATTCTTTTGGTCTTTGCGAGTTTCATATAGTTGGTAATTTTTCTTCTTTTTCCTATTCTTTTGATCCTCCAAACTTAGGAACTACACAACAAATTAGTTATTCCAACCGATCAACTGCACTTCCAATGCCTATTTCCAATGGGCAACCCAGATCCAACCGATTTAATCAATGCGGAGGTTAACAGAATCCCCTTTAGAGCCTAGAACTTTTCTCTGAATCTATGGAAAGACACATTCTGATCCTAGCCAAAAACCACCAAAGGATGGAAAGATTGGTATTTGAGGGTCAACATGTCGATGCAGGTGTACTGGGTAGAACGGAAGATAGACCAATGCATTAGGCTATCTATTGCCGATATGCAGAAAAATGAGTCAATGATGATTGCTGCTGCTTATTTCTGGTCAGATACAACAAACACCTTCATGTTTGGACATGGCCCAGCCACCCCCACTCTTGCCGATGTATACATGCTTACCGGCTTGGATATCTCAACTGTCGATGAGGGCTCCATCTATGGCAGAAAAGCTGAACATAAAGTGAATACACACAACATTGGCGGCTGGACAGGATACATCCAAGAATACCAAAGGACCGGGACCGTTAACCAGAGGGAACACACCATATTCTTGAATATGTGGTTAGAAAATTTATCTTCTATGGTCGATCGGTAGGACCAACCAATGCCTTCCTTCCCGCGGTTGAACTCTTAGCCAATGGTGTAAGGTTCCCGCTTGGCCGATACCTTCTGAGCTCCACCTATCACCTTCTTCACCAAGTGTCTCAGAAACTTTTGCTTGGCGAACCCATCGACAATTTAGGAGGCCCATGGTGGTTTATCAACATGTGGCTAAATGCCCATATGCACAAACGCCTGCAATGGGACTTCTTCACCCAAGAGTTCCCATGAGAAATCGCCGAAGACTACGTCCTTGGAGATGAGGAATCGGCAACACACCCACCTCTCAATTTTGGTGAAGCCATAATTGTCCTCCCTGGAACAGAAGCCAATGAAGATCAGATCGACAGATTCTTCCAAAACTTCTATAATGGTCTTCCTCGTGACCATAGGGCTTGGGTACCCTATATCGATGAAGAAAACAAGTTCCCCCTTCTCTTCAACTTTGCCGATGACGAGCTGAACCAGGATAATGAGCTCATGATGGCCATCATTACTCCCAAGGTAATCCCAGTGAACACATTTGGTAGCGGGAAAAATACCAATACCACTTATGAGTTTTACAATCCATCGGCAGTATCCCGTCAATTGGCTTTTGGGCAACTGCCAATCAAACTCTTCTTTGCCGATGTGATCAAGCCCAGAGAAACAATCACTAGTGGAACAGAATGGAGCAGGGTAGTGAGACTTTCCCCCGATGCCGATATCTCAGACGTGGATCTTTCCATCTGGTCACCAGCATCTTTCATCACTGAATCATATAAGCATTGGTGGCGAGAGTGGAGGGAACAACTATTTGCAACATCTGCTCACGCATATCGGCACATGATCGATCCTGAATACGCCATTCCCGATGACGCAGTAAGTTTCTTTTACCTTTTGTTTTTTTCCTTTCATATATCGGCAGCTAACTTTCTCGTGACAGGTCAATGACCCAGTACCATCTATGAGCAAGAGTGGGAAACCCTTTGACCTTCGGCCTGTTTCCCCAATATCTCCGATCGTCTACAACGCCCCCACCCTAGCTGCTTTAATCCACCAGAGGACCCGTGCCAAGACTATCACCTCCAGATCAAAACTGGCAACAGCTAGGGCTACTCCATTGGCTGCCGCTACAAATCTAATTAAGGCATTTAAGGTAATAACCTTGTTTATTTCTACTCACGCCGATACAAACTATATTAACATTAACCATTAGGGTGTAAGAGCCGCTGCTGGATCGTCATCGGCAATTCCTCCAACATTAAGCACTACTACCTCCAGCCAACCTTCAGAGGTATTCCTTTAATTTTACATTTTATCTGTTAAATACCATACCTTACACTTGTTTTGCAGCAACAAATGGGTACATCGGCAAGCATACCAGGCGCTCAAGCTCTACAATCAACAAGTGCCGATGCCCCCTAGCCAACCGTTGCTGAGACCCAAGCAAAGCGCAAAGCCTTAACAGATGTCGATGCCCAGCAAAAAACGATAGAAGTCCATGCCGGTCCCCACATCTATCCCAACATCTGCAAGCCCACCAGCCGACGTAGCTGAGCAAGTTAATCCTCCTGTATAGAATATACCATCGGCCATCATACCCAATGGGCCAACCACCGATGAAGTTACAGAAGATATCCCATCGGCAAGCTCTGCCGATCCTCCACATGGCACCCTCCAAGCCGCTCCTTCCAGTCAAGCACAGGAAATTGCCTTGAAGCAGGTAAGTCGATTGACCTAGTCGATTTATAATATTCATGTCTATCCTTAACTAACTTCCTTTCTTCTCCCCAGGAACAAGACTCTCCCAATAGCTTATTTTCCTTCGCTATCGATGTTTTCGATGATGATGGAGAAGAAGCAAGCTCTTCCCTAGCACTAGGAACAATATCGGTAGAAATCTACACCAAGTTAGAAGCTCTTCTGGATTTGTTATAACAAGATACTGCTCAATTGGTGAATGATTCAGATCCTGCAAAGACCATTTTTCAAAATAATCCGTGGCCAAGTTCCTGCCGATATTGAAGAAACCCTTGAAAGTCCTATGTTTGGTGTTGGTAATTAGTGACAATGCCTAAGTACTAATCCTATACCTAAGTTGTATGTAGCATATGAGGATTAGTACACTCCAAGGTTGGTGGCAAGATAGACATGGTGATCATGATGGCCACACTTGGATTTGGACGCAACCCTACGTGATCAAGGCAAAGGTATATGCTTAAGGGTTGTGTTTTAGTAACCAAGACACCTAGTGGGTGTGGTTACATTATAGGATAGATAGCCGTACTATAAAGAGGGGAATGACGCGGCTATTGAACTCCTAAGTGCCTCTAGATGTGCATTTCATAATCATATGCATTTGGATAGAATTAATAACGCCTCATAAAATGATTGTGAAAATGCTAACACACTCACACATGACGAGATCACTTGGTGGTGTTAGCACATTTGCGAAGGCAATAGAGTTTGAGTGGTAGAGAGGGTTTGGGGTCCTCTCTCCCTCCCGTTGAGCTTGCGAGGCGGGATTCAGGCGTTTTCGAGGAGTTGGAACGACTATTTTCCACTACGCCGAAAGTCCGGAAAAGAAACAGAAGCGAACGGAGGTCACAGAGGTGACCGGACGCTGAACCGGACGCGGTCCTTGCATGACCGGACGCGTCCGGTCAGTGTTCAGTGTCTGCGCGTTTTTGAGTTCGATGATCGGACACGAGGCGCGTCCGGTCACTGATGATCGGACGCGTCTGGTCGTTCAGGGAGCTTACTGGACTCTAACCGGACGCTGGCACTGTCGCGTCCGGTCATTTTCTTCAGCGCGTCCGGTCACTGTTTCGTTGAGCGCTGCTCAGGCGACCAGCGCGTCCGGTCCTTCACGGGACCAGCGCGTCCGGTCGTTCCCGGCGCGTCCGGTCAGTTGGACCAGCGCGTCCGGTCGTTGCTTCGCAGTTAGCCGTTGGGCGATCAGCGCGTCCGGTCGTTTGGACCAGCGCGTCCGGTCAGTACTTCACGAGTTAGCCGTTGGGCGACCGGCGCGTCCGGTCAGTTGGACCAGCGCGTCCGGTCAGCCCGATTTCGGCTGTTTAAGTTTCTAACGGCTCTATTCGAAGGGGTACGTCTATAAATACTCGTTGGCCGGCTCAAGGCTCTATCTCTCGAACATTTTGACATACTTGTGAGCACTTTGAGCTAAGCAACTCCCCTCCCACTCATCTCTCTTGCTTCTTTGCATATTCGAAGTGAGATTGAGTGATCCAAGTGCATTTGCATTGTGAGATAGCATCTAGTTGGCACTTGGTGGTTGATTTGCTGCGGGATTCTTATTTCTCTTGGTGGTTGCCGCCACCTAGACGGTTTGGAGCAGCTTGGAGGCGTTGGCAAGAGTTGGTGATTGTTCTTGGCTGTAACACCCTGAAATTTTGAAGAAATGAAAAATAGGAAAAATATGATTTTTATATATTTTTGTGAGCATGCAAATTTAGGATAATAATGATTTTTATAAATTTAAAATTTAATATAAGTGTAGAAACATGTTTGTGCACTCATGCTGTTGCATTTAAATTTTGTGATGAATGCTTTAAATCAAATTCAATTTGGATTTGAAAATTCTTTGAAATTTGGCTTTGAAAAATTAGAAAAAGAAAAAAAAAGGAATTTCTTTTCTTCTCGGGCCGCTTCTTACCGCAGCCCAACTCCCCGGCCTGCCTCGGCGGCCCACCTTTTCCTCCTCCCGCGCTCTGCTCCCGCTTGGGCCGAGCCCAGCCGCAGCCGCCGGCCCAGAACGCGCGCGCGCCTTCCTTCTCCCGCTTCCAGCCGCCGACATGCGGGACCCACTTGTCAGGCGCCTTCTTCCCCAAGCCGCCGCCGGATTCCTTTCCCTCTTTTCCCCGATCCGATTCCATCTCCTCAATCCTCCCCTTTCCTTCTTTAGCGATGCCTCCGGGCTATAAAAACGAAACCCCCGCATCTCCCCGCTCCACATTTGCCCACAAATCGCAGCCCCAATACCCTGTGGTGGCTACGCCCGAAGCTCCGCCTCTACCGTCCGCCTCTCCGAGCCGCGCGTCCTCTTTGTCTCGTCATCGGCTTCGTTTTCGCTCGTGGTGAGTTAGCGTTGATGCGCTCTACCCGCTGGTGTTTTTGCTTCACGATTTCATCCACCGTAGCGCGAGTTAGCCTTTTCCGGCCATGGCGCCGCCGCGGAAGCTCGCCGTCGGGCCCGATTCCGGCCGGAGCGCCGCCGGCTCTCTCCCCGATCCGATCTGCACCGTCCATTTTAAATCGGACGGCCGTTATTTAAAGATACCCCTTCGGCCGGAAATTTTGCTAAAGAGTCCCTGAAGTTTTTAAGTTCTTAACCCGCAGTCCAAAGCGTATTCCCGGTTTACGTTTTCTTTTCTGTAAAGCGTATTTTGATCGCGTAACTTCCGAAAATACGTTTTGATCTGTTGAAAGCGTATTTCGTCTCGGTAATTGAAAAATACGTTTTCTGATATTTACAGTTTTGCCACTGAGTTTGTTTTAGTCATAAATTATCCGTTTTAACTCCGATTTGACCCGTTCAAATTGCGTTAGATTTGTATTTGCGAGCTTTACATGATTATAGAACTGTACAGTAGGTTTGAGATAATTTATTTTCGAGTTTATATTAAAGTAATTATTTATCTATAGGAAATCTTAGAAAATTCATAATTTGTATGTTTTAAATCCAAATCTAGTGATCTTTATGTCTATGTGATCGTAGTAACGTGTAGAAGAGTTTTACAAACTTGTTATACTGTTAGTGCTACTGTTGGTTAGGTTTTCTACCTTTAAGTTCCGATGTGAGATTTAATCTATTACTTTAATAAAGTAAATTTTGTTTAAATCATATCTTCTACGTTTTAGATCCGTTTTAGCTCATTCGAGTTGCGTTAGATTCATAGCAACGAGATATACGCGTTAGTGACAGTATTTACCATATTACTAATTCTGAAATTTTATGGTTTAAATCATATCTTGATTAATAATTATGCAACTGGGTTTTGTAAATAAAATATGATTTGTTTTACTTTAGTTTTATAATTTGAATCTAAATTTGACTTAATTCCGTATATAGTATTTATAAAATATTTTATATATGTTATTATATAATTAAAACTCATGAAGCTAATAGTTTTATATTTTCTTCTATGAGCAAATCTTTCGGTAGATGTATCTTTTCAACCGTAGCTCTGAATAGTGTGCTTTTCGCGTCTGTGTGTTCGTAGTGATGCGTAGAATCGTGTTTCAAACTCTTTTATTTATTTTTGTATGATTGGTGTCATGTTCTAATATAGATCTATTGTTTGCTTCGTGTATGATTGCTCGATGTGTGTGTGATGATTTATTGATCAAGTCCAGTCGGTGAGATATACGTGGTTATCAAGAAGAAGAAGAAGAACGTTGAAGATTAAAGCTTACCGAAGGATCGGTGTTTAAGGCAAGTATAACATGGGATTATCCTTGTTTCCTATTCACCTTTAATATACTTAATTCATGTGCATGTGTCTACCTTGTTACCACTAAGGATATCCTAGTTTTTGTATCTTGTACCTTGACACCCATGGGACATTGCATTGGGTAGTATTTATGCTAGTGCTCAAGATAAATAACCATGATCTGTAACTTGACTAATGGTATATACAATAAACGTTTAAAAGATGCTTTATAAAAACATGGCTCAAGAGGGCTAGAGCATATTTGGTTATTTTTATGGTGCTCTAGTTACTCTCCCTAAGGACTTATCTGTAAGCGAAAATCCGGGACTTACAGTACAACTGTGAGGGCTATATGGCTCTGGCTTTAGTCAAGTATGAGGACCTTTTCTAGCTTGTTAGAGGTATTCCTTCATGGCGTAAGAACGGCTTGACGAATCGGGTATAGTGCGGCCTCTATCCTTATGTGTATAGGCTGCGCGTTATTGTGCCATTTGGAAGGGGGGCTCTACATCTGTTTGCCGAGTGAATCTAATGGCCCTAACTTATTAGACGAACCTTTGAAAGGCTTCATAGTGAACCCTGCCGACCTTCCTTGGAAGTGGGTCAAGAGATTAGCTACCTCGGGCGAAAGGGTAAATCATGACTCACAGTGAAAGTGTACAACCTCTGCAGAGTGTAAAACTGTTATAACAGCCGTGCTCACGGTCACGAGTGGCCTTGGACCCTTACAGAATAAATGATGAACACTGATGATAATGATAATACTGATGATATTGATGCTCACTAATGATTATTGTTTCTTGCTATACATTATTCTCGTTTACATGATCATGAGGTTATTTGGGATTTTGGTAAACTTGTTGCTACTCAATTGTTAAAAAGATGACTCACTAAAAGCTATTGCAGAAAACCCGTGTCAAACTTTTTGAGCTTCATGAACCCCATGTTATATTTGTTGAGTTCGACATGGACTCACTCTTGCTATTTCCCCACATCTCAGGAAGGGTACCAGATTTCTAGATTCTGGAATTGTTAGGCTTGTGATCAACCAGTTAGTTTGATCCTGGAGTGAAGGTTGCACCCGGTGTTCGGAGTTGTCTTTCCGCTGTGTTGCTCTTTAAGGTATATTTTATACTATTGTGTTATGTATATTAAGCATTTGTCTCTTGATATTACACTTATCTGTGGCTATATGTGAGATTTGTCTTCTTTATTTCACATATGGTGTATGTCTGGTTTTGTCCTTAAAACCGGGTGTGACAGATTGGTATCAAAGCAATGCTGACTGTAGGACGCAAGCCTAGTTAGAACTGGACGTTTAGCATGTTCTCATTGTTGCCTATTTCTTGCTTCTCTTTAACTTTGTTATTTTCTCAAAGTTATGCTTAATTCTATCCCCGTTCTGTTATAAAAACCTTGTCTCTATTTTGAATCTTTTCTCCTTGTCTATTAGACGGCTCGTGACGAGAAGACTGTGGATTTCAGAGGTTAAGAGGACTGAATTGTGTCGCACTTGCTCACTTTTGACAAGAAATCATTAGCGATGCAAAACCAATTACTAGAAGAAATGGCTCAACATGGGAATTCTCAACGATGCTTATCTCAAGGTCAAGCCAACATATCCAAGGGGTCAGAGAAGATACAAGTAGCAGAAGTTTGGAAGAATATGAAATCCAATAAAGATGTTGATAGTAAGGCATTTGGAGAGCAGGAACAATGTCACTGCTGTAAGCATTATGGTTTTCCCTGCCTTCGAAACGAGTCTAATAAGGGAAAAGTCAAGGTGGATCCAAATTTTGAGATCAACATGGATAAGAAGAGAAAGGCAATCTCATTAGAACCACTAGTGGAAAGCAATGAGCAAGCGAGTTCTACTACATTGTCACATGCAGCCCTGATCCCCTGTCAAACAAATCCAAACCCTAAAGAGTTAGAAGCCCCTCCCGCTAAAACTACTCCCCATGAAGTAGTCATAGATGGATGGACAATTACCTATAAGGAGTATCAACCCCGAAAGGCCAAACAAGCTAGGAAACAAGCCAAAGGGACGAAGGTGAATTTTTATGGCCAGCAAGATAGCAGCATACCAAACAACAGTTCCTTGGAGTATGACATCACAAAAGATCCAGCTAAGAGAAAGTGTTATCATTGCCAGCAGGAAGGACATTATATCAAATCTTGCCCACAGAAGAATCAACAACAGCGAGACCCAGGACAGGATGTCCAAAAGGAGCATGTGCAGGGAAATAAATTAAAGAGAAATTACATCCATGGAAGGTTGAAACATGTGGATATTTCCACCATTCCTGGAGCTAAGGAGGTCGTGTTTGGATCAATTCCAGTAAGTTCAGGAAATGCCAAGGTTTTGTTTGACCCCAGTGCCTCACATTCGATCATATCTAGACAATATGTAAAAGATCATAACATACTTATGCTTCCAAGGGGGAAAACAGTGATGATTGAAACTCCAAGAGGTGAAATAAAGGCAGACCGCGTATGCCCAAAAGTTAGTCTTGACATAAAGGGGGTAAATTTTAAGGTAAACCTCATTGTTTTGGAATTAATGGGCATTGATGTTATCCTTGGAATAGACTGGTTATCTACTTGTAAAGGAGTGATTGAGTATGCCCAATGTTCAGTGTTTCTAACTACACTTTCAGGAGAAAGGATTAAGTATGAGGGTATTAAATCTATACCTGAGGGATGCCAGGTTGACCCATCTTAAGGTATGAGTTACAAGAATGGTAAAGAGGGATGCAGAGATTCAGATGTCCATATAAAGCAATAAGGAATGTAAGAGACGTTATCTACTCTGGATACTGCTACAATCACACCATGTTTAAGGAATAGGAGTTATGTCCCGTGTAATAAAACCGTTAGTAGCCAAGTTGAGTCGTCTTAATGTGTGGCTAATGAACATTTAAGTGTTTAGTTGCTTTGTGCTTATGCTTTTGCTTGATTTGGAGCTTTGTAATGATTGCAATGAATTTGTGGATTCCACAATTTCATTTAGTTTATAGGCCTAAGGTATAAGGATTAATGAAATAAATAGCTGGGTTTTGGTTATCTCCTGCTTTCTATATCTTGTCTTTCGGAGTAGCCTGTCTTTATCAACTTATATCTCTGTTCTTGAAAGACCAAAAATCATGAGAGAATTCTAGACAAGAGTGGACTTCAACATCTCTCTCTAAATGCAAGAACTACTCTCATAGCTATTTTGGATTGGGAGATACAAAAAATCACAAGACGATGCAACTGTGCTCTCTGAAACCTGGAATAGTTTCTGATAAGTACTGTTTTCGATCCAGTTAACTACAGAATCTGGAAGTGTGTTCTATAAGAAAGTTGCAGAGAATTTTATAAGCTTTCCATCGGTGTAAGCTACAGTTTCATTGGATTAACAGAATGAGAGTTACAGCTGTTTTACTGCACTGCTGATTTTCTGCTCGTGCGAAATTTCAGATTTCTTGTTCTTACCCATGTACAAGAGTATCATTGGGATGTCAGAACACTTTTTAGCTCATCTAGAAGAAGGGTTCAAGCTACCCTATTTAGTGTCTCTTATTTTAAGGGGGGTAGCCAATGTAAAGAAGGATTATTAAGATTGAACTCTTTAGTTGGAAGTATTGGTTAGTCTCCATGATTGAGTTGCCACTCTTGAGCAAAAATGTTCTGTGAACAAGTTTGATAATTTTGGATCCATGGAGACAAGAGTTGTCCTTTTGGATAGTTCATGATTATGATCATCTATACTTGCTCGTGTTGCTGATGTTGGTCACTTGATGACAGGAAGTGTAGTGTCTCATGACTCAGGAGTCCTATATGACGTTTCGCACTGATATGTGGGAAAAGACTGATGTTTCTGCTATTGAAGGATGTTATGGTTATGATGAAGCTGAGCACTATCAAAACAACAATGTTGAAGAGCAAGTTGGGAGTGAACTAAGTCAGAATCCACAACAACGAAAGCGAAAAAGGAAAGTCCATAAGAAGCCTGTTCAAGGAAGCAAAGCGCAGCAAAACTATGTCAATGGAAGGCTGAGCAATGTGGATATGGATAAAATTCATGGAGTTACCAAAGTAGTGGGAGGTTATATTCAAGTAAGCTCAGTACAAGTTTTTGCTTTACTGGACCCTAGTGCTTCGCATTCTTTCATTTCCGCCGACATGGAAGAGACATGCAAGATGGTGAAGTGTCCAATGAGGAGGCCTTTGCTAGTTCAAACCCCAGTGGGAGAAATGCAGGCAAATCAGATATGCCCGAATATCAGTCTTGTCATAAACAAGGAAAACTTCACCGCGACACTCATTGTGTTGGAGTCACTTAAAATTCGCGTGGTTCTTGGTAATGGATGGCTCAGTGCACACAAAGGAGTGATTCATGGTACTCGGTGCACAATGCTCTTAACAACACCGTCAGGGAAAAGAATTGAGTATCAAGGTGGTCGACTTTTACCTGAGGGAGATGAGAATGATCAATTAGAAGATAGGTACACCAAGGATAGCAAAGTGGACCATGAGTTTACTGGAGTCATAGCAGAGGAACAAATAACTTTGGAGAAGCTTTTAAGTTCGTTTAGATCAAGAGACCTCAGGCAAATGTTTGAAGGAGTCTAAGAAAAGGTTGAAGTAAAACCCAAGTATTAGCTTTGTCAGATCCAGACAAGAGCTTCATATCTACAATGATGCACCTTATCAAGGTGTGGGATGTGTCCTTATGCAAGAAGAAAAATATAGTACCTTGTTCATTAAGTCAACTAAGGAAGTGTGGGTTGAATTACCTAACGTGTTATCTGGAGTTTTCCACTATGGAGTACTGTCTTTTGGAAGAAAAGTGACATATAGGAGGGTCACAAGAATCTACAGGACATCTTCGCTAAGTTGGTCTTGAATTTGTGATATCCTCGTTGGAATGAAATGGATTAGGACTTGGAAAAGTGCTATTACTTGGAGAAGTAAAAGTCGCAGCCGATGCCTTAGCAATGGAGAATAATGCTAAGAAGGTTCGGGTGACACCAAGGATTAAGAATCGTATTCCAAATTTGAGCAACTTGACCAGAATCATTAATGTTTTGAAGGTTGGTAGTAGAAATTCCTTCTGACTAAGAGATTCGTCAGGCTCTGTTGGAAGATAAGTATTTTAAGGAAGAAAATTCATATTATATGAAAGGTGCCTAGTGATTGGAGATACCAGAGTATTGTTTGGAGCATTTGTCAAAAATCTTGGAATTAGTTACATGTATGCAAAGTAAGACGGAATTCTTATCCAGACGATGGAACTACACGATGAAGTAAAGAACAATCTAGAGACGAACTATCCCTATCTCTTTTATCATCATCTTCCGAATCTCGGGACGAGATTCATCTTAAGGGGGGTAGAATTGTAACACCCTGAAATTTTGAAGAAATGAAAAATAGGAAAAATATGATTTTTATATATTTTTGTGAGCATGCAAATTTAGGATAATAATGATTTTTATAAATTTAAAATTTAATATAAGTGTAGAAACATGTTTGTGCACTCATGCTGTTGCATTTAAATTTTGTGATGAATGCTTTAAATCAAATTCAATTTGGATTTGAAAATTCTTTGAAATTTGGCTTTGAAAAATTAGAAAAAGAAAAAAAAGAAAGGAATTTCTTTTCTTCTCGGGCCGCTTCTTACCGCAGCCCAACTCCCCGGCCTGCCTCGGCGGCCCACCTTTTCCTCCTCCCGCGCTCTGCTCCCGCTTGGGCCGAGCCCAGCCGCCGGCCCAGAACGCGCGCGCGCCTTCCTTCTCCCGCTTCCAGCCGCCGACATGCGGGACCCACTTGTCAGGCGCCTTCTTCCCCAAGCCGCCGCCGGATTCCTTTCCCTCTTTTCCCCGATCCGATTCCATCTCCTCAATCCTCCCCTTTCCTTCTTTAGCGATGCCTCCGGGCTATAAAAACGAAACCCCCGCATCTCCCCGCTCCACATTTGCCCACAAATCGCAGCCCCAATACCCTGTGGTGGCTACGCCCGAAGCTCCACCTCTACCGTCCGCCTCTCCGAGCCGCGCGTCCTCTTTGTCTCGTCATCGGCTTCGTTTTCGCTCGTGGTGAGTTAGCGTTGATGCGCTCTACCCGCTGGTGTTTTTGCTTCACGATTTCATCCACCGTAGCGCGAGTTAGCCTTTTCCGGCCATGGCGCCGCCGCGGAAGCTCGCCGTCGGGCCCGATTCCGGCCGGAGCGCCGCCGGCTCTCTCCCCGATCCGATCTGCACCGTCCATTTTAAATCGGACGGCCGTTATTTAAAGATACCCCTTCGGTCGGAAATTTTGCTAAAGAGTCCCTGAAGTTTTTAAGTTCTTAACCCGCAGTCCAAAGCGTATTCCCGGTTTACGTTTTCTTTTCTGTAAAGCGTATTTTGATCGCGTAACTTCCGAAAATACGTTTTGATCTGTTGAAAGCGTATTTCGTCTCGGTAATTGAAAAATACGTTTTCTGATATTTACAGTTTTGCCACTGAGTTTGTTTTAGTCATAAATTATCCGTTTTAACTCCGATTTGACCCGTTCAAATTGCGTTAGATTTGTATTTGCGAGCTTTACATGATTATAGAACTGTACAGTAGGTTTGAGATAATTTATTTTCGAGTTTATATTAAAGTAATTATTTATCTATAGGAAATCTTAGAAAATTCATAATTTGTATGTTTTAAATCCAAATCTAGTGATCTTTATGTCTATGTGATCGTAGTAACGTGTAGAAGAGTTTTACAAACTTGTTATACTGTTAGTGCTACTGTTGGTTAGGTTTTCTACCTTTAAGTTCCGATGTGAGATTTAATCTATTACTTTAATAAAGTAAATTTTGTTTAAATCATATCTTCTACGTTTTAGATCCGTTTTAGCTCATTCGAGTTGCGTTAGATTCATAGCAACGAGATATACGCGTTAGTGACAGTATTTACCATATTACTAATTCTGAAATTTTATGGTTTAAATCATATCTTGATTAATAATTATGCAACTGGGTTTTGTAAATAAAATATGATTTGTTTTACTTTAGTTTTATAATTTGAATCTAAATTTGACTTAATTCCGTATATAGTATTTATAAAATATTTTATATATGTTATTATATAATTAAAACTCATGAAGCTAATAGTTTTATATTTTCTTCTATGAGCAAATCTTTCGGTAGATGTATCTTTTCAACCGTAGCTCTGAATAGTGTGCTTTTCGCATCTGTGTGTTCGTAGTGATGCGTAGAATCGTGTTTCAAACTCTTTTATTTATTTTTGTATGATTGGTGTCATGTTCTAATATAGATCTATTGTTTGCTTCGTGTATGATTGCTCGATGTGTGTGTGATGATTTATTGATCAAGTCCAGTCGGTGAGATATACGTGGTTATCAAGAAGAAGAAGAAGAACGTTGAAGATTAAAGCTTACCGAAGGATCGGTGTTTAAGGCAAGTATAACATGGGTTTATCCTTGTTTCCTATTCACCTTTAATATACTTAATTCATGTGCATGTGTCTACCTTGTTACCACTAAGGATATCCTAATTTTTGTATCTTGTACCTTGACACCCATGGGACATTGCATTGGGTAGTATTTATGCTAGTGCTCAAGATAAATAACCATGATCTGTAACTTGACTAATGGTATATGAAATAAACGTTTAAAAGATGCTTTATAAAAACATGGCTCAAGAGGGCTAGAGCATATTTGGTTATTTTTATGGTGCTCTAGTTACTCTCCCTAAGGACTTATCTGTAAGCGAAAATCCGGGACTTACAGTACAACTGTGAGGGCTATATGGCTCTGGCTTTAGTCAAGTATGAGGACCTTTTCTTGCTTGTTAGAGGTATTCCTTCATGGCGTAAGAACGGCTTGACGAATCGGGTATAGTGCGGCCTCTATCCTTATGTGTATAGGCTACGCGTTATTGTGCCATTTGGAAGGGGGGCTCTACATCTGTTTGCCGAGTGAATCTAATGGCCCTAACTTATTAGACGAACCTTTGAAAGGCTTCATAGTGAACCCTGCCGACCTTCCTTGGAAGTGGGTCAAGAGATTAGCTACCTCGGGCGAAAGGGTAAATCACGACTCACAGTGAAAGTGTACAACCTCTGCAGAGTGTAAAATTGTTATAACAGCCGTGCTCACGGTCACGAGTGGCCTTGGACCCTTACAGAATAAATGATGAACACTGATGATAATGATAATACTGATGATATTGATGCTCACTAATGATTATTGTTTCTTGCTATACATTATTCTCGTTTACATGATCATGAGGTTATTTGGGATTTTGGTAAACTTGTTGCTACTCAATTGTTAAAAAGATGACTCACTAAAAGCTATTGCAGAAAACCCGTGTCAAACTTTTTGAGCTTCATGAACCCCATGTTATATTTGTTGAGTTCGACATGGACTCACTCTTGCTATTTCCCCACATCTCAGGAAGGGTACCAGATTTCTAGATTCTGGAATTATTAGGCTTGTGATCAACCAGTTAGTTTGATCCTAGAGTGAAGGTTGCACCCGGTGTTCGGAGTTGTCTTTCCGATGTGTTGCTCTTTAAGGTATATTTTATACTATTGTGTTATGTATATTAAGCATTTGTCTCTTGATATTACACTTATCTGTGGCTATATGTGAGATTTGTCTTCTTTATTTCACATATGGTGTATGTCTGGTTTTGTCCTTAAAACCGGGTGTGACATTGGCCACCTCCGGTGATTGTGAGGGGTTTGTGCCTACCTCGGCGAAGCACCAAAGGCAACATTAGTATATTGCTCGTGTCATTGCAACCTTTTGCCATTTGGTAGGTTCTTGTGGTGCCTTTTGAGAGGCTCGGTGTGTGACCGATTAGCCACCGAACCACGTGGTGAAGAGGGACACAACGGGGACTAGCGTGCCGGCAAGCACGTGAACCTCGGGATAAATCTTTGTGTCATCACTTTCATATTGTGATTGATTGATCCCGGTGTTCGGTTATCTTGGTATTCATTATTGATCATATTGGTTGGCTCAATACTTCGCCCCTCGGTGATACCCTCCTATCTCTCTCTTGTGTTAATTTCTTAGCTATCTTTGCTAGCTAGTTAGCTTTGCTAGAGTAGTTCTTTTGTGTAGCTTGCTAGTTGTAGTTGTAATTACCTTCTCGGTTTGACTTGTGCGGTTGAGTGCAAATACTAGAATTGTGAATTGGATAGGTGGCTTGCAAACACCCCATAGGCTAAGCAAAACTCGCATCTCGCTATTTGTTATATTGATAAACTTGTTTAGCTTGTCTTTGTAGAAATTTTTAATAGGCTATTCACCCCCCCTCTAGCCATCAAGACCTTTCAAGTGGTATCAGAGCCGTGGTCACCGTTTGTAAGGCTTAACAACCTCGGTGTAAGATGGCTCAAGTTATGTTCAATCATGTAAATGGGAAGCCTCCATTCTTTGATGGTGTCTCTTCCTTTGATCATTGGAAAAGGAAGATGAAGCAATATCTAGGCAATATACATGAGAAGGTTTGGGATGTGACCAAAGAAGGATACATCATTCTTGATGAGGAAAACCTCACTCCCAATGACCGCATCAACAAACAATGCAATACGGCGGCACTTGACACAATCTACCGTGCCATTGATGACAAAGTATTTGAGCAAATCAAAGATCTTGAAAAGGCAAATGAGCTTTGGATAAGGCTTGAAGAAACATATGAAGGCACTTCAACAGTAAAAAGTGCCAAACTATATATGCTCAAGGACAAGTTCTCCACATTCAAGATGAAGGATGATGAATCCATTCCGGAGATGTTCTATAGGCTCCAAGTCATTGTCAATGATCTCAAGGGGCTTGGGGAGAAGGTTGAGGACAAGGACTTCTCACACAAGTTCTTGATGTGCTTACCCAAGAAGTTTGCCACCTTGAGAAGAATGATCTTTAGAGAGGGATTGGACAAGGTCAAACCAACCAATGTGCTTGGAGATATAATGACCGATGCCCAATACAATGATGATGAAGATGAGGTAGAAGAGAAGAAGGAGACTAAGGTCAAGCAAGAGAAGCCCATTGCATTCAAGGCTTCATCCTCTAAGGGCAAGAGCAAGGTGGAGAGTGATGATGATGATCCATTCGATGATGAGACCATGGCCCTCCTTGTGCACAAGATGGGAAGGTTCATGAAGAAGAAAGGATATGGGGCAAGGAAGAGGAGAGACACTATAAAGGCAAAGACCCTTTGCTACAATTGCAATAGCCTCGATCACATAGTGGCGGATTGCCCCTATGAAGATAAGAGATTTCATAATGGGGACTTGAAGCTCAAGAAGAACAAGAAGGATAAGAAAGAGAATGAGAAGAAAGCAAAGAAGAGCTTCACATTCAACAAGAAGAAGAAGGGTGGTGGTTATGTAGTCACTTGGGATAGTGACAACTCCGATAGTGATGACGATGCAAGCTCTAGTGATGATGAAAGGACCACTCGGCGAGCCATTGCAAACATCGCCCTCTCCAACAAGCCATCCATCTTCGACACTACATCAACATGCCTTATGGCCAAGCCTACCAAGGTAAAATATAATAATAGTGATGATGATTCTTGTGCTAGTGATGGTTGTAGGAGTGATGATGAGGAGGATGAGGACTACTCCAAGGATGATCTATTGGGCATAATAGATCAAATGAGCAAGGGCTACAAGAGGATCACCAAGAAATACAAAATCTTGGAACAAGAGCTCATTGCCAAGAGCAATGAAAATGATGTCTTGATGGAGGAGCTTGTTGCTCTTAAAAAGAGTAAGGAGTGCAAAGGAATTGAACAAGAGCTCAAAGCTCTTAGAAAATCCTTTGATGAGCTAGAGGCCTCTCGTGAGTGTCTAAAGGAAGACCACGAGGATCTTGAAATTGCTCACACTAGGCTTAAAGAAGCCCACTCCACTCTACTTGAGCTCATCAAGAAGAAGGACCTCAAGTTGGAGAAGCTCATGAAGGAAGCTAAGGAGGAGCAAGTGATTGTCACTTGTGACATTGGACTAACATGTGATATTATTGATGATTCTTTATTTGTTGGTCCTACTAATGCTTCATGTAGCTCATCATCATCCGCCACAACCAACTCTATCTCTACTACTAGTGATTCATCACTTGTGGTTGAGACTCTCAAGAGAGAGGTGGATGATCTCACCCGCGCATTAGGCAACGCCTATGGTGGGGATGCCCGCTTGCTAAAATGCTTGGGTAGCCAAAGGTTCTCTCTTAACAAAGAGGGATTGGGCTATACTCCCAAGAAGGGCAAGGCGGCCTTTGCTACTCCAAAGCCTCGCTTTGTGAAGGGCAATGGTCGTTATTGCAATAGATACAAGCAAGTTGGGCATCTAGAGATTAATTGCAACAAAATAAACAAGAACAAGAAAAATGCTAATGTACCTTACATTTCTTTTGATTCTTGTTATGTGCTTACCAAGGGTGAGAAAGGTATGCATACTAGGTTTGTTGGTACACCAATTGTGGGCCCAAAGAAGAAGGTCATTTGGGTACCAAAGAGCTTAGTGACTAACCTCCAAGGACCCAAGCAAGTATGGGTACCTAAAAGACATTAAATTGTTTTGTAGGTAAATTACAAGGCCGGAGGAAGGCATTGGGTGCTTGATAGTGGGTGCTCTCAACATATGACCGGTGATTCAAGAATGTTCAACTCTCTCAAATTAAATGATAGTGGCATTGATAGTATCACATTTGGTGACAATAGCAAGGGTGATGTGAAGGCTCTTGGAAGGATTGCAATCTCAAATGATCATAGCATCTCCAATGTGCTACTAGTTGAAAAGCTCAATTTCAACTTGTTGTCGGTTGCTCAATTATGTGATCTCGGTTTCAAGTGCATATTTGGTGTTGATGATGTGGAGATAGTTAGTGTTGATGGCTCTAACTTGATCTTCAAAGGCTTTAGATATGAGAATCTATACTTGGTTGATTTCAATGCTAGTGACACTCAACTTTCAACATGCTTGCTCACCAAATCAAGTATGGGTTGGTTGTGGCATAGAAGACTTGGTCATGTTGGCATGAAGCAATTGAACAAGTTAGTGAAGCATGACTTAGTTAGAGGCTTGAAGGATGTCACATTCGAGAAGGATAAGCTATGTAGTGCATGTCAAGCCGGAAAGCAAGTAGGCAACACTCATCCATTGAAGAGCATTATGAGTACTTCCAAGGCATTTGAGTTGTTGCACATGGATCTATTTGGGCCAACTACATACACAAGCATTGGTGGCAACAAGTATGGCTTTGTGATTGTGGATGATTTCACTAGATACACATGGGTATTCTTTCTTGTGGACAAGAGTGATGTATTTGACATATTCAAGAAGTTCATCAAGAGAGTGCAAAATGAGTTTGAGACCACAATCAAGAAAGTAAGAAGTGACAATGGAAGTGAGTTTAGAAACACAAGAGTTGATGAGCTATGTGATGAGCTTGGAATCAAACATCAATTCTCGGCCAAGTATACACCTCAATCTAATGGCTTAGTTGAGAGGAAGAATAGAACTTTGATTGATATGGCAAGATCAATGTTGAATGAGTATAATGTGAGTCATTCATTTTGGGCCGAAGCAATCAACACGGCTTGCTTCTATAGCAACCGCCTCTATTGCCACAAGTTCTTAGAGAAGACACCTTATGAGATCTTAAATGGAAGAAAGCCCAACATTGCATACTTTCGGGTATTTGGTTGCAAATGCTACATCTTGAAGAAGGGCACTAGATTGAGCAAGTTTGAGAAGAAATGTGATGAAGGCTTTCTACTTGGTTACTCAACTACTAGCAAAGCTTATAGAGTATGGAACCTATCTAGTGGACAACTTGAAGAAGTACATGATGTTGAGTTTGATGAGACAAATGGCTCTCAAGATGAAGAAGATAACTTGGATGATGTGAGAGGAACTCAATTGAGTAATGCTATGAAAGAAATGGATATTGGTGATATTAGGCCAAAGCAAGTGATTGATGTGGATGACAACAAAGATCAAGTGCTCCAAAGTCCAATTACACAAGCTAGCGGTTCTCTAATGCAAAATCAAGCTAGTACATTATCTCAAGTGCAACAAGATCAACAAATGGCTAGTTCATCATCTCCAACTCATGATCAACATCAACATCCAAGCAATCAAGTCCAAGTGCTTCAACCAACTAACATTGCAAGAGACCATCCATTGGATTCTATCATTAGTGACATACAAAGAGGAGTTCAAACTAGATCAAGATTGACATCATTTTGTGGTCACTCTTCTTTTGTGTCAATGGAAGAACCCAAGGACATTGATAAAGCATTGAGAGATCCGGATTGGGTAAATGCAATGCATGAAGAGCTCAACAACTTCAAGAGAAATGAAGTATGGGAATTAGTTGAGAGGCCTAAGGATCACAATGTCATTGGAACAAGATGGGTCTTTCGCAACAAACAAGATCAAGATGGGATAGTAGTAAGAAACAAAGCAAGACTAGTAGCTCAAGGTTACACACAAATAGAGGGTCTTGACTTTGGTGAGACTTATGCCCCGGTTGCAAGATTGGAAGCAATTAGGATCTTACTTGCCTATGCTTGTGCTCATAATATCAAGCTATATCAAATGGATGTGAAGAGTGCATTTCTCAATGGGTACATTCAAGAGGAGGTGTATGTGGAGCAACCTCCCGGTTTTGAAGATGAGAAGAAACCCAATCATGTCTACAAATTGAGAAAAGCTTTGTATGGATTGAAGCAAGCACCTAGAGCATGGTATGAAAGATTAAGAGACTTCTTGCTATCCAAAGGATTTGTCATGGGCAAAGTTGATACAACACTATTCACCAAAAAGATTGGAAAAGACTTGTTTGTGTTGCAAATATATGTTGATGATATCATTTTCGGTTCAACCAATCAAGATTATTGTGATGAGTTTGGGAAAATGATGGCAAAGGAATTTGAAATGTCAATGATTGGTGAACTTAGTTTCTTTCTTGGACTTCAAATTAAACAAATGAAGGAAGGAACATTTGTGAGCCAAACCAAGTACATCAAGGATATGCTCAAGAAGTTTGGCATGGAAGATGCAAAGAGTATCACTACTCCAATGAGCACTAGTGGAAGCTTGGATAATGACAAGAGTGGCAACATGGTGGATCAAAAGCTATATAGATCGATGATTGGTAGTCTACTCTATGTGACGGCATCAAGGCCCGATGTGATGTTTAGTGTATGCATGTGTGCAAGATTTCAAGCCTCACCAAGAGAAAGTCATTTGAAGGCAACAAAGAGAATATTGAGGTACTTAAAGCATACACAAGATGTTGGATTATGGTATCCCAAAGGTGCAAGTTTTGTGCTAGTTGGATATTCGGATTCTGACTATGCCGGTGACAAAGTGGAGAGAAAGAGCACTTCCGGGACTTGTCAATTGTTGGGAAGATCACTTGTCTCATGGTCATCCAAGAAGCAAAATAGTATTGCACTATCTACCACTGAGGCCGAATACATCGCCGCGGGTAGTTGTTGTGCACAAATCTTGTGGATGAAGGCTACATTGAAAGACTTTGGAATCAACTTAAAAAATGTGCCATTGCTATGTGACAATGAAAGTGCCGTGAAGCTAACCAACAATCCGGTTCAACATCAAAGAACAAAGCATATTGATGTTCGCCATCACTTTATTAGAGATCATCAACAAAAGGGTGACATTGCTATTGAGAGTGTGGGCACCGAAGATCAATTAGCCGATCTATTCACCAAGCCACTTGATGAGAAGAGATTTCACAAGCTAAAGAATGAGTTGAACATACTTGACTTCTCCAACATGAGTTGATGCACTCCATATATGACATGCCTCTCCTTCGAGCCCCAAGGTACAATTGGTTGACATGTCATACATACTATGCTAAGGACTTGTTTAGTGCATCTAGTCATAATTTACATGTTCTAGGCTCATTCATGAAAATCAAATGAATTTGAAGTTTATATGGTACCACTATTGTTTCCATGACTTGTATGATCTAGTGGTAGCATATAACTTGTTTAAGTAGCTTGTGATCCTAAGTGCTTAATCCAAAAAAAAACTTGTCTAAATATTTGCTTCAACATGGTGCATGATAACCCTTCTAGGGAGGTGTGAAGAAGCTTGCCCTTGGATCAAACCGAAGTATTTTATTTATGCAAGCAATCTAGGTTGAACCATAAACTTGATCCTCACCCCATATTTCAACATGATAATCTCTCTAAAGTTTACTCCTTGTGGTCAATTGGTGCCAAAGGGGGAGAAATTGTTGTTCACAAAGATAGAACTCAAAGGGGGAGAAGCACAAAGGGGGAGAAAAATTTTGTTCATAAAGATAATTTTAAGCACACAAGTAGGGGGAGCAAGCTCTTAAACATGAATGTTGCGTTTCCATGTGCACTTCATATGTATGATGCATAGTTATGCATTTCTTTTTCTCCGATACATTGCTTGTGTGGTGACTTGCTAGTATAATTTGAATGATGCTTTGAGGTACTAGCATGAATAGGAAGTAGTTAGATTTTTCTTGCTTCATGTTTTTCAAAGTGGTACTAGAACCTTGCTTATAATGTTGATCTCACGAGGTTTCTAGTTATATTTGTGTTTTTACAAGTGGTATCTAACTACACAAGGTGCTAAGATGGTGTTTATCGCTACTCCGATGGTGTCACGCTTCAAAGGTCTATAATCTTAAACACTTAGCACCTATTGGTAGTCAATGCTCCTATACTTTCCTATCTAACATGTATGCTTCCAAAATCCAAACATATAGCATACATGTAGGGGGAGTCATTGCTATCAATTTGAATTCATGATCACATGTCCATAATTCTTACACATGGTAATATACTTGGACAATGTGACATGGGTTCAATCAAAATTTTATCATAACATCTTTGTGAAAGGGTTGTCACCAATTACCAACAAGGGGGAGATTGAAAGTCCTATGTTTGGTGTTGGTAATTAGTGACAATGCCTAAGTACTAATCCTATGCCTAAGTTGTATGTAGCATATGAGGATTAGTACACTCCAAGGTTGGTGGCAAGATGGACATGGTGATCATGATGGCCACACTTGGATTTGGACGCAACCCTACGTGATCAAGGCAAAGGTATATGCTTAAGGGTTGTGTTTTAGTAACCAAGACACCTAGTGGGTGTGGTTACATTATAGGATAGATAGCCGTACTATAAAGAGGGGAATGACGCGGCTATTGAACTCCTAAGTGCCTCTAGATGTGCATTTCATAATCATATGCATTTGGATAGAATTAATAACGCCTCGAAAAATGATTGTGAAAATGCTAACACACTCACACATGACGAGATCACTTGGTGGTGTTAGCACATTTGCGAAGGCAGTGGAGTTTGAGTGGTAGAGAGGGTTTGGGGTCCTCTCTCCCTCCCGCCGAGCTTGCGAGGCGGGATTCAGGCGTTTTCGAGGAGTTGGAACGACTATTTTCCACTACGCCGAAAGTCCGGAAAAGAAACAGAAGCGAACGGAGGTCACAGAGGTGACCGGACGCTGAACCGGACGCGGTCCTTGCATGACCGGACGCGTCCGGTCAGTGTTCAGTGTCTGCGCGATTTTCAGTTCGATGATCGGACACGAGGCGCGCCCGGTCACTGATGATCGGACGCGTCCGGTCGTTCAGGGAGCTTACTGGACTCTAACCGGACGCTGGCACTGTCGCGTCCGGTCATTTTCTTCAGCGTGTCCGGTCACTGTTTCGTTGAGCGCTGCTCAGGCGACCAGCGCGTCCGGTCCTTCACGGGACCAGCGCGTCCGGTCAGTTGGACCAGCGCGTCCGGTCGTTGCTTCGCAGTTAGCCATTGGGCGACCAGCGCGTCCGGTAGTTTGGACCAGCGCGTCCGGTCAGTACTTCACGAGTTAGCCGTTGGGCGACCGGCGCGTCCGGTCAGTTGGACCAGCGCGTCCGGTCAGCCCGATTTCGGCTGTTTAAGTTTCTAACGGCTCTATTCGAAGGGGTACGTCTATAAATACTCGTTGGCCGGCTCAAGGCTCTATCTCTCGAACATTTTGACATACTTGTGAGCACTTTGAGCTAAGCAACTCCCCTCCCACTCATCTCTCTTGCTTCTTTGCATATTCGAAGTGAGATTGAGTGATCCAAGTGCATTTGCATTGTGAGATAGCATCTAGTTGGCACTTGGTGGTTGATTTGCTGCGGGATTCTTATTTCTCTTGGTGGTTGCCGCCACCTAGACGGTTTGGAGCAGCTTGGAGGCGTTGGCAAGAGTTGGTGATTGTTCTTGGCCACCTCCGGTGATTGTGAGGGGTTTGTGCCTACCTCGGCGAAGCACCAAAGGCAACATTAGTATATTGCTCGTGTCATTGCAACCTTTTGCCATTTGGTAGGTTCTTGTGGTGCCTTTTGAGAGGCTCGGTGTGTGACCGATTAGCCACCGAACCACGTGGTGAAGAGGGACACAACGGGGACTAGCGTGCCGGCAAGCACGTGAACCTCGGGAAAAATCTTTGTGTCATCACTTTCATATTGTGATTGATTGATCCCGGTGTTCGGTTATCTTGGTATTCATTGTTGATCATATTGGTTGGCTCAATACTTCGCCCCTCGGTGATACCCTCCTATCTCTCTCTTGTGTTAATTTCTTAGCTATCTTTGCTAGCTAGTTAGCTTTGCTAGAGTAGTTCTTTTGTGTAGCTTGCTAGTTGTAGTTGTAATTACCTTCTCGGTTTGACTTGTGCGGTTGAGTGCAAATACTAGAATTGTGAATTGGATAGGTGGCTTGCAAACACCCCATAGGCTAAGCAAAACTCGCATCTCGCTATTTGTTATATTGATAAACTTGTTTAGCTTGTCTTTGTAGAAATTTTTAATAGGCTATTCACCCCCCTCTAGCCATCAAGACCTTTCAACCCTCTTTCCAGCAGTCCATCTAGAGAGCCGACAATTGCAATATCAACGGGCTGCTCACCGTATTGCTGATAGAGCAGCTCAAGCCCAGCTCAAGGAAGAGATGCTGCAGCTAAAACAAATTGTCGATGAGAAACACAAGAGTATCGGTAACTTGCAGACTTCGAGTACCGATCTTAAGCAGAAAATTTTGGATCTATCGACAAAGAGGACATCTCTACTAGCTGAATTGGAGGAAGTTGAAACAGCCCTAACTCATGCCAGACAAGAAGAGGGCCAGCTTCCCGATGCCATCAAGGCCCTTCAGCAAGAAAGAGACGTCCAAGCTCGCAAAGCCTTGGCCTTGAAGAAGAAACTTAAACCTGTGGAGGGTGTTGCCGATGAAGACATTAAAGAAATGAAGGAAGCCGACCAGATTCGCCTACGCGCGATATCGGCTATCCAATCCTTGTTAAACTTGTAATTCTTGTTTACTGCATCGATAATTTATGAGACATCGACATCCCTGTATAACTCTAGCCGATAGGACTGTTATCGGCACTTATACTTTCATGCATCCATCCAGATACTAGGGTAATATTTCTTTAAATATTTTCCATTTAATGCTCTAGGAAACACAACCCCTTCGAGGGTTTTGAGAATATATGCGTTACCAGGAACAGATTGATTTATCCGATATGGATCCTCCCAATTAGGAGACCACTTTCCAAACTTTGAACTTTTAGTCCCAATCGGTAAAATCAACTTCCAGACCAGATCTCCATCGGCAAACTCATCCATTAAAACTCTTCTTCAGAACCGACTGCTTGGATCGGTGGAATTTCATAATCAGCAACCTTGAGGAACTCTTTCTCCCAAACTTCTCCTGATATGCATTTGGTTCGTTCATAAGTATCTGATTCTGTCGATGCGATGATATAAGAAGAATCACCAAGGACAACCTCAATCTTATCCCCAATCCATTGTACGAGGCATTGATGCATTGTAGAAGGAACACAACAATTAGCATGAATCCTGTCCCTACCTAGAAGCAGATTATATGCACCCTTGCCATTAATAACAAAGAATGTTGTTGGTAAGGTTTTGCTGCCGATGGTCAACTCAACGCATACTACCCCTTTAGCTGGTGACACATTGCCTTCAAAATCCTTTAGCATCATATCGGTTTTGGTTAAGTCTTGATCTCCCTTACCAAGTTTCTGATACATCACATAAGGCATAATATTAATTGCAGCCCCTCCATCGATAAGTATCTTGGATACAGGCTGCCCATCAACTCTGCCTTTCATAAACAAAGCCTTGAGATGCTATCTCTCGTCATCGGTAGGTTTCTCAAAAATAGCCATCATTGGATCTAGCGTCAACTGAGCTACTTGGTCAGAGAAAATGACTTCTTCCTCATTATCAGATAGTGCCAAAAACTCCATCGGCAACATAAATACCATATTAACATCTGCCGATGGGCCCTTATTTTTGTGTTTCACTTGCCACTGCTGATTGCTAGATCTCTCATTGGAGGAATTTTCCTCTCAATATAGGTCCTCCTGACGCTCACGCTGCATCCTCCTTTTCTGTGTCTTTGTTAAACCCTCTGGGCACCATTGAGGGAGCTTAGTTTTCCAAACCAGCTGATAACAGGTCCCAGTTGATTCTACACTACGTATATTAGGATCCCTGTAAAATGTTTCTTCATCGGGGGCTCTTGCGTTTGCCATCTCTTCAAGCTCCTCTTGATTCCTTAGAAAGTATCCAGCACATTTACCAAGCCTCTTATGTACACTAAGTCTGCCCCCCAGCCGATCATGCACTGATACTCTACCTCTGATCGGCTCATCAATAGACAAACCCTGATTGCCATGTTGAAACCTCCTTTCTGACCGATTAACTCTATAATAACCATTGCACTCCGGGCAATTTTCAACAATAGGTAATTTAATACCTTCTTCCCAACAATGGATGAAAAACAGACACCTCCAATGATCCTTATGTCGATACCACTCTTCTCGGCGTCTCTCTTCTTGCTGCTGTCGATATCGGTCCCTTCGCTGATGCCAACCCTCCTGCTGCCTTCGATGGGTAATCACAATGCTAGATCGAGGGGGTTTTCTAGAACTACTACTTTCTCCCAGTAGCCCCTTGCTTTTTGCATCATCGGTAGTTATCCGATGTTGGGGATCCACTGATGCGTTTTTCTCAGCAGCTTCTGATGTCAACACCTTGGTCTTACCTTTGGCATCCAACATATTTGCTGGAAAAGGATGTTGATCAATTTTCATCGGCTTCTGGATCTTGGAATTACCAAACTTAATTCTCCCAGATTCAATAGCTAATTGTAACTATTGCCTGAACACTTTGCACTCATTTGTACTATGTGAAGTTGCATTGTGCCATTTGCAGTATAGAATTTTCTTCAACTCTTCTGCCGATGGGATCACATGATTAGGTGACAGCTTAATCTGGCCCTCTTGAAGCAGAAGATCAAATATCTTGTCAGCCTTGGTGATATCAAAAGTAAACTTCTCTGGCTCTTTCTGACCAAAGGGACAAGATATCGCCTTTTTATTCTTAACCCACTCAGCTAAACCGATAACTGGCTCTTCATCTGAATCAGAATCTTCTACCTCTCCGACAAATGAAACCTTCTTGCTCTAATTCTTTTTAGGTTCAAAAACCCTAATATCTTGATCAGAGATCCTTTGCACGAAATGACTCAGGCTTTCAAACTCCTGAGAAGCATATCTGTCCTTAAGGTGTGGCAATAATCCTTGGAAAGCCAGATCGGCAAGTTGCCGATCATCCAGCACCAGGCTATAGCACTTATTTTTTACATCTCGTAGCCTTTGCACAAAGCTTTCTACCGATTCGTCATTATGTTGTCTCAATTTTACCAAATCGGTAAACTTCTTTTCATGAATTCCAGCAAAGAAATATTTATGAAATTGCTTTTCTAGATCAGCCTAAGTAATAATAGAATTTGGCGGTAATGAAATAAACCATGTGAATGCTGATCCAGACAAAGATGATGAAAATAATCGAACTCTTAATTCATCTCTGCTAGCTGCCTCTCCACATTGTATAATGAAACGATTAACATGTTCCATGGTTGATGTATCGTCTTGCCCAAAGAACTTAGTGAAATCTTGTACCTTGTACCGATTTGGGAGAGGAATTAAATCATATGCCGGAGGGTACGAAGTCCGATAAGAATAAGTGTTGACCTTGGGTTTTATCCCAAACTGATCCTTCATAATTTCTTCTATCTTATCGGCCCAAAAAGCATCAGCCTCTTGTTGACGATATGGCTGAATTTCTACAGGAGGTACTTGTTGATATCCCTCTGCGTATCTTTGTGGCCCACGATCTCCAGCAATCGGCATATTTGCTGTTACTTGTGGTCCATTAACCTACTGGAAAGGATTCATTGGCTGAGCTGCCGATGCTTGATTCTGAAAACCAGCTTGCATATGACCTTGATGAATTCCTGCAACCTGCTGATTTTGCTGAACTGTATGTTGAACAGACAACTGTCCTGACCAACCGTTATTAGAATTCATCGGTACTGATATTGTTGGATAATTATAACCAGCTTGAGGCATGAATTGGACCCTAGGTTGACTCATAGCAGGAGCCTTCTGCTGCATTGACAGTAAGCTTGTCGATGGACTTGAATTAGGTGTTTGAACCAAAGGCATCTGGAAACTTCCTAGAGTTGGTTGCACAGTAGTTGCTGTAGCAAATTGAGGCACTTGAGCTATCGGTGAAATAGCCGATGGTAAAGGAGCTTTTCCTGCTGCATCAAACACTTGAGGTAACCCAAGATTGAAAGCAGATGACTCTGGAGGCATATCATATCCCCACCAATTAGCAGGAATCTGGCTATTCTAAGATACGGGGCCTGACAAAGCTGATGCCGATAGATCTGTATTAAGCTGAACTCGTCCTCTTGATAGTACCGAGTCTGATCGTATCGGTGTAGATTGCATATTAGGTAAGCCTGCTGATACTGGAAGGGAAGTAACTTCTGTACCCACAACGGCCGAGGGAGCCGATGGAGTATTGACAGATGCCGACTCTGGTTGATGATAGGCAGGCCCAACATAATGCGGTGACGCTTGCCCTTCTTTGAGAGTTCGAACCACAACATTATGAACAGTATTGGACAGCACATTGGAGTGATTAATTAAAGCACGATTTACTGCAGAATTAACCATCTCTTGAAGTTTACCCGGATTGGAGTCAAAGGTAACTTGCCGAGGCAACGGCAAATCTTGCTTCTGGATGACTTGTCCGCTCTTGTTCAAGCTGAATGATTTCAGGCAAAGCAGTCTATATTCTTCTATAGCCTTTTCCATAGCCTGCTTCTGCTCTTCCTTAAGATCTTCTTCTGATACCGCGATGATGTTCCCCGCATCGATCTCAGGATTGAACATATTGATCAGATGTGTCCCACCGAGCGTGCCAAAATATGTGTTGATGCAAAAGTGGATCTGCAAACACAAAGGGCTAATACCCGAAATCGATATCCAAAGCGTGCCAGTCGATTTGACCTGTTAATCGACAAGGATGAAGATACGAGTACTTTGGTCCTGACAACAGTGATACGCCCAGAAGTCACGGCCAAGAGGTACTCACGCGGAACTCGAGGATCGTCGAAGGTCGCACTAAAGCGATGCAGCTCGCCGAATCGATGAGAACTCATAAAAAAGGAAAAATATGCAAATTGACGAAGTCGCCGAAAAGTAAATAGATGCAAATAGGAGTAAAAGTTGGTTTTGATATTGATTGATATATCTATTACATTGCCCCTCAATTTATATTTATACCCTGATCTAAGGAGACATAACCACATACGACTAGGACACCAAATCCATATCTAAGGAAACACGTGACTCTTACATGAATCATACTCTAACAAATATAGAAAAGGAAATCAACTCCTATCTATTTTCCTGTCCGCCTCAATTACGATGGAATTCTCGTTGACCTCCTTTCCATCGGCATACTTCTTGTTTCATCGGCAGTAGTCTTCAAGCCTTCCTTAATCGGCATCGGCAATAACACCTCCGACCTTATCGGCAACGCCTGAGTCTAAATCAACCTTTCCATCGATCACCACCATTCATCGGCAATCATCTTTACAAGCTGATTTTCATCGGCTGTCAGCGTACACAGTAACTTTTCTCCTACCGATTAGCCCACTCTGACCATCTTGACACGTGCCAAAAAACGGTGTCAACACACAACTTATGTACAAAAGTTATCAAACACAATTTTTTATATAACTTATGTGCATAAGTTATTCTATATAACTTATGTACGTAAGTTATTCAATACAACTTATGTGCACAAGTTGTAAGTTATATGTTATAAATGCATATAAATTGCTACTAAAAAATTATTCAAAACATATTCAAGTGGGTCTAGTTTTGTTCGTCTTGTCATGTAGAACACACCGGTACAGACAGAATTTAAAATAAATACACCGTTCAGAAGTCGTAGCAATTTAAAAATAAATACTTTGATTTTTTGCTGATGTCAATGCTGACATCAGCGCATGCATAACCGCACAGGGAGGGGTATAGTTTTCCAAACGGGCTGCACGGCACTACACAGCACTACACGACACTAGGCACGACACTAATAGGCACGCGTGCCAACCGTTCCGTGTCGTGTAGGGTTGCCGTGCCCAGCTTCAAGCACGGGCACGACACTAAGGATGATACTTAGTGTCGTGTCGTGCCAATGGGCACGCGAGCACGATAGTGTAGTGCCATGTCCAGGCACTAAAACCACACAAACATTCCAAAAACTCAGAATTCAATGATCTTTTCAGATATATCATCAAATCAAAGCAATAATATGTCAAAATAGAGAATAAAGACAGATCACAAAGACACAAACAAAGCAAAAGGAAGGAGTTGTGCAATGACTGCCTCATTAAAAACATGTCTAGCTAAAACTCACCCTTATGAGAAACCCTAGACAGGGAAAAAGAGTGCAGCCAGCCCCAAAAGATTAATTGTTCATTACATCAACATCCAAGGTCCAAAGCATCCAGAGTTTTAAGATTACAGAACCATTACATAAATGAAATGACTAATCAAGATAAAGGTCTTCATAGGCAGCCTCCAGGTCCTTGTCCTCCACCATATGCTGTAGCCTTGATTCAGCAGCTTCCCAATCCTTGATGCATGCCAGCGCCTCCACAGTCTCAGGCTTCAACCTTCACCGCTGTTCTTCAATGATCCTGCCAGTGGTGCTGAAAGTAGCTTCTGAAGAGATGGTAGAAACAGGCACACTGAAAACATCTTTAGCTAGGGTAGAAAGAACAGGATAAGTTAGTTTATGTTGATGCCACCAATGCAAGAGGTTGAAATCATCATCAAACTGACTGACAATGTCACAATCTAGGTAGGTTGTGAGTTCAGAACCAGTGTTAGATGAAGCAGTTGCTGCATGAAGCAAGGTAGTAGCAGGAATACTCCTGGACATATCAAGATTAGGAGGAAGGACTTCATCATCATCCTCATATATATCAGCCCAAGCTGTTCTTTTCTTACCAAATAGGCTTGGAGGGGCAGCCCTTTTCTCCCTAATAGAACCATATAGATCATCATATTTATGATATAGTTTGAAAAGAAGGGTTCTAGTTTCAGTCAACTTGTTGGTATAATCAGCATCAGTAAGCAAATGTAACTTCCTAAGCACTTTATTGAAACCTTTAATTTTAGCTCTAGGATCCAAGATAAATCCAATGCAATACAGATGAGGTATGGTTCTCCAGTATTTATTGTACTTATCAATCATAGGTTGCACAACACCTCTAATATGTTCATCATTTTGATACTTATGCAGGTGTATAGCAATCTTAACAATATGATGAACCATAAGTGGAGCAGTAGGATAGTACACACCAGACAAAGCAACTGTTGAGTCATAAAATAGTTCAAGGAATGCCAGTATTTTAGTTGCTATAGCCCAATGATCATGAGTCAAAAGAAAGGGAGCATTTCTACCTCTAGGATAATTAGACTCAATGAAAGTATGCAAAATTTCCTTGTGGGGCATCAAATGTTTAAGCATCAGATATGTAGAGTTCCACCTGACATCCATGTCCAATCCAAAACTCCTAGGTTTAACAGAAGAAGCCATGCAATAACTTTTATATGCAGCAATTCTTTGGTTAGAAGCATTAAGCCATGATATTGCAGTTCGAAAAGCATCAAGCATAGGAGTAACAAGAACAAGAGCCTCCTTCACTATCAGGTTTATGATATGACAAGCACAGCGTTGATGGAAAAACAGATCAACACCCAAGTACTCCTTAAGTATAGGTTTCAGTGCATCAATGGCTTTTGTATTAGCAGAAGCATTGTCCAAAGTTATAGAAAAAACTTTGTTTTGTATACCATAATCATTAAGCACAACATTAACACGATCAGCAATGTTCTCAACATTATGTGACACATCAATAAGCCTTAAACCAAGCACCCTTTTTTCAAGTTGCCAATCAGCATTAATATAATGAGCCACAACAGACAAGTAATCTTGTTTAGCATTTCTAGACCAGATATCAGAAGTAATAGCAACAGAAGAAATGGCACTACTCTTCATAGTTTCTATCAGAGCATCACACTTATCATTGAAGTACTTAAGTAGATCTCTACTAGTAGTTTGCTTAGAAACAGCTTTAAATCTAGGGTTATGTGCAATGCGTATGTATTCTTCCCATGCCTCAGTTTCCCCAAGACGAAGAGGAAGGTCTAGCCTAGCAAGCAAACGAACAAGCTGAACACGAGCTACCTCAGAAGAATAATCCCAATTACGAGCAGTACCATCTTTAGTGAAAGTAATGTGGGACTGAGTCAGGCGAGACTTCTCCTTCTTCTTCTTCTCACAAACCTCCATATGACGGAGGAGGTGGCCAGTCCCAAATTTAGAATATCTAGTGTATTCTTTACGGCAGTGAAGACAACGAGCGCCATACCTGACATCCTTACCATTTACCTTCTTGAAGAGCTTCTCAAAATCCTCCCAGCATGGTGAGGTAGAAGGACGTTTAGGCCTGCTACTGGAGGCATCAGCAGCACCGGCGTCGCCGCCAGGAAGGGGATCATCGCCCTGGATTGGGGCCACATCGTCGTCGACGGGATGTGGGTGACCAGCAGAACCCTCGAAGAGCTCCTCGGAAGAACGACGACCGAAGAGCTCCTCGGCATCCCCAACGAGATCATCCTCATCGTCTCCGGTCAACCCGCAGAGCCGCATCTCCTCGTTTCCGATCATGGTTAGACCGATCTCGTCCTCGTCCGACATCTCCGCCTCCGGTCCCTCAACACCAAGGCCTGCCGAACGACAAAACCACAGAGAAGATTAAGACCGTGAAGAAACCAAGAAGTGAAGAAGATCATGGAGGACAAGATCTAGGGTTACGGCTCACCTCACTTGACGGAGCACCAAAGACAACGGTGACGACGACGTTGCCAAGATCCGGCACCCTGGTATCTCAACGCATCAGAGCGGAGCCCCAAAGCTGCCAGAGTCTGGCAACAGCGACGTCTATGACGAAGACGAGAGAGAGAGAGGATGAGGGGAGATGGACGAGCCTACGGTCACATCGACTTGTAGGAAGGAAGAAGAGGGGTAGGGGATGCTGATCCGTGTGCCCGTGAGCCGTCGCGGCCCTCTGCTTCTCATCGGACAACGGGAAGGAGGATCTAGGGTTTCAGCGCAGGGAGCCAGGGAGGAGGAGGCGCCGCATCGAGAGCGAGAGGAGGCGGAAGAAGAGGGGTGGGGGATGCCGATCCGTGTGCCCGTGAGCTGCCGTGGCCCTCTGCTTCTCACCGGACGACGGGAAGGAGGATCTAGGGTTTCAGCGCAGGGAGCCGGGGAGGAGGAGGCGCCGCATCGAGAGCGAGAGGAGGCGGAAGAAGAGGGGTGGGGGATGCCGATCCGTGTGCCCGTGAGCTGCCGCAGCCCTCTGCTTCTCACTGGACGACGGGAAGAAGGAGGATCTAGGGTTTCAGCGCAGGGAGCCGGGGAGGAGGAAGCGCCGCATCGAGAGCGAGAGGATGAGGCAGGGGGTGGGGGGAAATGACCTAGGGTTTTGGAAGTCGCCGTGGCGCCGGCTTATATAGGCCTCGCCCACCGCACCGTGTCGACCCCGTGCCGGTCGTTGGAGCGGGCCGTGCCCGGGCCGTACCACTGCGCTGGCATTGCGGCCCAAGCACGGGCACGGTGCCGGGCCGTGCTTGGCACGGACACGATGGAGGCCGGGCCGGGCCGTTTTTGTATCGGGCTTTTTTGTATCGGGTCCGTGCCAGCCCGCTTAATCCGGCCCGTTTGGAAAAACTGTAGGGAGGGGAGGCACGCGCACGCCGGTTGAGACGCACGCGTCTGTAGGAGCGTTCGCTGGATTCCTTGCCGGTGAACGATCACTGAATTGGATTTGGGGCTGGGGCCTGGGGGTCGCGTGCTATGCGCCGCGCGCGACGGGTCGTAGCATATCCGCCTCCATAATCAAACCCACATCTTTAGAAATTACAGAGAAAACTCGATGACCGAGTTGCTTCACATTAAAAGCATTGAGATTGTCGTCCAGAATAGCTTGTACTAGAATGGAAGCAACAGAAAGATCATGCAGTCGATATTTACAACGGCCAAAAGGAACCACCAAGAAGAATTCTTTATATAAAAGAGTAGAATCAAAACACAACGTTGACTCGGCGAGTTGAATTTGTCGAGGATTTCTTGTTCCACAGCTTTCTTGGGCCAAAAATAGGGATGAAAACGGAACAGAAATATTCCGAATTGACCGTTTTCGTTTTCTATATTATGAACCGTTTTTTAACATGAAAAATTGTCAGTTTCAATCGGTTTCACAACCATTTTCAACCATTTTTTGTACTCTTTAATTGCTAAATGTAGAAATATCCCGAACCGACCGTTTTCGTTTTTCTATATCGTAAGTCCGTTTTCGACCGTTTCCGACCGTTTTCATCCTTAGCCAAAAATATAAGGGGCCTGTTTGGATCCATGAGTCCCTATCCCTACTCTATTTGAATGGAGGGACTAATAATGGCCATTGAAGCTATTGTACAAAGATCAAAACGCCCATAATGCACACAATCTTCTCGGGGGAGTCCAACTTTCTCCTTTCTCCGTGCTGTCATGGCAGCCTACCTGGGCGAAGAGCTCAGCCCACCATAGCCATGGTGGCGAAGAGCTCAGTTCCCCTCTTCTTTTCATCGTGGGAGCGTGGGGACGCGGGTGCATGCCATGCTATGTCAGTCCACCGCACATGCATGGTGGCCCGCCGTGCACACAAGCAATAATACCACCCCAGTACCTCACGTCCTCACCCCAGCAGCAGCAAGGCAGTAACCCCACGCACATATGAGCGTCCTCGACATGGCCAGAGGCCTGCCGTCTTTTTCCCACTCAACATCTCCCCTCCCGCCGGTCCGCACCGGCGGCACTCCTTCCAAAGAGAACCATGTTCTCTCTCTGGTCTCTGCACACTCTCCCCACCCACACCCAGCACTGCAAAATTCTGCCATCGTTGAAGTTGCTCCAAGTGATAAATGAGCAGTGCGCCTCCAAGTCCAATGGCTCTCCCCACCCACACCCAGCATCTCGCCATTTGTTGCCCTGCACCCAACTAGCATGTACTACCTCCAAGCAAGCAAGAGAAACGGAGAGTGAGTGTGACCGAGATCGAGCTTAAACCATGGATCTCGCCTTGGGGGCCATGACCGGCCTGGCCCCCAAGCTGGGCGACCTGCTCATGGCGGAGTACGTCGTGCAGAAGGGCCTCAAGCCCGACATCGAGTCCCTCTCCAGGGAGCTTGCGATGATGAACGCAACCCTCGTCGACGCGTCTCAGGTTCCACCTGACCAGCTCAGTGAGGTGGAAAAGCTCTGGGCTTGGAGGACGCCATCGACGACTTCCTCCTGCGTGTGGCTCGCGGTGAGTCTGCAACCACTGCCACTGATGCTAACGTCTTCAAGAAGATCCTTGGCAAGGTCGCCGCCGCGATGAAGAAGGTCAAGCGTCGCCACCAGATATCCGACAAGGTCAAAGACATCAAGAAGCTCTCCAACGAGCTAGATGAGCTCCGTGCCAAGTACACGGTTAGAGGTCTGGGAGCTGATCTTGCCGTGAGCACCGGCATCGACCCCCGAGGCTCCTGCTGGACGAGGCCGTAGCGGAGCGTGCCGGGCGACAGGCTCGCCTGGTCGGCGTCGTCGCTGGGGTCGGTCACCACATAGGTCTTGCCGTTCTTGCCGCCGAGGGAGCCGTTGCCGAAGACAACCGCGCAGTCCGCGAGGCGCTGCCTGTTGTCGCCTTGTCGGCCCAGCTGGTGTCGCAGCGCCAGCAGTCGTCCACCGGATTGCCGCTGCTGCTGCATTCGCCTACCATCCGTCGTCGGTGCACCGACGACATGTTCACGCTGCTTCTGTATTCTTGCAAGGGACACGCTCAAAGGATTAAGCTAGGCTCCATTATATTGTGTGCTTCTATTATATGATGATCGTGCTTAGCTTTTAAGCAAAAGAATGAAATATTAAAGAAGAACCAGTAAGTTCGCAATAAAAAAATGTTAGAATGGACTATGCGCCATTGCTCCATCATTGTAGCCTGTCTAATACCATTTATTTTCCTTTCTCTTGTGTTGAAAGTAGAAACTTGCCGTCTTGGATGGGCCATCGCTGATGTCCGTTTCATAAGTGTTTGTAAAATGAATACTATCACATTTTCATTATCTTCTTAATTCCCTCTTTCTTTCTGATTTAAAATACTATGAAACTTAGTTCAGTTTACAAGCTAAATTCATGTTATTTTAGGTTTACAAATCTTCAACAACTATGGACCTTGGGAATGATCATATGGAAGATTGTTGAGAGGAGGAAGTTGTCTTTGTCTAAGCTCTGAGAACTATTAACTTTGTATGGTGAGCTTGGTAGCTTGTCGAACTTGTGTCGCTGCCATCATGGCACTCCAGTTCCGGCCCGCGCGTAGAGATGGCAATGGACCTTTAGAGCATCTCCAACAGTCTCCTTTCCTAATCCCTAATGAGAAAAAACTAATATTTTGGAGGTTTTATAGCTCCAGCAGTTCCTCAAACCCAACCCCAATGAGAAAATCTTTTCTCAGTCCCTCAAATCATAACATCCCACCCCTCAAATAAAGGGGAGACCCCTCCTCCCCCAATCTACTATTTTTCTCATTGGGGATTGGATTTTATTATTTTGCTGGAGAGAAAACCTTCAAAATTCTAAAACACGCTTTCTATCTCCCCTGATATAGTTTTTGGGTTGGAGTTTTCTCTTACTGCTGGCTCTTATCACCATTTCTCTACAGGAAATTATCCTACTAGGGGATGGTCATGGTGCAATTTCAACCCCACAGAGAGATTAATGGGGCAAAATCTTTCCGGCCGGCTATGACTTCACTATTTCCCGTTATACTGGACGACGGAGATTTGTTTTAGAGGAATGTTTGGTCAAAAACCAAATGAAGACATATAAATAAAATAATGTAATGCAAGACAGACACATGCACACATTCGAGAACCACATATTTCATTAATTCTTTCTTGAATATACAAAATACATGATCAACGAAAAAATGTCTCCTTCCGTCTTCAGCGTCATGCTTAAGGAGAGGTCTGACTTATAGGAAAATTGCGTAGTTCGCCGATTCCCGAGGCCTGGTTGGCGCGTCCGGTTAATTACATCCGCAAGACAAGCTTGCGGAAAACCTCCGATTAAGCTGCGCTTTATGGTCGTCAAGTATTGATTTGATCATCGTCAGCCATATGCGATATATGGCATAGTAACAATGAGTGGCTTTATGTCGCCGATGCTCGGTCGTGACATCGCCATCGTGGCGTCAAAATAAACGGAATATATTGATAATAAAGGGGATGACTTTCGCCTCATCGGTGCCCAGTCATGTACGTCGGCCTTCATTAACACGGACGTGTGTGAGTTGCCTTTGCCTTGTCGGTGCTCAGCAACGATGTGTCCGATCCCGTAATTGGGACGTGTCGGTGGAGTAGTGACCTCGCCTTATCGGCACTTGGCCAGAGTTCTGTCTAGCCTCGTCGGCACTAGACGTAGATGAATATATAGTAGAAAATGCGCAATAAATTAGCGGTACGAGTATTGTTCGGATGATGCTTTCTCATGGGATCAAATCGACAGCCTCCCGGTGTCCGCATTTTATAATGAAACGAGGCATTCTCGTCTCGTGCATCTCGACTTTTGTCATTGTGACGATCAAGGGCTGCGATGAGCGGGGTTTTCCCGTCTCATGCGTCTTGTCTTTTCTCCTTGCGACGAGCGGGGGTTTCCCGTCTTGCGCGCTACGACGAGCGGGGCGTTCCCGTCTCGCGAGTCTTGTCGCTTGTCATCGTGACGAGCGGAGGTTTCCCGTCTCGCGCGCTGCGACGAGCGGGGCGTTCCCGTCTCGCGCATCTTGATGTTTGTCATCGCGATGAGCGGGGGTTTCCCATCTCATACGCCACGACGAGCGGGGCGTTCCAGTCTCGCGTGTCTTAATTTTTTTTTAGTCACCGGTAACTCGACGACGTCCTCGCGCGGCGAGGGTTCTGATGTCGTCAAGCTGCTAGACTCAGCACAGTAATATATTGAAAGAACATTGACGCTTATATGCACTTGCTGGTACATCTAAATCAGCCGCTCACCAGGAAACACGACGGCTGAACCGGAGGACATAGTCACAGCTGAAGCGAATCGGCGTCTGGAGGCGGCAGCGCTGGAGCAACAGGAACGCGTGTGATGACTTCTGGCGCGATGGGCAGCAAGGTGTTGGCGTGTTGCGTGGATGCGTATGCGTGCGTGAGATGCTGCTAGCTACTTGTAGGCGGCGGCGGCTTATCAGCGTGGATGTGTGGATGCGTCAAAAAAACCCCTCCTCCGTAGAGACTTGGCTCCTTTATATAGGCAGGCAATTTGGGTAGCAGCTGGCTCTCTCGGCTGCACGCGCGCCGCCCAGAGTCTGTTGAGGAGCGCGAGATACCCGCGGCTGGCAGCTTGCGTGCTTATCTCCAGGTGATAGCTATCTTTCGTAATCCAGTTGAGATATTTGTTGACTGCACGGACGTGTACGCGGCGATCATATCCCATCCGAACACCAGCATCAACTAACATCTCTCCCATGCAGTCCATGACGTGTGGACCCGGCGAGATGTAATTGAAACAAACCTAATATACGTACGTATATTTAGCTAGTCCAAAAGCATGCGGCCGATAGACGTGCGTGTACGCGCACGTATCAGACGGCCGTATATACTGAGTGTCCTAAAATATTTTGTACTATGTACCAAGCCGCACCACACAGCATCGACCCGTAGCCGGTTGGTACGCAACTGTACGTAAAATACATGGGTAGATCGACCGGCGTATACACGAACTCTACGGCCGGTTCTGGTGGTCTTGGGTGTACCAGCGCATGTACACGACCGCGCTCGTTGGTCCTCCACTCGTACATGTTAACTTCTTTTCACCAGCTTGCATGAAGAAACGTGCTAGCTTCTTCTCGCCTCATCAACACACATGCACGCATGCATGGCACCGTACGTGCATGCTAGCTTCTTGGGTTGCACGTTGAGGTGCATATATAGATGTATGGCGCTGTAGCATATTAGCTTCTCTCCTATACACGTATACACCGGAGAAACACATACATCTCTATATGTATTTCCTTGCGTATTTTTCCTCTTAACTATGTGCCCGGTGGTACACATTGGTACATGTGTGCACATGGATTTTAACTTGACCAAAAACCCATCAAACAAGGAAACACCTCAAAAAACTAGGTAGCTAAAAAATAAGATTTACAAAAGCCATTCGGCGGCTCTAGCAACCAGACATGCCTGCCAGCAGTTTCGTACGAGGAAATCTAGCTAGGCAATGTTTGTCAATGTTGGCCCTTCTTCCTTCATGCACAAACCCAACCTTCCGGAACTCAACAGACCGTGTTTTGATCTCTTGAACTACATGGCCGTGACATCCCATCGCTTGCCCCCAGATACTGCTTATAACATTGGCGCAATCACTTGCAATCCCAAACTGACGAAACACCAAGTGGCTTGCCAGTGACAGTCCTTCCCTGCATGCCAGTGCCTCCATTATCTCGGGGTCGGTTAACTCCGTCCAAGACTGCTGCTGAAGCACCAAGGAAATTGCATGTCCCGTCTCGAGCAACAGCTGTAACTGATCCTATGCTCGAGTTTTTGGATGTTGCCGTGTCGGATCCTCCTGCGGTAACCTCGAGAACATCTCCATACATATAAGCTCGACAAGCTCTTCTCGCTCAAGTGCCCAAACGCACTGAGCCATATTGCAATTAATTAATTAGAGAATGCTTCCATGAGTTGAGTCCTCTGCTCCACGTAAAGCACAAGTGCTCTGTTACCTGTTCCCCGCCTAGTCTGTAACACAAGGCTGCTTTGCCAAAAAGAAATTCATATACATACCTTGTTATGACATACATTCCTGCGTTAGCTTCTGAAACATATGCAACAACCAGATAAAACACTTGCAAGTATGAAACATCTGAAACATACACTAACACTACACACGCACACCACACCACACCACACCACGCGTACGCAAACAAACCTACAACTACACTCAGATCATATCGCGCCCTTCGTTAGATCATTGGGTCCATCCATGATACCGCAGGCGACGGGCGCGTCACATTCCCTTTGTGGCTCCACGTGTGAGAGGCTAACAAAATTTATTGGGGACTAACCCCGGTGAGAGACGCGAGTAGGATCCAGGAATCGAACTTGCGTTGGCTGCCTGCACACCCGCAGTGCTAGCCACCCGAGCAGAGCACGGTTCTCAACGTAAAGCACAAGTGCTCTGTTACCTGTTCCCCGCCTAGTATGTAACGTTGTTTTTTTTTCTGTTTGGCCCAAGCCAAGCAAAGCCTGTAGCGACTAGGCCTATTTGGCCACGGTTGAGATTCGTAGTTCATAGGTTTCGTCAGATCGGAGTTCTTTACAGTAGGAATGGCGAGATCTAGGTTTCCAGTGCATGTGACAAACCCTAATACATCTCATACTAGAGAGACAGAGAAGGGAAACGGTAGAGGTCGCAAACCATCCATGGAAGTAGTGGTCGGAGCAGTCGAAGCACCGGCCGGGGTCTCGTTCGCCGGAGGAGCCATCAGTACAGCAGCAGCGACGGTCGGTGGGAGAAGGGAGTCGATGCAGTGAAGACGGTGGCGGCTTCCCGTCACTGGCTGCGCCCCTCTCGGATCGGGATCAGGAATGTCGGTGGGGAGTGGCGGCTGAGGTGAAACTCGTGTCCTGAGCCGGCCGGCCCCCACCTCTATTTATAGCGCAGTGTGACGAGGGCCCACGAACCATATAGGGTTGGGCGCCCCCGATCAGGGCGCGAGAAACAAGGCCCAAAAGGCCGTTGGGCCTCCGGCGAGCCGCCCCTAGCCGGTGGCCGCCGCCCGCCATGCTCACCGCCGCCCTTAGCTGCTGTGCGGCCGAGAGGAAGAAACGAAGTGAGAAAGAAGATTAGGGTTTTGGGGACAGCAGAGCGCCCGGACGATTTTTGATCTACCGAAATCCATGGATCACCGTCGATCTGAATGAACGGCCACGAGCGACTGGGCCGAATAGAGCCCAGGCGGGCGCGCGAATTTTCAGCCCAGGCCCAGGTTAGGGCCTGGTTCGCCTGGCGCTCAAGCACTCGGCTATTCATGGGCCGCTTCTCGCTTTTGGGCCGTCCGACTGCGCGCGCTGCGAGCTGGGCTGGAGAAAACGGCACGCTTGAGCAGCGCGTGTGCGCGCGTGGGCCGTGTGCGCGCGTGGGCCGCACGCGTGAGATGGGCCTTCGGGCCAAAATCTGAAGAAAATGAAATTTCATTTTTTTTTCAGAAGCAATTCATTTGACAAGTATTCAATGCATATTCGAATGAATTTGAATGGAATTTTGATAGGAATTTTCCGTGCAATTTTGTCCAACGACATTTTGCTCAGAAAATAGTGAAATTTTTTTAGTGCTTCTGGAAAATAATAATATGAGAATTTTATTGTTTCCGCTGCGTACTTGATATTGTTGTTTTCATTATTAAATTCGAACCAACGAGAGAATTTGATTTTGAAAAATGAATAATTATTGAAGATGAATTATAGTATTGTTATTTTCTGACCAACGTTGTTAATAACAATATTATAATTATGATCCATGAGAGATTGTGCATTAATTTTACCTCTGCCCAACGGTGATGTAAAATGTTTGCATGGATGAATTATATGTTTTAATTTGACCAACGTTGAGTTAAAGCATATGATTTTATGTATAAACTTTTCTCACTAACTCTGGTGTGGTTTCAGGAGGCTAATGCATTGTGAACATCGCGAACATCCCGACACTCAAAGGGAGCAATTACCGTGTGTGGCGGGAGAAATATGAACTGGAACTTGCGTTGGGAGAGGTCGATTTTGCCATCATCTCACCGTGTCCCACTGAACCAGTGGATCCGGTGAGAGATGAAAATGAATCTGACGCTGATTTCGCTGCTCGAAAGCGTGATCATGCTGAGATAAGAATGAAATATGACCTCGAACATAGGCAATGGACCATCTCCAACCGCAAGTGCTTATTGGTTGCTAAGGCCACCATAGAAAAACAGATAAGGGGCTCAATCCCTGAATATGCTACTGCCACAGAATATCTTGATAAAATCAAGAGTCAGTTTACTGGGTCTACCAAGGCCACAGCAAGTTCACTGATAAAGAAGCTTGTGAATGAGAAATATACTGGTGGTAGCATAAGAGAGCACATTTTGAAGATGAACACTACGGCATCTAAGCTAAAGAAAATGAATTTGAAGGAAGATAATTTCCTGATTCATTTAATTTTTGCTTCCTTGCCAAAAGAATATGATATTTTCATTGTGAACTATAATATGCAGCCTGAAAGATGGGGCATAGAAAGACTTATTTCAATGTGTGCTCAAAAAGATGAGAGGATAAAGTCCTCACAGGGTGAATCCGCTCACTTTGTGAAGGATAACAAAACAAAGAACTTTAATGGCAAGAATTTTAAACCACAAGGGAAACCCAAGTGGGATAAGGCCTCTTCCTCAAACTCACAGGGAAAGAAACCCCAGGACTCTGAAAATCAGCAGAGCAACTCCTATGGTGGAGCTGAAAAAGATCAATGCAAGCACTGCTTCAAGAAGAGACACTACAAGAGGAATTGTCCAAACTTCCTGAAATCTCTACTAAAGAGAGGTGATGAATTTATTACATTTGTAGATGAATCCCTGTATTTATGTTATGCTAAATCCACTTGGTGGGTTGATTCAGGAGCAACTACTCATGTTGCAAATTCTTTACAGGGGTTAAGTGGGACGAGAACCTTGCAAAGAGGAGAAAGAACGATTAAAGTTGCAAATGGAGTGCAAGCCAATGTTGAAGCCATTGGAGATTTATCTTTAGAATTGAATAATGACTTTGTACTTAGACTTAAAGAAGTACTTTATGTTCCCTCTTTGCGTAGAAATTTGATAAGTGTTTCAAAACTTGATGATGATAGAATTGATTGTCATTTTGGTAATGGCAAATGCAAGATACTTGTTAATAATGAATGTGTTGGTCTTGCCTTCCGACAAGACAAGCTTTATTTGTTATCTCTTGATGAAAATACGAATAATGTATGCGATGAGAATATGAATGATTCCCCATCTGCGAATGTAACTAAGAAGCGGAAGCGAATTGATGATGCCTCTTCGAAATTATGGCACTATCGCTTGGGCCATATTTCGAGGGGGGAATGGAACGGCTGATTAAAGAATTAATTCTTCCGCACTTAGAATTTTTAGATTTAGAACAATGCGTTGATTGCATCAAAGGAAAGTATGTCAAGAAAATTAAGAAAAATGCCAAATGAAGCGCAGGAACTTTAGAAATAATCCACACTGATATATGTGGTCCATTTCCTGTGAAAAGTGTGGATGGTTATAATTCGTTTATAACATTCACAGACGACTACTCTCGTTATGGCTATATTTATCCAATTAAAGAAAGATCGGAAGCATTGGATAAATTCAAAATATTTAAAGCTGAGGTTGAAAATCAGCACGATAAGAAAATAAAGATAGTACGATCAGACCAAGGTGGAGAGTACTATGGGCGACATACCCCATATGGTCAAATTCCTAGACCGTTTGCAAAGTTTCTACAGGAAAATGGCATAGTCGCTCAGTACTCCACACCGGGGGAGCCTCAGCAGAATGGAGTGGCTGAAAGATGTAACCGTACCTTAATGGATATGGTAAGAAGCATGATAAGTTACTCCACTTTACCGATTAGTTTATGGATGGAGGCACTGAAAACCGCCATTCACATACTTAATCGAGTACCAAGCAAATCGGTGCCTAAAACACCGTATGAATTATGGACAGAAAAGGAACCCTCACTTAACCATTTGCGTGTGTAGGGCTGTCCAACTGAGGCAAAAGTGTTTCACCCAAACATAAGAAAGTTAGACTCCAAGACAGTCAGCTGCCATTTTATTGGCTATCCAGAAAGATCGAAAGGATATCGTTTCTATTGTCCTGATAGACATACGAAGATTGTAGAAACAAGACACGCTGTTTTCTAGGAGGATAACATGATCAGGGGGAGCATAGTAGCACGAGAAATAAGCTTATAGGAGAAGCGGGTACATGTACCCACTCCGATGGTTGAAGAACCATTCTTTATGCTACCTGTTGCTGTTGAGCCGACAGTGCAGGACACTATGGTGCCAACACCTGTTGCAAGTTCTCCCGTGGCGATAATAAATAAACATGAGGAACCTGTATTTGAGGAGCCTGTCCTTGAGGAACCTATAGAACCAAATGTCGCACATGAGGAAGAACAACAACAGCCTAATGTGGAACAAGTGCCAGAGGCCCCTAGAAGGTCTCAAAGAACAAGAAGGTCAGCTATTTCTAATGACTATGAAGTTTATGAAACAGAAGAATTTCAGATGGGGGATGATCCCACCTCATTTGAAGAAGCCATGAGAAGCGACCACCCATCAAAGTGGCTTAAGGCCATGGAAGATGAAATGAAATCAATGAGTACCAACAAAGTTTGGGACATGGAAATTATTCCTAAGGTTGCCAAAACAGTAGGTTGTAAATGGATCTACAAAACAAAATATGACTCCCAAGGGAATATAGAAAGATTTAAAGCGTGACTTGTGGCGAAAGGCTTTACGCAAAGAGAAGTGATTGATTACAATGAGACGTTTTCTCCAGTCTCATGTAAAGATTCCTTCAGAATTATAATGGCACTTGTAGCCCACTATGATTTGGAGCTACATCAAATGGATGTAAGGACGGCGTTCCTTAACGAGGATTTGGAAGAAAATGTTTATATGGCACAACCGAAAGGTTTTGTTGTAAAAGGAAAAGAAAATATGGGATGCCGCCTAAAGAAATCAATCTACGGATTGAAGCAAACCTGAAGACAGTGGTATTTGAAATTTGATAGAACAATAAAAGATTTTAGGTTTAAGGAAATTGTTGAGGACAATTGCATTTACACAAAATTCAAGAATGGAAAATACATATTCCTGATTTTGTATGTGGATGATATCCTGCTTGCTAGTAGTGATGTCAATCTACTAATAGAAACCAAGAAATTCTTGTCCTCAAACTTCGATATGAAAGATCTCGGTGAGGCCTCGTTCGTTTTGGGAATAAAGATTCACCGAGACAGAAGAAAGGGAGTTCTAGGATTATCATAAAAGGCATACATAGAAAAGGTTCTGAAGAAATTTAGTATGCATGCGTGCAGTCCTTCACCTGCTCCTATTGTCAAGGGTGATAGATTTGGAGAACATCAATGTCCCAAGAACGAATATGAGATTAATCAAATGAAAGCGATACCGTATGCTTCAGCAGTTGAAAGTTTACAATATGCTCAAGTGTGTACACGCCCTGACTTAGCTTTTGTTATCGGGTTACTTGGCAGATATCAAAAGAATCCAGGAATAGAACATTGGAAATTGGTGAAGAAAGTCCTGCATTATTTGCAGGGTACGAAAGGCCTCATGCTAACGTATAGAAGATCTGATTCCCTGTAGATAGAGGGGTATTCAGATTCCGATTATGCGGGAGAAGAAAGAAAATCTACGTCAGGATATATATTTACTCTCTCAGGAGGGGCTATATCGTGGAAAAGCTCCAAACAAACCGTAACTACATCCTCGACAATGTATGCCGAGTTTGTAGCATGCTATGAGGCAACGGGGCAGGTGAATTGGCTAAAGAAATTCATACCCGGATTGAAAGTGATTGATAATATCAATGAACCACTGAGGTTGTATTGTGATAACAACCCAGCGGTACAGTATGCTTACAATAATAGGTCAAGTGGTGTTGTCAAACACATTGACATAAAGTACTATATTATGAAAGATAAAGTTTGGGATCATATAATAAATCTTGAGCATATAAGTACAGAGAAAATACTCGCGGATCCGCTCACAAAGGGCTTACCACCCAACGTGTTCAGAGAACACGTAGCCGACATGGGTTTAAGAGAAAGCCTATGATTCTCGAACATATGAAGGGCCCAGAAGAAAGTTTTATTCCAAAACAGAGAAATATGTTGTGGCTGTTAGTATAACGACACTAATTGCTGTGACGACGCTGCCGCTACCGCACATCTTGTCTTGGCTTCCTCTCCCCGATGTTCCCGTCACGCGGACGCGGAGAGTTCCCTGGCTTCGCGTCACTCGCCGGGGCGGGGCTGGAACCGGAAGGAAATGAGGCTCCAGTTCAGGCCACTTGCAGTTGGGCGCGTGGGCATGTCAACCGAGGAAATCATGCGGACTTAGGGGTGTTCAGTTCCATCCAAAAACTTTACACAAATGTTTGGAGATATGGAGCATTAAATATAGATAAAAAAACTAATTGCATAGTTTGCATGGATTTTACGAGATAAATCTTTTAAATCTAATTAGTTCATGATTGGACACTAATTGTTATAGTTACACATGTGCTACAGTGCCCCCGAAAACTTTACAGCCCTTGACCTAAACACGCCCTTACACACCTATGCACAGCATAATAGTCGGCCGCGGTTGTTGGACGTGCCAAAGTAAGTCGAGTCCCCCATTTGATTTCCCTTGGGAGAAGGAAGAGTACAGTATCCACACCACATGACCACGCTATACTAGGGCCCTGTTTAGTTCCCAAAAAATTTTATAAAATTTTTCAGATTCCCCGTCACATCGAATCTTTAGACATATGCATGAAGCATTAAATATAGATAAAAAATAAAACTAATTACACAGTTTAGACGAAATGGACGAGACGCATCTTTTAAGCCTAATTAGACCATGATTGGATAATATTTGCCAAATAACAATGAAAAGAGCTACAGTGCCATTTTGTAAAAAATTTTACATCTAAACCAGCCCTAGTACTAGCACAGACACAGTGCTCTGGCTCGGTTAATTTGACCCTCGTCTGAATAATATCTGACAGGGATGGTTCATGTTGCATTGCATCCTCTTCCTCTACCATGTGCTACTTTTGGCAAGTGCTAGTCCATACATAATTGGTGGTGAACATTTGATCGATCGGAACTTCCGAATCTCACTCAGCTGTTGTCTGACCTTATTCGTCTCCAACAAGAAAGACACTACTAGTGAAATTCTCGTCTCCACCTCAGATTTTCTAAACACAAGGCTGCTTTGCCAAAAAGAAATTCATATACAGACCTTCTTGGGACATACATTCCTGTGTAGCTCCTAAAACATATGCAACAACTAGATGAGAAACTAGTAACTGAAGTAAGAAACACCTGAAACATACGCTTGCAATATGCATGTATATGCAACATCCAGATGAAAACACTTGCAACATACGTCTGATACAGATGAAATATTTGGAACATACACTTAAAACATACGTGTATAGCCATTGCAACATGTGCAACACCCCGATCTACTTTTGCAAAAACACTTGCAACGTACCTCTGAAATATCTGAAACACTTGAAATATATATTTGCAAAACGCTCTTTCAGCGTAAACATCTTCTTCCTGCTTTGGCGAATGGAGGCTCATCCGCGCGTGGAGGTCACCGGTGTGCTCGCCGGCAACGCGGAGCTGTGGGCGGCGGCACACGGAGGACGGGTGTGGAGGCGGCATCAGTTCTGGCCACACGCAGCCGGGTACGTGGGCCATGTTAAGTGAGGGCCCATCAAGAAATGCCGCATGTGCTCGTTATAATTAAGCCCAAAAAGAGTTGGAAAATTAGACACGCATCGGCCTCGGCCCATCCATCTTGTGCAGGAATGGGATTGTAATTAAACCATAGGTTGTCGCAGAGTTGTGCCCGCATGCGCCGAGCCGCCGAAGAGAACAGAACAGAAAATTGCTTGGACCGGGAGAACCTAACCTTGCCTTCTTCAGGGAAGCTGTCCGTTCCTGACAAAAGCAACCAGCATTTTTCTCACATTCAGCCAAAGGGTTGCACCAAACTACTCAACTAACCCGGGGCTAATCCACACTGTAGACTGCACGGACTCCCCGTGGCATCGTTCGTGTTGGTTTTTATTTTTCTCCTGCTGCTGCTGCCTGCTGTTTGGTTAGCCAAAACCAGCCGACCTACATGCAGATGCAGGGACAGCCGCATCGCGTCGTTCGTTTGTTTGCAGGCAGTGCAGCCCTCCGTCATCATCAAATTCACCATCGTCGTCATCGTCCCTGATTGAGAGTTGAGATCCTGATGATCCCCTGAAGTGACGCACGCAGGTGAATCCTGAATGTCACATGTCGAAAAGAATCCTGAATACGTCAACCACCCAAACATATGATTTTCCATTATGTTTCAATATCCAATAACGACAGGTTCACTGTATATTCTGAATTACATAATTAATAAAACTAGTACAGATATAGCAGTGATATTTTATTTTGGGATTGGGTAATTTTTGGCGATTATACAAACAAGATCATAAAAAGCAAGTATTGCCACCCTCAATATTAATTCTCTCAAACTATGTTAAAAAAGATAAATCATAGAAATTCTCATAAAAATAAAAAACAACTCATCATCTGGAGTATTCCGTATACTATATAGTCGCTAACCCCTAAGTTTTCATCTAAATTAGTCATATATGCCAATTCGAAAAGTAATATCTAAATTTTCCACCTCCATCCATATAGTATATGCGCAAAGCAATGAGTATGTTGATTTTTGAGCTAAATGCATAGCTAAGCACACGTGAATGTTCTATGCAAAGATGGAAAATATGAACAAGGGGGTGAAAAAGTATATAATATAATTAGTAACTAAATTCAATCATAAGCGGATAAATATAGGAAGTGTCGACACAAGTATGCTATTAGAATGTGTACACATGAAAGACTATTAATTGAACACACATGGATGTGTGATGCAAATAGGAAAACCATGAACAATGATCAAAAAGTAGAATATGAACAAATGAGAGATAGTTTCACTTAAACATATGTGAACACATACTGAGGTGCGATGCAAAATGGACAACTATAAACCATATGCAGAGCAATTGGTAACTAAAAGCTATCACAACTGGATATTGATAAGAAAATACCTACAAGAGTATTGTGCTACAATATGAACAATATAGAGAGAACAAAGACAAGCTATAACAATAGCTTGCGCCTTTCAAAAAAAAACAATAGCTTTCATCAAAAACCCACACGTTGGCGTTGAGAATACAAGGTTCAGATCATACATACATGATGATCAATTTATTTAATTTTTTTCCTGGAGACGCAACTGTGCGCGTGTTTCATTAAGAGGAGGTGAAACAGAGTTACAGGGAATGTGGGTGCTGAGCAACTTGCATGGAGTGCGAGACACACACCGTGCCTGTTGACCAGACACCTACCGTGCTACACCCAGCAAATAGTTTTATCTATTACAGAATAAACAGGATGGTGCGACCAGCAACAATAGAAGGCATCAGATCACCAAAAGATAAAAAAATTAGAGTTCAAATGTCATGATTATCCTTGTCTTTCAAGCAAATGCACAACCCATCTCAAAAAAATGGAAAAATATAGTTTACATACAAACTCTCATGGTCGTTTCCAAGGAAATACATGACCATGTTATTAAAATACACTTCACACAACAATCAATCAAGATCACTTTTGAGGAAATATATGCCCATCTTATAAAAATAGAGACAATATAAGTCACACATAAAGTGTGTCACTTGTGGTTCGTCTCCCTCTTCAATGTGATTTTAGACTAAGAACCACAAATCTAACAAGATTTGCAAAATGCTTGTAATCATTTTGTTGAATGGGATTTGTCTCTTCGTTACTTCAACAAAACAACTCACATTTACCTGAAATATTGATGTGCATATATAAATAAGTTGAAATGCAAATGATGAAGCAACCCTGTAAATGAAAATGTAATCATAGATTTTTTTTCAAGCAGAGCATAATGAGATAATGTGGTTGTGCCAAGTAACACACGTAATCCAAAAACAATTCATTTTAGCGAAAGCACTATCATTCTATTGTAAGATTAAAATATGAACTGTCATCTAGGTACATGATATATTTGTTACCCTTGGTGGTTTGATTAGTTCATTTCACTCAAAATCATCTTTGGACCTATCAGACCAATTAACATGTTAACATTTATTTGCGAGTAGCACGCTATTTACTAGGGCTGCCATAATGAAGACATTTTAATTAGCATAAGTGGTGCATTTCAGTTGGTTAGATATTCAGCAAAAGTAATCTATGAATCAGCTTTTGTACCAAACATTGATGTCTACTAACTAAAATAAGAACAACCAAAGTAGCTTGAAAAATATTTGGAATTTTTGTTTCGAAAAAGAAGAAGGAAACTGAGTGTACATCCAGTAGCCGAAAACTCATAGAGCATCTACCAAAAAAGCTATTGGAGATTATGTTCTAGAATGGTTGTGCCTAAAATTTTCTTTTACAGGACTTCCTGAGTATATTTTTCATTAAGGAGAAGCAAGAGTTAAAGATACATTGAAAAAATGCAAGCAAAAAAGAGAACACAACAACAAAGTGAAAAGAACCACCCCGACCACAAGGATGAAGGATGATCCATGGCAAATAAGCACCGAGAGGCCCTTGTACCCTGCCATCATCCATGAGCTAGCATCGTCTAGGGTGATTGGTGCCAAAGCTATCGCCTGCCATCATCTTCTACAATGGTGGTGCTTAAAATTACAAATCAATTTTTTATAAGAGCATAATAGGAAGGGATTAAGATACGCACACTACTACAGTCAACTTTTTAGTCGTGGCTGTTGATGGTCTGTAGAGGCAGCTCTACCCATCTCTTGAAACTATTTTCCAGATTTTGCACATTGGTAACTCAAGAGAGGCCCACAAGCCAACCCCACACGGTCACAATCACCACATTTCCAGAATTTACTCGAGTCTTGCATGTTGCTTCGTTAGAGACTACGTCTCAAAGTCACTTATAACTATATAACTGTTATATTCCTTAATGCATATTTGAGATCATATGAATCAAATTAAAAAAATGAACTGAAAAGTTTTAAATCCCTTTAAGTACTACAACTTTGATTTAGGTCATTTCTTCATCCGAAGCCATTTGAAAAATTAAAAAAAATACGAATTTCAGAACCATTAATTTTAAATAGAATCTTCAGGCCCCATATGATTTCAAATGAAAATTCGTCAACTACAAAGTTGCATATATTTTCGATTACAACAAATTTAGTTTAGTTCATTTCTCCATTTGAGGTAATTTCAAAAAATCAAAAAAGGATTTGAAAAATATGAAAACTTAAAACAGAATTTCCGAGGACTAAATGATTTCAAATAAAATGTAATCAACTACAAAGTTGCAGGCTCTTTCGAGTACTGCAACTCTGGTTTAGGGTCATTTCTCCATCTGAGGTCATTCAAAACTTTTTAAATATTAATATTAGCTTGACTCTAGCCCGTTTGGCTCTCATTTTGCCCCCTCAGATCAATGAACCAGTTGGTGGGCTTAGCTCTCTGCCTGAAGAGGAGGAAGAGGATGATATTGTGGAGATATCTGCTGCTGACTTCACCCCACATAAGAGGAGGGCCACCAAAGCCAAAGAGCAGTTGATGACAGGTTTCTGCGTCACAGCAAGAGGAATGCGGCCAAGCACGGTGGCTTCAAGTCTCCCTCGGTCACCAAGAAGGAAAAAGAGATCCCAAGCCCATCCCCCTTGCCTGCATCCTGGCTCCTGGTAGTTCAGTTGCTCCACACCTCAATGAACATGTTGTGCAGGGCATTGCAACCGGCTTCCTTTAGATACAGCCTTCGGTTGTGTCTGCTGCTATCCTGAAGGCTGACATTGATGATGATCAGGCCTAAGAAGACTATCTCTGCACCAAGTTGCCTGCTTTTGGTGCTGCTTTTGATAGACTATAAGTTGCTCTTTTTAGATCTTCCTGCCCAGCCTGCGTGCGGGCTGAATAAGAACTTTTCAGCCATGTTCTGGCTTGTAAGCAACTTATGTGTCTCCAGGTTGAAAAACAAGTGTCATTGTTACCCTTGGATGCTTTCTATCAGTTGGCTTGTCCTCTTATGCTTTTGTTCATGTGTCCTTTTATCCCTGTGTTTTTGCATCTCTGTGATGATCCTTTGCTTTGTTAATCGATGGTTTGAGCCTAAATCCATATCTGGGATGATTGACATTTTTTATCATGATCTGTTGCTCTTATTCCCTGTGTTTGTCCACTGGTTGGTCAAACTTTTGTGCAGCCCTCCTTTTGTTGATCATGAGTAATAACAGAAGTCACAAGATCTTGTCTTGGAATGTGAGGGGTATCAATTCCCAGGAAAAATGGGACGCTATTCGTATTCGATCTAAAATTGTTGAAAGTGCCTGTAACATTGTTTGTCTACAGGAAACTAAAAGGGAAGACTTTAATTCAGTATACCTGAAGAATTTTTGTCCCAGGTGTTTGGACTGTTTTGCCTTTTCTCCTTTAGTTGGTGCTTCTGGAGGACTCCTAGTTGTTTGGAACAGCAACCTCTACAGCACTTCTGTCATCCAAACCAACAGATATGCCATTACTGTCAAGTTTACTAGTCATCTTGATAACAGTTGCTTTCATCTGACCAATGTTTATGGGCCTGCTCACTCTACAGGAAAGCTAGCCTTCATTACCTGGCTTCTTAACCTAGACACTTCTTCCTTTGAGGATTGGCTGTTGGCAGGTGACTTCAACCTCTACAGAAGCCTAGAAGACAGAAACAAACCAGGTGGCAGTTTCTCTGAAATGCAAATGTTCAATGACACCATTTTAGGCCTTGACCTGCTTGACATCCCTTTCAGTGGCAGAAGGTTCACCTGGAGTAACATGCAACTGGATCCTCTTTTGGTCAAACTTGACTGGGTTTTTGTTTCAGCTGCTTGGGGTCTCACTTTCCCTGACACCACAGTTCAGCCTCTCTCAAAGCCTTTCTCAGATCATATCCCGTATGCTATTAATATTGGCAGCAAAGTACCAAGAGGCACAGGGTTTAAATTTGAGAATTTTTGGGTGGATCAACCTGACTTTTTAGCAACTATTGAGCTTCATTGGAATAGCAGTCCTTTCTTTGCCAATGCTGCAAGAACCCTCTTGGCAAAATTCAAGCAGACTAGAGCAGGGCTGAAACATTGGAGTAAAAGACTTTCCAACCTTAACAGACTCATCCATAACTGCAACTGGGTCCTTCTCCTCTTGGATGGCCTTGAGGATCAAAGGCCACTCAACTCCCTTGAGACCATTCTCAGAAGCATGGTAAAAGAACATTTAGCTAATCTGCTAGAGGCAAAAAGAAAATATTGGAGGCAAAGAAATACAAAAAGAAAATATTGGAGGCAAAGAAATACAATGAGATGGGTTACTCTTGGGGATGAAAACACAACATTTTTTTAGGCCATGGCAACTCATAGTCACACCAGAAAGCACATTGGGAGCCTGATCACCACTGATAATACTCTAGTGACTGATCATGAGCAGAAGGCTGGCCTGCTTTGGAATGCTTTCAAGGACAGATTAGGGACTAGTGACTTTTCTGGCATATCTTATGACTTGAAACCTCTGCTGCACAGAGAGGAACTTGACTTTTTAGCTGATGCTTTCAGTCCACCTGAAATCTCAGCTATGCTTAAGGATATGCCAAGCAATCATGCTCCTAGACCAGATGGGTTTAATGGACTCTTCATAAAAAAGTGTTGGTCCATTGTCAAAGATGATTTCCTAAAACTGATCCGAGATTTCCACAGCTCAGTCATTGACATCAGTTGCCTTAACAGTTCCTATATTACTCTGATCCCCAAAAAGCCTAATCCTGCAAGTGTTGATGACTACAGACCCATTTTCCTGCTCAATTACTCATTGAAATGCATTACCAAATTGCTATCTACTAGACTACAGACCATCATCACAAGAGTGGTTGATCCAAACCAATATGGTTTTATCAAAGGGAGAACAATCCAAGATTGTTTAGCATGGGCCTTTCAATTCCTACATATATGTCACCATTCAAGAAAAGAAATAGTTATCCTGAAATTGGACTTTGAAAAGGCTTTTGACAAGATTGAGCATGAGGTTATTCTCCAGGTGTTGCATCACAAAGGTTTCCCAGAGAAGTGGATAAGTTGGATCAAACTGCTTCTTGGCTCAGGTTCCTCTTGTGTCCTGCTTAATGGTGTTCCAGGAAAACATTTTAATTGCAAAAGGGGAGTCAGACAAGGTGATCCACTCTCCCCACTCCTCTTTGCTCTAGCTGCTGATCTTCTACAGTCCATCATTAATAGAGCTTGGCAACTTGGGGTACTCAAGCATCCTGTCAGTGAAGAGTTTGGAGGTGACTATCCAATCATTCAGTATGCAGATGATACCCTCCTTATTGTCCCAGCAGATGCTAACATTCTTTTCAACATGAAGGGTCTGCTCAGGTCCTTCTCTGACTCTACAGGCCTTCATGTAAATTTTTAGAAATCCTTTCTTGTGCCTATCAGTATTGATTCACCCAGAGCACAACATCTGGCAAATACTTTTGGTTGCAGAACAACTAGCATGCCCTTCACCTATTTGGGTCTGCCTCTTGGAACTCAGAAGCCTTCTTTGCAAGAACTCAGTTCCCTCCTGACTAGGATTGAAACCAGGCTAAACGGAATCAGTAAAATGCTTTCTTACCAGGGTAGACTTGTTCTTGTTAACTCTGTTTTCTCTGCAATGCCAACTTACTACATGTGTAGTCTGATGCTTCCTCCACAGGTGGTGACACAAATTGACAACTACAGGAAGCATTGCATGTGGAGTATTGGAGACATTAATAGAAAAGGATCCTGTCTGGCAGCATGGGAGCCTGCCTGCAGGCCAAAGGATGAAGGTGGCCTAGGCATTATAGATATAAAAACAAGAACAAAGCCTTGCTCCTAAAATTCCTGGACAAATTTTATAATCATGCAGATATCCCCTGGGTCAAGCTCACTTGGGATAAGCTCTACCATAATCACAACACTCCACCTCATGCAAGATGCCCTGTGGGATCTTTTTGGTGGAAATATGTCCTCAAATTACATGTTGACTTTAGATCCATGGCCAGATGTAATCCCAAGTCAGGTAACTCTGTTTTGTTTTTGGGAGATCTTTGGAATGACCAGTGTCTTAGGGATCTGTACCCACACCTGTACTCTTTTGCCAAGAAGAAGAAATGCTCCATCAGTTTTTATCTAAGCAATGACATTACCAGGAAGTTTTTTCTGCCGCTGTCAGTTCAGGCATCTGAAGAATTAGAAGAGCTTGTTGTTCTGATGCAAATGCATGATTGGGATACTGAAGCTTTTGACTCCTGGACATATAGCTGGAACTCTGCACATTTCTCATCCAAAAAGGCATATAAATTTCTTCAGGGTACCCAAGAAGCCTCACCTCTTTTTTCCTGGACCTGGTCTGCTGGAAACCTTGGCAAGCACAAGTTCTTTTTTTGGCTGCTCCTTAAAGACAAACTTAATACCAGAAACTTACTACGAAGGAAGAATATGTTCCTTGATGACTACAATTGTGCCATCTGTAACACCAGCGAGGAAACCAGTATGCACCTTTTCTTTGAATGCCCTTTCAGTGCCTCATGTTGGAACTATCTTGGAATACACTGGGACCTTAGCATACCTCCATTGGATATGGTCATTGAAGCAAGGACAGCTTTTGGATCTGCTATTTTTAGAGAAGTTGCTATCACTGCTTGCTGGACTATATGGAACTCGAGGAATGGACTGATCTTCGATGGAAAACCATGTACCCTTAACAGCTGGAAAGCTCTGTTCAGAACTGAAATTGGCTTGACTTGCATCCAGGCCAAGCCCAGCCTTGCAGGCTCTCTTAGTTTGTGGTTAGAGAATATACCTTAATGGCTTTTACCTTTTTGTTTTTGAGCTTTGCAAGCTCCTTTTGCACTCCTCGTGCAAGCCTTGTACTTTTATTTGTCTTTTATTTCAATAAAGTCAAAAAAATAGGTGGGGGGTTCCCCCACCGAGCCCTCAAAAAAATTCTGAAAAATTTAAACAAATTTTTGGCCCTTAAATGATTTCAAATAAAAAAAAGTCATCAAATAAAAAGTTGTAGATCCCTTATAGTACTACAACTTTGGTATAATGTTTTTCTTAGAACAAGTTGTTTTGCAAAAGTTATGAATTTTACTATGTACCACCTATTTTCAAAGACAAATCAAACTGCGAGCCGCATCTAGAAATCCATTTCGATCCGGAGGCAACTAGCAAGCCCTGAAAGTGTGGGAATAAGTGATTGTATTCCATATTGTTACGGGAGTACATATAGGCAGCCGGGGTGGCATGCAATCCTACCGCTCAGGCGCGATTACATCCACAAATCATAGGCCTAATTATAACATGCTAACACTCCCCCGCAGTCTAATCGGGAGCATCGCTAACGGTCTGGCTGGACCGAAACTCCTGTAACAAAGAGGTGGGGAGACCCTTGGTGAAGACGTCAGCGTACTGTGATGTCGTAGGAACATGAAGAACTCGAACGTGACCGAGGGCGACCTTCTCTCGAACAAAATGAAGATCGATCTCAACATGCTTCGTCCGCTGATGCTGCACCGGATTGCTGGAGAGGTATACAGCACTGACGTTGTCACAATAGACCAGGGTGGCACGGCGAGGTGGATGGCGAAGCTCAAGGAGTAACTGACGTAACCATGTAGCTTCGGCGACACCGTTCGCCACAGCACGATATTTGGCCTCGGCGCTGGACCGGGACACCGTGTGCTGGCGCTTGGAAGACCATGACACCAGGTTGTCTCCGAGGAACACTGCGTAGCCAGAGGTCGACCGACGAGTGTCGGGACATCCAGCCCAGTCGGCATCCGTGTAGCCAACGAGCTCCGTGGGGGGAGACCGGCGCATAGTCAGTCCAAGTGACATAGTGCCCTGTAGGTATCGCAAGATGTGTTTGAGAGCCACGAGGTGTGGCTCCCGAGGATCATGCATATAGAGGCAAATCTGCTGAACAGCGAAGGCAATGTCTGGACGGGTGAAAGTCAAATACTGTAGAGCAGCTGCCAAGCTACGGTACTAAGTGGCGTCACCAACAGGAGGTCCATCTACAGATAATTTGGAGTGGAGATCAACAGGTGTGTTGCACGGCTTGCATGTACTCATCCCGGCGCGCTCCAAAATATCTTGAGTGTACTGCTGTTGAGAGAGAAACAAACCAGTGGCAGAGCGTGTCACAGAGATGCCCAAAAAATGGTGAAGCTGACCCATGTTCGTCATAGGAAACTCACGCTGGAGAGCCCCAATAACATGCTTGAGAAACTCGGCAGAGGAGGCAGTGAGAACAATGTCATCCACATATAGCAACAAATAGGCACTGTCTGACCCGCGGCGAAGAATCAACAACGAGCTATCTGACTTTGTTTCAACAAATCCAAGGGAAAAAAGGTGTGAGGCGAATCTGTGATGCCAAGCACGAGGAGCCTGCTTCAACCCATATAGAGATTTGTTGAGCCGACAGACAAGATTTGGACGAGAGGAATCCACAAAACCTAAGTGCTGTATACAGTACACTGTCTCAGAGAGGGTGCCATGTAAGAATGCATTCTTCACATCTAGCTGATGAATGGACTAGTCCTAAGAAAGAGCCAGAGAGAGAACGACACAAACTGTTGCAGGCTTAACAACTGGACTGAAAGTCTCACCATAATCAACACCGGGGCACTGGGTAAAACCTCAGAGGACCCAGCGAGCCTTGTAGCGATCAAGAGAGCCATCTGCAAGCAGTTTGTGTCGAAAAATCCACTTGCCAGTTACCATATTTACTCTAGGAGGCCATGGTACTAAACTCCAGGTGTCATTGGCAATCAGAGCATCATATTTAGCCTGCATAGTGGAGCGCCAATTGGGGTCTGACAATGCGTCGCGAATGGAGCGAGGCAGTGGCGACATAGACACAGCGTGGAGGTTGAGGCGATCCACAGGTTGCCGAAAACCGTCCTTGCCACGGGTGCGCATGCTATGCGCATTAGTGACAGGGATGATCGTCTATGGGGTCGTCGCGGTGGTGCGGCCAGTGGTCCTCCCGGCGCCGTTGGCAACAACCTGGGACACGGAGTCCGCAGGGGCAGCAGCACCGGACGGAGTAGTAGGGCCGCCAGTGGGAGCAGTGCGGCTAGTGGTCCTCCCGGCGCCGCTGGCAACAGCCTGGGGCACGGAGTCCGCAGGGGCAGCAGCACCAGACGGAGCAGTAGGGGCGCCAGTGGGAGCAGCAAGGTCACTGGCACCTGGGGAGGTCGCAGCGGAGGTACCTGACAGCGTGTCAGGCACCGCGCCGGCGGGAGAGCTAGCGCCGGGTGCGGGGGCGCCAGGAGTCCCAGGTGCGGCATCCATGCCGCCAGGGAGGCGAGTACCTGCAGTCACAACTCTTGGCCATATAGGCGAAGTGGAATTATCAGCATCGTCCAAAAACGCAAGTGTGTTAGGATCCTGAGGGGTGGTGGACATCTCAGAGAACGGAAACAAAGTCTCATAGAACACAACGTGACGAGAGACAATGATCCGGTTGGAATGAAGGTCGAGACAACGGTATCCTTTGTGATCTGAGGAGTACCCGAGGAAAACACACAGGGAGGAGCGAGGCGATAATTTATGTGGAGCTGTGGAGGAGAGGTTGGGATAACAGGCACAACCGAAAACCCGAAGATGGGTATAGGAAGACTGTGTGCCATAAAGGGCGAAGAAAGGAGTGTGGCCGTCTAGGGTTTTGGTTGGGTGACGATTTATTAGGTAGGTGGCGGTGTGAAGAGTGTCAGCCCAATAAGCTGGAGGAAGACTGGCCTGAAAAAGAAGGGAACGCACAATGTTGTTAATTGTGCGAAGAGTGCGCTCAGCACGTCCGTTCTATTGTGAGGTGTATGGACACGACAGACGGAGGACTACACCCTGGGTGAGGAAGAACGTGCGGGCCGAGGAGTTATCGAACTCGTGGCCATTGTCGCACTGAACTGCCTTAATGGGACAGGCAAACTGTGTGCACACAAACGAGAAAAAGTGAGATAAAATGCCAAAGGTATCAGACTTGAGGCGTAAAGGAAATGTCCAAGTATAGTGGGTGCAATCATCAAGAATGACAAGATAATATTTATAGCTGGACACACTAATAACTGAAGATGTCCAAAGATCACAATGTATTAAATCAAAAGGATGAAGCGCTCGAGAATTTGACATGCTAAAAGGAAGATGCACGTGGTGGCCTAATTGGCAAGCATGACAAATATGATCAGGGCGGCGCTTACTGCAGGAAATAGCATTGGAACTAATGAGTTTGGACAAGGCCTCATGGCCGATGTGACCAAGGCGACGATGCCAGAGGGTGGTGGAGGACGAGACAGCACTAAGGGAGGTGGTGCTGGCTGGTGCTAGTGGAAAGAACGGGTAGAGGTCACCCGTGCTATTGCACCTGGCGACCACTCTCCGTGTTTGTAGGTCATTCACAGAAAGGCTAAAGGGGTCAAACTCGATGGAACAATTATTATCAGTGGTGAAACGACGAATAGAAATCAAATTCTTAATAATGTTAGGTGAGACTAAAACATTAGAAAGAAAAAGAGGACGTTGTGAAGTGGAAAAAGAGTGTGACCCAACAGAGGTAACAGGAAGCAAAGCTCCATTACCGACAATGATAGATGAAGGACTTGATGACGAAGGAGGATGAGAGGAGGATAGTATACCAGTGTTGTTCACCATGTGAGAGCTGGCGCCGGAATCAACATACCACTCGGACGGCTGTGAATTCAGCGTCATCGTGCTGAAGTTGTGGACGAGCGACGGCGGATCCCAGGGCCTGCCGTGCATCGGAGTCCATGGCTGGAGCTGCTGCTGCCCGGCATAGGGTCTGGACTGGACACCTCCATAGCCGAACCCTGGACGGGACGCGCCAAACAAAGGAGGATACACGCCGACGCCATATGGCGAGTATGGCGCCGAGTACTGTTGTGGGATGGCGGCGAAGATAGCCGGTGGAGGAGACCACAGCACCGGTTGTCTAGAGGAACCTGCCATAGCTTCTTTTCTTCTCATTTCTCATTTTCTCTTTTTTCTCTTTTTTTTAACTCACTGAAACCAATCACGTGAGGCAAACGCTCACTAGAACCAGTCACGCGAGCGGCTTCACGGACGGCCAATCAGGTGCCGGTTCACAAGCACCCGGAGTCCTGGCGTTGGTCGCTCGTGTCCTGGCGATGGAGAAGGACGCGAGTCGCGTGGCGATCCGGACTTCGCGAGCGAGCGGATCGCGCGTCCTGGCTCGGCCCGGCGTCGCGAAGAGGCTCGCGATCCCGCGATCTGATCCCGCGAAGAGTAGTGGCCCAGCCTGGTCGCGGTCTGTCCGCGTCGTCGCGACGAGATCACGCGATCCCATGAACTGGAGCGAGGTCGCTGGGACGGAGGCGCGGTCGGTCCGCGTAGATGTGATCCCGCGAGCTGGAGCGAGGTCGCGGGGACAGGACGTGTGGTCCGCCGGCGATCTGGCGCGTCAGGCGTCGCCGTCCGTGGGACAGACACCGCGGTCTTCACACGATGCGGATCGCGGATAGCCGATGACATCGCGGTCTTCACGCGAGAAGGCGCTCCGTCGGGGCGAGGTCACGGACACCGCGCGATCAGCCACGCGGGTCGCGGATACCTCGCGATGACGTCTCGCGGTTTCGCTAGCACAGATCAGGCGCGGATTGGGATCGCGCCGTGGGGCACCGGCGAGCGTAGCTCTGCGATGGCAGGGTAGAAGGGCGTGACGCAGGCGCGGAGGGCGCGCGCGTCCGCGGGAAGTAGGGCCGGCGAGTCGGGGGCTCGGCGGCGGCGGCGGATCGACGATGCTGGCGAGTGGATCAGCGACAGCAGGGTACCTGGCGAGGAAATCGGCGGCAGGTGGAAGGCCCGGCGAGAGGCTCGGTAGCGGGCAGGGGTGGCCGGCGATGGAGTCAGCGGCGGCCAGAGGTTGCGGAAGCGCGGACGCAGAAGCGAACCGTCTGTGATACCATGAAAGTGTGGGAATAAGTGATTGTATTCCATATTGTTACAAGAGTACATATAGGCAGCCGGGGTGGCATGCAAGCCTACCGCTCAGGCGCGATTACATCCACAAATCATAGGCCTAATTATAACATGCTAACAAGCCCAACCGCCACTAAATATGGCAATTTTGGAGGTGGTTCAACTTGCCACCCGCCTCTAGAAATTGTTTCAAGAGACGGGCTGACTCAAAAGCCATTTATAGAGGCGAATTTTGATTGAGCCCCCTCTACCCAAAAATGCTTCCGTTGCTAAAAATCGTTTCTGTAGCAGTGACTTACGGAGTATAAACATATTAAGACAGGAGAGCACAAACCAACCATTCATTGTATACTATTATCGTTAGATACACACTTTTCTTTGGCATTGGGATTGTTTATGGAGTAGTATTATGTTTAATCTTTTTAGAACCTAGTACCTTCAATTTGCACATTCATAGCTCCAACATGGAAAACATGTACGCACAGGTAAAAAACCACATCCGTTATACATACTGACACGTATACATGGCAGTGAATCGTGATAACTAGATAGAGTAATAAAATTTAATTTGGAGTGTTTTTACATGCAGATTGGAATACACGTACCTGCTAGGCTGGAAGTATTGGACAAGCATGCAGAACGTACTATCAATTCCTCAGCTGGAGTTTGCGAAGAAAATTATCTGGTGAATCATCATGATTGTCCAGCTGGAGTTTGGAAAGGAAAAAGAAGCGCTTGTGGTAAGCTACTCAAAGTTAAGGGTTCCATTAACAACTGAAAGGAATTTAATCCAGGAAGCTGTACCGTTTCGTCAGATGAGGAGTCCATTTCGTCAGTGTTCGTTCTGATCAGTTGGATAGTCAGATGGTTAGGATGAACCTCGGCTGCATGTATGAGAGCTGCTTCCACTTTCTCCACCGCACACGTACTGGCACCTGCACAGTCAATCGAAATAACGGCTTTCTGAAGAAGTCGGTACGGCCGCAGATAGGCAATGAAGAAAGCATCGGGTTTATCCTTCAACCGGAGCACACTGAAATGTAGTTCAATGTTTTGCTGAAGCTGAGGATTACAAGGAGCAGAATGTCAGTATACATGTCATAAGTAGTACTCACAAACATATAATTAAACATATTTTTTAACAAACAGGAAGAGACAGCCTCACCAAAGCCACCCTGTGTTCGTCAGATAAGATATATTCTTCATCATATACTCGAATTTTCATGATTGGATGGTTGGGATGATTGTCCACTGCACGCGTGACCACGGCCTCCACCTCATCCACTTCTGCAGCAGTAGCACCAGTGCAGTCGACTCTGACGGTAACTTGCTCAAGTGAAAGGAGGTTATCCAAGCCCAAGTCAAGATCTTCGATTGCATCCTTTGTTGGGAACTGCTCCAACAGCACACTGCACACCATTTACTTCCCAGCTCCAATACCCTACAAAAACTACCAACCGCAGCTCTTCAAGCCTTGGCATGGCGCCCATATGAAACTTGAGCGTTGTGCCCACATTGCAGAACCTCAGATTCTTGAAGTCGTCCGTACCAACAGTATACCCTGGAGGCCAGCTGTAACCGCCTAGCTCAAGGTAGGTCAGCTCTGGCAATCTCGCCAGGTTATCTAGGTCCTGTGCTTCAACAGTATACACGTTCACAGATAAGGAGCAGAGGCGCGGCAGGCTTGAGCGATTGATCCGCCGAGGCAGCCGTGACAAAATGATGCACTGTATAAGCAGTTGATGGAGCTGCCTAGGTGTCTCCCAGTCTTCCCATGCATTGGCTCCTTGTTGGCGTGATCCTCTAGAATAAAGCACTAGTTCTCGGAGTTCCCGCAGATTGCAAAGAGACTGCACCAATGCTATTTGCAAGCTTTCATCTAGTTCCTCGGAAAAGGCGATTGTGACCACCCTCAGCCTTGTCAGCTTCCCAAGCGCTACCACCAGGTCCTCAGTGGCATTCCGACCAACTACGCTGTCTAGCCGTAGGTCCTCAAGGGATGTTAGGTTCCCCATCCTGTCAGCTGGCAACCTTCTAAACCCAACAGCTACCAGGCACATCAGCTGTGTAAGCGAACAAACAGCCGGTGGCAGCTCGTCTAGCCCTGTTTTCTTTAAGTACAGTGTCTGGAGAGACTTCAGATCTCCAATTTCCTTAGGAAGCTCATCAACAGGTGTGTCAGATATCTCTATGTACTTGAGATGCAACAATTTCTCTACATGCTTTAGGCTAATCGGGACGTAGCATTTTTCTATATTTAGCACACGGCAAACTCTGAAGCTATGAAGTGGGGCCATAACTTCAATCTTACTATAAAAAATGTTAAGTGACCTCATCACCTCTGACATGTCCATGGTGTCTTCAGGGATGCGCTGCACATGGTGATTTAGGAGAGCCAGCCGACGTACCTTGCTGTCAGAACGATGCATGCTGGTTTTCTTCTCGCTTCTTAAACCGTCTAAAGATGCATGTTGCTCTCTACTACCCAAAATAGTAACAAAGTTTTCATCTTTTGACAACTCACAGATGAGATCAAACACAATATCGTGAATATGGAAAATTTGTTTAAACCGATCATATTTGTCTTCTATCGGTTGGATCATGCTTCTATTTACAAGCTCCATGAAGTATCTTTCTCCAACCTCAAATAGGCTACCCACCTCTTCCTCAAGATGGACAAAACCTTCACCTATCCACATCCAAATCACACTCTTTGTAACAATGGTATAATCTTCTGGAAATATGCTTAGATGTAATAAGCATGGCTTCAGATACGAAGGTAGATCATAATAGCTATATGACAGTATCTTTCTTGTATTGTCTCCATTCCCAAAACCAATTGAGTTGTACACCTTTGACCAGTCGTCACATGGTCTTTCAACCAATAAGCTTGCTATTGCAATGATAGCCAATGGTATGCCGCCACATTTATCTATGATTTTACTAGACAATTCACCTGATACACCATCAAGATTTTCTCTTTCCTGACTCTGTATTCTTTTGTAGAATAATTTCTTAGAGTTTTCATCAGAAAGAGGTTTTAGTCTATAAACCTCTTCTACTTTTGTGACAACCTCAAAATTACGAGTGGTCATGATTATTCTACTTCCACAATTATTGTCCTTCAAAGCATATTTGATCGCTTCCCATGATCCTAGATCCCACATGTCGTCAACAACGATGAAGTACCTGACACAAGAGTGTAGAGCTATCGATAATTTGGCAAATCTGTATAGAGTATCCATATAAAACCAAACGCATGACAATATCAACATGATTCTAGCTAGGAAAAAATTGCTACTCACTCCAAGGGAGTGGAGTCTTTGCTAATTCATTTAATTTGTGCTACAACTTAAAGATCCAATCTATTAATTTCGGAAATTTCATAGATCTTTCTAGGTGTTTTGACAGCAAATTCTATTAACATTTCACCAAAATTGAAAATTTTCATAACTGATTTCACTGAATGGCCAGGCTTAGGGCTTGGTATACAATAGAAATAATGTATAAATTAGTGCTCACACTCTGCTAGTGAGTAAAACACATTCAACTAAAACTAGACAGAGAATGACATCGACATACCTCTTGTGCTCTAAGAATTGATGCAATTCATTTCCGAATCGCTCAATATCCCATCTAGCCATGTCGACTTGCATATACTTCTGATTGAGTTCCACTAACATCTTCTCAAATGTCCTAGTCAGACTAGGAGTCCTACCAACAGAAATAAAAGCAGAACAACCGAATTGTTTCTTAAGCGTATCATGCACTGTTTTGGCTAGAGTAGTCTTACCCAATCCTCCAACCCCGACTATAGACACTATCTTTAGGTCCTGATCAGACACATGAGCATGAGCATCATCTTTGGTCCCTATAGACAACATCCTGATGACTTTGTCCCTTGACTCCTCAATGCCAACGAGATCCGACTCTTTCTTGTACAGATTGAGGACTCGGGGGTCGATGCCGGTGCTCACGGCAAGATCAGCTCCCGGACCTCTAACCGTGTACTTGGCACGGAGCTCAGCCAGCTCGTTGGAGAGCTTCTTGATGTCTTTGACCTTGTCGGAGATCTGGTGACGATGCTTGACCTTTTTCATCGCGGCAGTAGCCTTGCCAAGGATCTTCTTGAAGACGTTAGCATCAGTGGCAGTGGTTGCAGACTCACCGCGAGCCACACGCAGGACGAAGTCGTCGACGGCATCCTCCATGTTGTACGACAGCTCCCGGACCTGCCGTGCCCAGAGCTTTTCCACCTCACTTAGCTGCTCCGGTGGAACCCGAGACGCGTCGACGAGGGCGGCGTTCATCATCACAAGCTCCCTGGAGAGGGACTCGATGTTGGGCTTGAGGCCCTTCTGCACGACGTACTCCTGCATGAGCAGGTCGCCCAGCTTGGGGGCCAGGCCGGCCATGGCCCCCAAGGCGAGCTCCATGGTTTAAGCTCGATCTCGGTCACACTGGCTCTCGTTTCCTCTCTTCCTTGCTTGGTAGTACGTATATGCTAGATGGGTGCAGGGCGAATGGCGAGATGCTGTGTGGGTAGAGCCATCAGAGGCGAACTGGTGTGTGGGTAGAGCCGTAGAGGAGCTTCAACGATGGGCGAGGCGACTCCGGTAGCCGAGTCAGAATTTTGCAGAGCTAGCAGAGAGAGAACGTGCTTATCTTCGTTGGAAGGAGAGCTGGCGCGGGCCGGAAGGGAAGATGTTGAGTGGGCAAAGACAGCAAGCAAGGCCCTTAGCCATGGCGAGGACGCTCACAGCCACATGTGTGTCATGTGTGGGATACTGGGGTCCTCGGGTAGACTGGAGTGGTATTATTGCGTGTGGACCTGGCGGGCGACCATGCATGTGCGGTGGACTGACATGGCATCCACCCGCGACCCCGCACGAAAAAAGAGGCACTTGTTGTTTTTGAAAGGCCAACAGCAAAGGCGAGCTCCATGGTTAGCTCGTCCGCTCACACTCGCTCTCTGCTCCTCTTGCTTGCTTGGTAGTAGTAGTAGTGTAGTACATGCTAGCTAGATGGGCGAATGGCTACAAATGGCGGAAGTAGGCCAAAAATATCAGGATCTGGTGCATGAACTCAATAAAAAGCTATAAGGAGAGAATTCGAAAGCAAGTTTAGGTACCTGTCGGCTTCGCAAACTAAAGGAGCGGAGGAGGATTAAAAGAATATGTGCCTGTTGTCTGCTTTTTCAATCTAAAGGGACGGTGGGGGATTGAAAGAATATGTGCCACGGCAAAGGTCCAACGTGGCTGAGACAGTACTACCACTGTCTAGTCCGGAAAAGATGCCACCATCTGAAGTTTTCATTAATTTATAAAAAAATATTAATATTTATAACACCAGATAATCTACCAATCTTATCTCTTTTCTGTTCCATTTTCCAAGATTTTCCCGTTCTATGTTTCCTTTTTATTTTCTTTCATGTCTATTTTTTCTGTTTCATTTTTTCTGAAGTAGAGAAGGAAGAATAATATACAGATAAAATAGACAACTTTAATGTAAAAATGCAGAGTTGAACCTAGCTATGACCTTAGCTATGGACTGAAGGATTCGACCACCAAGTTATTGTTGTGTTTCATTTTTGCAAAGTCGTCCTATTTGAGTGTAGTTGGTTGTTCAGCATGCCTGCTTAATAACCAAACAAATTAAACCATTGAACGATAAATAAAGAGTTTTTTTTCTGTAGAAAAGATTGGTTGAAATCCCCTAATTATTTATGCAAGGCCAACATGCTTTCTTGGAGAACCGGTAAAAAACTTTTGCCACAAAGAACGGTTACGATAATAACTGCTACAGTTAAACGATCCTCCTCTGATCATTCATTCAATCCAACAATTGTGATAATGTCCAGAAGTTCTTGGTAACCTTGTAAAGTTTCCTTAACTCTTTGTGTGGTTTCATAATGTTCATTGCTAACTGATTGGAGACTATAACATAGTTGAGGTTGAATCTAAAGGGTCTACGTACTGTAGGATAAATACCCTTGGAAGCTGGTCCTCTAGAAAATACAGTAGTAGCATCTAAATGTAAAATGTTGTGGCTGATGCAGGGTCGGTCAAATCATCAGGTACATAAACTGCTTGGATCGAAGTTATAGGTCCCATTTGGAATAAGTAATTTTTTCTTATAAATAACCCATTTTTGTACTAAGGGTAAGTTGATAACCCGCTGCACAAGGCATTCTACCTAATAAGGCGGATACTTTCGACCATGTTGGAACAAAACGAAACATAATTGATGAATAAAAGCACGTCTAGCTTATTAACATCTTAGAAATATTCTACCATAGTTAGGGCAGTTAAACCAACTCTCATACAAGCTCCTGGTGGTTTATTCATTTTTCAGGGGTGGTCGTTTTACGGAAAATCGATTTATGGAGGCGGTCGTTTTATTTATGGAGGTACTTAGGAAATGCCCCCCTCCTAAAATGGATTTACGGAGACAGGCATCTTAAGAGGTCCGCCTACAAAAATGTAGGTAATTTTCGGAAGAGGCCTGCCTCTGTTAATGTGACCAAGCCCAGGCAGCCCATCTTGGACCGACATCACACTCAAGTATATATATGGAGACCTAGGGTTTCTCTCATTCTCACCTCCTCTCTCTCCCTCCCTCAAATGTGTGGCGCTCTCTCTCCCTCTCGTGCAGCTCTCTCTCTCTCTCTCCCTCCCTCTCGTGCGGAGCACGGTGGCCGGCGGCGTGTGCCCTCCCTCTCTCGTGGAGCATGGTGGTGTAGCTTTCTCGCAGAGCGCAGCGACGGGCGATGCTTGTGCGGAGCTCCCATCCCAGCGGTGGCCTCCCTCGCACGGATCTAGTGGCCGGCGGCAGCCGTCCTCGCGCAGATCTGGCGGCCGGCGGTGGCCATCCTCCCACGGATTGGGCGGCATGGCAACGTGCGGGTGCCCTCAAGGATCTAGAGGCCCAGTGGCAGCGAGTTCCCATGTGGGGGCTGCAGCCGGCTCCCACATGGCGGCGGCAGCATGGGGGCTGCGGCAAGCTCCCCCACGGCGGCGGTGGCACGGGCGCTGCGGGCTGCGGCGATGGTCATATCTGCACGCGCCTGGTGGCGGTGCGGCGGCTCGACGACAGTGGTGGTCCTGGGAGTTGGCGGGCTTGGAAATGAGCTCACAGGTGGCAAAGCAAATTTTTTAATCAATTTTCCCAGATGAGCAAACTGACCACCTGTGTTAATTGAATTAACGGAGGCGGGCAAAGCACCTGCCTCCGTAAGTCTGCATTAACACATGCCTTCTGATAGAGGCTGACGCTTTGCTCCACTTCCGTTAATCGTTTTTGCCCACCTGCGTTAAAGTCTGTGTAGTAGTGCTAATTAGTGAAATAAATGTTAGTTGGTTGATGTCACACCCATTTAACGACCAAATGGAGTGCATACTCTTATGTGTGCCCAGAGATCAATCACACATAAGTTAACAAATTATAACGGATGTATCATCACAAATGTTATTACATTACGATTATTAATACATAGTCTTTACACAATTGTAGCGGAAGTAAAATATAAAACTCTCGTGGTAGCTCCAATCACAGGCACATTGACTGGTTGACTGCAAGTCTAGTAATCTTCTGAAAAGTAGTAGTAGTCATTATTTGCACCATCTGTTACCCATCCGAGATTTTTATCTAAGTAAGAAAAATAAACAAGCGTAAGTACATCTCGTACTCAACAAGTGTAACATGGGGTTCATGAGGCTCAAAGGCATAACATAGGTTTATCAGCATGTAGCTTTTAATTAGCATTATTTCAGTATATCAATAATATCAAAATGTCTCAATGTAACAATAAACATATGATCCATGTGAAATAATTAATGAATAGCAAAAACATATTTATTATTAATGATCCACTATTCCATAAGGGTCCAAGGCCACTCGTGACCGTGAGCATGACTTTTATAACAGTTTTACACTCTGCAGAGGTTGTACACTTTCACTGTGAGTCATGTTGCCCATATGCCTGGGTTAATTACTCCCAAAACACTTCCAAGGTGAGTAGGCAGGGGAACACTATGAAGTCTTTCGAAGGTTCGTCTAACAAGTTAGGGCCATTAGATTTCACTCGGCAAACAGATGTAGAGCCCCCCTTCCAAATGGCACAATAACACGCAGCCTATACTTAAAAGGACAGAGGCCGCACTATATCCGATTCGTCAAGTCATTCTTACGCCAAAAAGGAATACCACTAATAAGCTAGAAAAGATCCTTCTATATGACTAAAGCCAGAGCCATTATAGCCCTCATAGTTGTACTGTAAATCCCGGATGTTCACTTATAGATAAGTCCTTACGGAGAGTAACGAGAGCACCAAAATAACCCCATGCTCTAGTACCCTTTAAACAGTAATAAAAAGTCATCTTTTAATGTTTATTACATATTCCATTAGTCAAATTACATGATCATAGTTCATATTAAGCACTAGCAATACTACTCCATGCAATATAATAGGTATCAAGAAATAAGATCAACACTAAGTCATCCTTAACAAGGAATATATGCATAATGATATTATTTGCTTAATGTGAATAGGACAACAAGGATAATCCCATGCTATACTTGCCTTGCTCAAACTGGTCTTGGTGATCTTCCTCGTAGAAAAACTCCTGATCCCCAACGAATTGTTCACCGTCTATACTCGATCAACAACAGCAACAACATTCATCCAGAACAATCATGCATAAACAAACAAGACTATAATTAGAACAGTACACCAATAGTAATAAAATAAGATAAAAAGTTTTTAAAACAAATCTACAACTCGCTAGGATCACACAGACACAAAGATCACGAAAAACGGAGCTAAAACGACGAAGTTATGATTTTACGAAGATTTCCTATAGAAAAATAATTACTTTAATTCAAACTCGAAAATAAAATGTCACAAACCTACTGAACAGTTCTACTAACATGTAGATCTCTCAAATACGAACCTAACACAATTTGAACGGGTCAAATCGGAGTTAAAACGGATAAATTATGGCTAAAACAAACTTAGTGGCAAAACTGTAAATAGCTGAAAACGTATTTTGAATTGACTGAGATCAAACTACGCTTTCAAAAGAATAAAACGCGATATGGGAATACGCTTTGGACTGCGGGTTACATATTTAAAAAGCGCAGGGACTCTTTAGCAAAACGTCCAGCCGAACTGGTACCGTCTAATATCAACTGTTGGATACGAGATGGATGGTTCGGATTGAATCGGGGAAAGCTGGGCGGCGCTCCGGCCGAAAAACAGTCCCGACGGCGATTTCTGCGGCGGCACCATCGCCGGAGAGTGCAATCTCGCGATTTACCGCGTTACCTCGCGAAAGAAGAACACCGGGATGAAGTAGAGAACAAGGCGAGCTCACCAAGGTAGAATACGAAGGCGGAGCTGACCCGAAGACGGTGCGGTGCTCAGGATGGTGGATAGCTCCGATGGTGGTTCGAGCGGAGACTCCTCGGAACGGCTTCAGTGCTTCGCTTCGAGGTGGTATGGAGCGGAGGGGTGCGTGCGCTCGTTTTTATAGCCCGAGGATGCGCTAAACAAGGAAGGAACAGATTGGAGACGGATTCGATTCAGTGAAACTAGGGAAAGAAATCGGACGCCGGCGTGGGAAGGAAGAAGACGTCGTCTGACAGATGGGGTCATGGTGTCAGCGATGCGCCGTGAAGGGAACCGCGGCAGCGCGCGCGAGCTGGGCTAGCCGGGCTCGGCCCAAGACGGGGAAATAGGGAAGCGGCCACGCGGAGACGGCCCACGCGCGGAGAAGCAAGCGGCCGCGCGCGGTGGTGGGCTGCGGGCGAGGGATGGGCCGCTGGGCTTCACAGGCCGAAAGCCAAGGAGAATGAAATCCCTTTTTTTTTTTTTCTTTTCAATTATTTCAAAGCATTTTCAAATGATTTTGAATCCTACTTTGAATTTGAATCAAACCACTCCAACCAAAAATTCAAATGCAACAGCATGAGTGCACAAACATGTTTCTACCCTTATATTTTATTTTAAGTTAATAAAAATTATTATTACTCTAAATTTGTATGCTCACAAAATTGTATAAAAATTATATTTACCTACTTTTTAATATCCTAAAATTTTAGGGTGTTACAATTCTACCCTCTTAAGATGAATCTTGTCCCGAGATTCGGTTGATGCTTACTCGAACAGTTGCGGGGAGGTTTTCCTCAGATCCTCTTCTCTTTCCCAGGTGGCCTCATCCTCAGTGTACCAATTCCACTGAACCTTACACATTTTGATAGTTCGACTCCTCGTGACTTTTTCAGTAGTCTCTAGAATTTTAACTGGAAACTCTTCATATGTGAGGTCCTCTTTAACAGTGAGCTCTTCTAACGAAATCTGCTCCTCTGGTACTCGCAAACATTTCTTAAGTTGAGACACGTGAAACACATCATGTACACCTACCAAACTCTCAGGTAATTCCAACTGATATGCCACCTCACCACGTCTTTCTATGATCTTGAAAGGTCCAATATACCTTGGTGCCAATTTCCCCTTCATGTTGAATCTTTTCACACTCCTCATTGGTGATACTTTCAAGTATACATAATCCCCTACTTCAAAAGTCAACTCTCTCCTCCGAGTATCAGCATAACTCTTCTGTCTGGACTGGGCTATTTTTAAATTATCTCTAATCATTCTTACTTTCTTTTCAGCATCCTTGAGTACATCAGGCCCAAACACTTGACTTTCTCCTGTCTGATTCCAGAACAACGGGGTTCTATACTTTCGTCCATACAGAGCCTCAAACGGTGCCATCTGAAGACTCTTCTGATAACTATTGTTATAAGAGAACTCTGCATAAGGCAAACTCTTATCCCAACTAGTACCATATTGTAAAGCACAAGCTCTCAACATATCTTCCAATATCTAATTAATTCTCTCCGTCTGTCCATCTGTCTGTGGATGGTAAGCTATACTAAAGTTCAGCTTGGTTCCTAGTGATTCATGTATCTTTTGTCAATAATGAGAGGTAAACTAGGTACCCCGATCAGACACAATTTTCTTAGGAACTCCATGTAGACTCACTATTCTTTCCATATACAATTCTGCCAACCTTGCACTGCTATATGTAGTCCTAACTGGCAGAAAATGAGCAACCTTTGTTAGACGATCTACTATTACCCAAATTGAATTATACCCTCTCTGAGTACGTGGCAATCCAACTATAAAATCTATACCAACTTCTTCCCATTTCCATTCGGGTATCTGCATAGGTTGTAACAATTCTGCAGGTCTCTGGTGTTCAGCTTTCACCCTCTGACATGTGTCACACAAAGCAACATACTCAGCAACATTTCTTTTAAAACCATACCACTAATATTTCTCTTTCAGATCTAGATACATCTTAGTACTCCCAGGATGTATTGAATAAGCTGACTCATGAGCTTCACTCAAAATGGCCTCTCTAATAGTCTTATCCTATGGCACACACAGTCTTTTTCCAAACCATAGCGTACCCTTATCATCCTTATGGAATCCTGGTGATTTACCCTTCACTATATTTTCCGCTATCTCTCTCAATTTTGCATCTTTCATCTGACTCTTGCATATCTCTTGCTCCAGAGTAGGTTCTATTACCAATTCTACTACATTGGTAGTAAACCCTAAGTTCAGATGCTCACATTCAGCACACAACTCTCTTGGCATAGGCATTACTTGCACTTCATTAGCATAGATTTTCCTACTAAGAGCATCAGCAATGACGTTAGCCTTTCCTAGGAGATAATGCACCTCCAGATCATAATCCTTTATCAACTCCAACCATCTACGCTACCTCAAGTTCAGATCTAATTGAGTGAAGATATACTTCAGACTCTTGTGATCCGTATATATATCATTTTTATGTCCAATCAAATAGTGTCTCCATATCTTTAGTGCATGAACCACTGCAGCTAATTCCAAGTCATGAGTAGGATAATTTAATCCATGCTTTCTCAACTGTCTCGATGCGTATGCCACAACTCTATCTTCTTACATAAGAACACATCCTAAACCCAAACGAGATGCATCACAGTAGATAGAGAAATGTTTACTCAGATCTGACAAAACTAATATGGGTGCAGTGGTCAATCTTTTCTTCAATTCCTCAAAATTAGCCTGACACTTCTCAGACCACACAAACTTGGCATTCTTCTCCAATAGTGTAGTCATTAGCTTCGCAAGCTTAGAAAATCCCTCTATAAATCTCTTGTAATAGTCTGCTAATCCTAAGAAACTATGGATCTCACTTACATTGGTTGGTGGCTTCCAGTCCAATACATCTTTCACTTTGCTAGGATCTACTGATATTCCTCCATTTGAGACAACATGACCAAGAAAGGAAACTTCCTTCAACCAAAACTCGCATTTACTTCGCTTGGCATATAGCTGGTGTTCTCTGAGCTTTTGCAAGACCAACCTCAAATGTTCAGCATGTTCCTCCTCAGTCTTGGAGAATACTAGAATATCATCAATGAATACCACTACAAACTTGTCCAGATATTCTATGAACACCTTATTCATCAAATACATAAAGTATGCAGGGGCATTAGTCAGACCAAAAGATATCACTGTATACTCATATAACCCATACCATGTGGTAAAAGCTGTCTTTAGTATATCACTAGCACGAATCTTCAACTGATGATATCCAGAACGAAGATCAATCTTGGAGAATACACAAGCACCTCTCAACTGATCAAACAAGTCATCAATTCTAGGCAACGGGTACTTATTCTTGATGGTAACCTCATTGAGAGACCAATAATCTACACACATCCTCTGAGTGCCATTTTTCTTATCCACAAAAATCACTGGTGCTCCCCAAGGTGAAGAACTAGGACGAATGAAACCCTTATCCTGCAACTCCTTAATTTGTTTCTTAAGTTCTTCTAATTCATCTACTCCCATTCTATATGGACGCTTAGCTATGGGTGCAGTTCCAGGTAATAATTCAATAATAAATTCAATGTCACGGTCTGGCGGCATACCTGGCAATTCCTCAGGAAACACATCGGAGAACTCCTCCACAACCTGGTCCTCCTTGTTGGCACCATCAGTAAGCTGGTTCACTGTAGCGGTCTCCTATTTCTGCACTTTCACATCAACCCTGATTCTATCTCCCTTTGGTGTTGTCAGCACTACTAATTTCCTCTTGCACTGAATCTCTGCTTGTTGTTGCATCATCCAATCCATTCCCAATATAAGATTAATCCCAGCTGTTCTCAATACTATAGGACTCACCTTAAACTCTACCCCCCTTAGAATGAGACTAATCGGGAGACAATGATAAGATGCTGGTATGCTTCCACCAGGTGAGTTTACTAATATAGGGTTCTTCATGGCACACAAATGAATTCTATGTATTCTAACAAATGATTATGATATGAAAGAATGTGATGCTCCAGAATAAAAAAGAACAGTGGCGGGAGTGGAATGGACATCGAACGTACCAAGCATAACTTCTGGTTCCTCCACTGTTGTTTCCTGAGACAAGTGGTTCACCCTTCTAGTGTTAGGTGTAGGCTTCTCGTGACTACCCTGCCTCTAGGGAGTCTGCTGGTTGATCTTCTCAGGGCAATTGTAAGACAAGTGACCTTCTTTCCCACATCGAAAACACTTGTTGGGGGTATTAGGAGCACTGGTCTTCATTGGAGTATTATTGGAAGGACCCTAACGCTGAGGTTGATTCCCACTCTGTTGCGGAGGACGTTGGTTGCCATTCTGCGGCTGGAATGGGGGACGTTGTGGGAACTGATTGCGGAAAGGGACCTGATCACGATTCCACTGACCAGAAGGAGGCCTCTGTTGATTACCCTACTGAAAACCAGTACGCGAACGAGTGTTACTACCAGAAGTCTGTCCCTGAAGCCTTTTCCTCTTGGCATCCATCTCCTTGGGCTTGTTGTCCACCACGATAGCGCGGTTCACAAGCGTCTGAAAATTGGAATAAGTATTGGACATCAGCTGCAATTGCAGTCCATCATACAATCCCTTCAAGAAGCGTTACTGCTTATCATTGTCATTAGCCACCTCATGTGGAGCGTATCGTGACAATTGGGCAAACCTGTCACGATACTCAGCTACAGACAATGACCCTTGGGTCAAGTTCCTGAATTCCTCTGCCTTCAGTTCTATTATCCCTTCTGGTATATGGTAAGCTCTGAAGTTCTCTCTAAACTCCTGCCAAGTGACCGCGGGAGCATTGGCGGGGCGACCATACTCATACGATTCCCACTAATCCTGAGCTTCTCCCTGGAGTTGTCCAGAAGCAAACAACACCTTCTGTCGGTCATCACATTGTGCAATGTTGAGTTGCTTTTCCACGGCACGAAGCCAATCATCTGCTTCCAATGGATCAGTGGCATGCGTGAACACCGGGGGATGACCCTTCAAAAACTCACCACGCTTATCACGTGGTGGTGCCCTAGCAACTGGCTGATTATGTTGGTTCTGCACCAGTTGTTGCATAAGTTGTGTCTGCACTGCCAAAAGTTGCTCAATAGTTGGTGGCGGTGGTGATGGGGGATTTGGGGGAACACCTCCACGACCCCTTCCTCTTCCTCTTCTGGCCATCTGCCATCCATAAGAATACAAACTTTGAGATTTCCATGTTATCAACCACTTATAAGATAAAGAATGAGATCTGAAAGTTTTTTGGGTAAATATCAATGTTAATAGTTCAGTAAATCAATCATATCTCGAGCTACAGAAGTCCAATAGAGGCATGCTTTATATGGTTGGAAAGCTTATGAAGTTCTCCACAACTTCTATTTAGACCATAAGACCATATTCTGTCGTTAAGTTAATGAAAAATAAGGCGTAACAGAAACTGTTCCAGATTCCAAACTGTGCAGAAACTTTAACTTGTGACAGATATATCTCTCGAACCAAATCAGATAAAAAGGTGATTCCAGTGGAATTTGAAAGGTGCTTAAGCCTAGTTTCTCTCATAAAAATTTCATAAATGTTGCACGAACCGTTTTTGAACCATATCAGAAATATTGCAGACTGCTCCAGAAAACAGCAAGGACAGAAACGTGACAATACCAAACACAACTATTATTCTCTTGACTAATAAACTTTTTATTCTTAAAAATGGAACTTGTAGACATGCCTACAAGCCCCAACACTCATAACAAAAATCCAACTCACACATAAGCATAATGATAAAGCAACTATCACACCAAAGTTCAAACCACACGACAGACTCAAAGACTCAACTGACGTTACTAAGAACGTTCTTATTACATAAAGGACTCCTATTTTCTAATGACGTGGCTCATGCTCTAATGTCTCATAAATCTTGGCCATGCCTTGATTTGCTCGGAGTTCATCAATCATTGCTTGACACCTCTTGATGGTCTTCCCCTGTGCCTTCACCATCTCCTCTAACTGCAACTTCCTCTCCATCATATCATAGACAAAGTTCACCATCACCTGAGGAAGTGGTTCCAACTGCACTGGATCCATCATGGCCCATCCATGGTCGGGGTGTGCACGAGGGAAGTAGCGGTGAATAGCATGCTTCATGCTGTCAAAGCGAAGGTAGCGAAGGCCTATGCATGCTTCGAAAGCGGCGTCTTCAATGCTAGCCTCCATGGTAGCTCGACGACCCATGTGAGCATACATCTTGTCCAGGTGGTACACCCCTTTTTCCTCATCCTTAGGAAAAATACTCGCTCTTGCCTTCCAGTAAGTGTCCTCCAGCGGATGGGTGTACTCCCAACAGACGTACTCCACAGCTGGGTGCCAATCAGCAAAGTAGGCAGAGAGCATTCCCACAAGTCGATGGTGAGAGACAGCATCTCCTCCAGCTTTGTGGTAGATCTTCACAGTCCACCCCATTGGAGGAGGTGGCACATCCTCAGCAGCTGCATCAGGTGGTGGAGACGGGGGTTGCTCTCCTCCATTGGCTTCCTCCTCTTCATCATCTTCAATCTCTATGATCTCAGGGTCTTCTTCATGCTCAGGTTCTTCCTGAGGAGGTGCTGGCGCTTGGATTGGTGCTTTAGGGGTCTGCTCATTCTCCTGGGGTACTTCCTCTTGTGGCTCTTTAGGTGCAAGCAAAGCACGAGGTGGGTAGTGTCCTCCAGTGGTGATGCGAGCAGTCTTGCGGCCACGAATCATCTATAGAGTTTTTAGATGTAGTTAGAATAGAGGCAAAATTTTGTAATAGAATGAGACACAAGAAGCATAAAAATTTATCAAATAACAAGAGCAAGATAATAAGTATAAAAATAGTGAAAAGAAGATACTAAATCTACTATTTCTAGCTAGGCTTGCGTTCTACAGTCAACAATAGCTCTGATACCAATTTGTCACACCCATTTAACGACCAAATGGAGTGCATACTCTTATGTGTGCCCAGAGATCAATCACACATAAGTTAACAAATTATAACGGATGTATCATCACAAATGTTATTATATCACGATTATTAATACATAGTCTTTATACAATTGTAGCGGAAGTAAAATATAAAACTCTCGTGGTAGCTCCAATCACAGGCACATTGACTGGTTGACTGCAAGTCTAGTAATCTTCCGGAAAGTAGTAGTAGTCATTATTTGCACCATCTGTTACCCATCTGGGATTTTTATCCAAGTAAGAAAAATAAACAAGCGTAAGTACATCTCGTACTCAACAAGTGTAACATGGGGTTCATGAGGCTCAAAGGCATAACATAGGTTTATCAGCATGTAGCTTTTAATTAGCATTATTTCAGTATATCAATAATATCAAAATGTCTCAATGTAACAATAAACATATGATCCATGTGAAATGATTAACGAATAGCAAAAACATATTCATTATTAATGATTCACTATTCCATAAGGGTCCAAGGTCACTCGTGACTGTGAGCACGACTGTTATAACAGTTTTACACTCTGTAGAGGTTGTACACTTTCACTGTGAGTCGTGTTGCCCATATGCCCGGGTTAATTACTCCCAAAACACTTCCAAGGTGAGCAGGCAGGGGAACACTATGAAGTCTTTCGAAGGTTTATGTAACAAGTTAGGGCCATTAGATTTCACTCGGCAAACAGATGTAGAGCCCCCCTTCCAAATGGCACAATAACACGCAACCTATACTCAAAAGGACAGAGGCCACACTATATCCGATTCGTCAAGCCATTCTTACGCCAAAAAGGAATACCACTAACAAGCTAGAAAAGGTCCTTCTATATGACTAAAGCCAGAGCCATTATAGCCCTGACAGTTGTTCTGTAAATCCCGGATGTTCGCTTACAGATAAGTCCTTACGGAGAGTAACGAGAGCACCAAAATAACCCCATGCTCTAGTACCCTTTAAACAGTAATAAAAAGTCATCTTTTAATGTTTATTGCATATTCCATTAGTCAAATTACATGATCATAGTTCATATTAAGCACTAGCAATACTACTCCATGCAATATAATAGGTATCAAGGAATAAGATCAACACTAAGTCATCCTTAACAAGGAATATATGCATAATGATATTATTTGCTTAATGTGAATAGGATAACAAGGATAATCCCATGCTATACTTGTCTTGCTCAAACTGGTCTTGGTGATCTTGCTCGTAGAAAAACTCCTGATCCCCAACGAATTGCTCACCGTCTATACTCGATCAACAACAGCAACAACATTCATCCAGAACAATCATGCATAAACAAACAAGACTATAATTAGAACAGTACACCAACAGTAATAAAATAAGAAAAAAGTTTTTAAAACGAATCTACAACTCGCTAGGATCACACAGACACAAAGACCACGAAAAACGGAGCTAAAACGATGAAGTTATGAATTTACGAAGATTTCCTATAGAAAAATAATTACTTTAATTCAAACTCGAAAATAAAATGTCACAAACCTACTGAACAGTTCTACTAACATGTAGAGCTCTCAAATACGGACCTAACGCAATTTGAACGGGTCAAATCGGAGTTGAAACGGATAAATTATGGCTAAAACAAACTCAGTGGCAAAACTATAAATAGCTGAAAACGTATTTTGAATTGACTGAGATCAAACTACGCTTTCAAAAGAATAAAACGCGATACGGGAATACACTTTGGACTGTGGGTTACATATTTAAAAAGCGCAGGGACTCTTTAGCAAATCATCTAGCCAAACCGGTACCGTCTAATATCAACCGTTGGATACGAGAAGGATGGTTCGGATTGAATCGGGGAAAGCTGGGCGGCGCTCCGGCCGGAAAACAGTCCTGACGATGATTTCCGCGGCGGCGCCATCGCCGGAGAGTGCAATCTCGTGATTTACCATGTTACCTCGCGAAAGAAGAACACCGGGATGAAGTAGAGAACAAGGCGAGCTCACTAAGGTAGAATATGAAGGCGGAGCTGACCCGAAGACGGTGCGGTGCTCGGGATGGCGGACGGCTCCGATGGTGGTTCGAGCGGAGACTCCTCGGAACGGCTTCGGTGCTTTGCTTCGAGGTGGGATGGAGCGGAGGGGTGCGCGAGCTCGTTTTTATAGCCCGAGGATGCGCTAAACAAGGAAGGAACGGATTGGAGACGGATTCGATTCAGTGAAACAAGGGAAAGAAATCGGACGCCGGCGTGGGAAGGAAGAAGACGTCGTCTGACAGATCGGGTCACGGTGTCAGCGACGCGCCGTGAAGGGAACCGCGGCAGCGCGCGCGAGCTGGGCTAGCCGGGCTCGGCCCAAGACGGGGAAACGGGGAAGCGGCCACGCGGAGACGGCCCATGCACGGAGAAGCAAGCGGCCGCGCGCGGTGGTGGGCTTCGGGCGAGGGATGGGCCGCTGGGCTTCACAGGCCGAAAGCCGAGGAGAATGAAATCCCTTTTTCTTTTTCCTTTTCAATTATTTCAAAGCATTTTCAAATGATTTTGAATCCTATTTTGAATTTGAATCAAACCACTCCAACCAAAAATTCAAATGCAACAACATGAGTGCACAAACATGTTTCTACCCCTATATTTTATTTTAAGTTAATAAAAATTATTATTACTCTAAATTTGTATGCTCACAAAATTGTATAAAAATCATATTTACCTACTTTTTAATATCCCAAAATTTTAGGGTGTTACAGTTGAGGAATTTTACAATGGTTGGAAAAATCATAAGCCATCCATTCGACAAGATCGGACGATGCAAAAATAGGAGGTACCAATGTAAAAGTACCTAGAGGTACTATATAGGTAGGGACAGTACCAAAATTAGGTGGCACTATGTCGGTGTTTGACCACCGATAGCCTGCCACGGGGGTATCCGGGACAGTTGTTCGGGCTTCGGCGCGTGCTAGAACTCGACGGTGAACGCAGAGACAGTCGATTTATACTAGTTCGGGCCCTCGATCGTGATCGAGTAATAACCTTACGTCCGGTCGGCGTTAGCCTTTACATTGGATTGATTGTGTTATCTTGTCTCTTGTTTCAGGGGTGCCCATAGCCTCTCTTTATATTAGTAGAGAAGGTTGTGGTGCGGTTACAATCCTAGTCGGATTCAAAGAAGGTGTCATGAACTAGATACAGAAGTTACTTTCCATAGGAATCCGGCTAATCTGGCATATTCTACTCGGATTCGGTGTAGTGGATGCTACACCTCTCCTAGCTCCAGTTTGTGGGCCAGGGCCAGGGCCCACAACTTGTAGTCACATTGTTGGGGAACCCTGAGGCTCCGCATCGACAAGTCTCCGAGCATTTCATGTTTGAACTCAAATACTTCATTCGTTCTGGGTTCCTTTGACATGAAGCCTTGAAGTGGTCCTGTCTTGAAGAAGTCTTCCAAGTGACATGTGATTTTTGAAAGAAAAAGCGCACTCACTGAGTGTAGCCCCCGAGCCTCTTGCTATTTGGAACAAAAAGTTGGAGGGTCTTGAATTTTGGTTGTTGAAAAAACTAAAAATCTCTTCTCAGGATATGTACCCTGCAGCACCCGAGCATCGTTCCGAGTTCTTTTTGATGGTTAAGAACTCGGATAGAGGGTCTTTTATCGTCTTCTTAGGTAACCAGCTTTATATCCGAGGTTGGTGGTGGTTGGCGGTTGGATTGAATTCTCTATAATCACGAGGTATACAGTGTTGGTATATTCTTTTGAATATGCTTGTCCTTGAATACTATTCCTTCATGCGCGTGTCCTCTTCTTACTGCTTTCTGTCTTTTCACTGAGACCTTTGTCAGGCTTGTTCTGTTGGTGCTCCCAGTCTATGTACACTGCTCTTTGGCCTATAAATACCCTCCTGGTGTGCTGCTTCAATTCATCAAGTGTCTTGTTGTATAGTCCGAAGCCTCCGTAGCCATGAATATGATAGTTTGTGAAATAGAGCAGCCCCCGGCCATGAGTTGTGAGTCTCGTAAGTCTTGTAGCAAATGGAAGAAGTCTTGTGATCGAGATTAGAGGTAGACTAATCTCTTAGCAGCATTGTACCAGGTAGTATGTGATGGCAAGTGGAAGAAGTCTTGTGATGTAGGATTTGTTCCATCATCCAGTAGCTCCGAGTTCATCCTTCCACACTGCCTTGTGACTGTTCGGTGCAGATCAGCGTTTGATCTAGGATCACGTCGGGCTTGGGTAGACTGATGTCTATGAGCCTTGCCTGGTCCGAGTTGTCCCGCTGTGCTACTGCTATTCGTCTTGGATGCACTGCGTCCTTCATTTGAAGAAAATAGTGTATCCGAGTTGGTTGTCTTCTGCCGTGTTGTGTTTAGGAGCACGTAGTCGTTTCCAGAGCTGAGTTCTGTCTGGGCTCTTTGTTGCTACCTTGCTCATCGTAGTACCGAGTTCGTTGGGTCTTGTAAGATTTGTAACCTTATACCTTTTGATGATATTTGTAATAAAAAAATATTTCTTTCTCAGTTGTTGTCTCCTTTTTTATTGTCTGAGTGCTTTTGAGTGTCATCTGGGTTGTGTCTATAGTATCCGGGTTCTCTAGAGGCGTACTGTAACATCTTCTGTGAATCATGTGGATGACGAGTTCTTTCTGAGTTGTGCAATCCGCAATAATTCGGCAATGTCACAGTGTGAACGGATAAGTCTAAAATCTGCCCGTTGCACTGTACCGTTGTGAAAAGTTGCGTCGTCCGTCATTTTGGCCGTGTCAGTTATGGCAAGAAATAGACCATTGCGTTTCCATGCCGCGTTAAGCGGGCCTGATGGGCCACGTTTTTACCATTGTAAATCTATTTAAGGGCCCTCCTTTTTCTTCTTCTTCTTTCTTATCCTGTCCTTGCCCTTTAGCATTCGGCCTTTGCTAAACCCTAACCTCCAGAGTTCCACTGCCGTCGTCGCCATCGCCATCGAACTTTTGTCACCGACCTCAGATCCTCGCCATTATATGGGCAAGATGAAGTTGTCGAGCAAGTTGAAGGAGGTCTTGGTGGATGAGGAGGTGTCACTCTCAGTCATCAACAATCAGGAATTTGTCGCCGTGAGGGCTACGGAGAAGCTCTGGCTGGTTCCGACTACAATAGAGGATCAATTACATGATTTGGTCAAAGACGGCCTAATCCAGGAGAAGGATTTTACTGATTGGAAGGTCCTAGGCCAGCATCGAGTTCCTACTCCTAGTCCTAGTGAGATCGTCCTTTTTATCTCTTTCGTTCAAGCTAGCCTCTGCTTCTGCTTTTCTTTATCGTTTCCTTCATTATTTCGGCATTTCTCTGAACCACTTGACTTCGAACGCTTTTCTTCATCTGTTAGTGTTCCTCCATCTCTGTGAAGCTTTTATTAGCATCGTTCCTTCAATCTCTCTATTTTGTTTCTTTTTTTGTTTGAAGCTGCATCCTCGAAGTGATAGTACTTCTCCGTTGGGTGGTTATGGCATCCAATTTCGTCAGGGGAAGAAAGCCCTCTTTTTCGATTATGATCTTGTTGATTCTATTCAGGACTGGTGTTCCGAGTGGTTTTATGCTGCGAATATGATTCCTCCCCTTGTTGTTCATTTCGGTTCTAGTCCCTCGGTTAATGATCGTTGGGAGAAGAACCCCTTGACAAGCGATGAGCTCTAGACCATCAAGCCACTTCTTGAGAGAATCTGGACTCTAAAGCAAAAAGGTTTGACCAGTTTTGGGATCATTGACCGCTACATGCATCATCGAGTTCAACCCCCGAAGGAGAGGGAGCATCTCGGCTTTGAGTATTCTGGGGCTGAGGACCCATCTCGGATGGTTCCTGCCCTTGAGTTGACTGAAGAAGAGGTACTAGAGCGTCTGAGGAAGGTTCTGAAGGGGGTGACCATTGTCCCCCATGCAGTTCCCAAATATTGTGGAGATAATCCGCCCCCTGCTGTGAGTTATTTTACTTTTTACGAGTACTTTCCTTTATATATTTTTTGTTGTTGGTACTTTATGTCTTCAATTTTTTGCTTATTCCTTCTCGTTTGATCGTCTTGCAGGAATTGGGGCGTAACTTTATTGATCCGGTTCCTACTGATGATAACCCAGCTGGGGAGGAGGCCGGGGCAAGTCTAGCTATAGCGGCTCCGGCCAGTAAGTCTCTAGTATCCACAGTTCTTCTTGGTGCTTCTTGCAATGAACCAGTCCAATATGTTGAATATGTGTCACGCCCAGTTCCTCGAGCTCCTTGTTCCATCAATAAGAGGGCGCAGGCGAATGATGCTTCCGCCAGCGTGTCTACCACCAAGAAGCCTCGTCAACCGGGTACTTTTCCAGGTACTCAAGTTGTAGGTAGTATGCTCCTAGGTGAGCACATCAGTTTGTTTTATCCCCTTTGTTGTTTTTTTGCATGCATAACCATGTACTTTCCCTTTTCTCAGATGGTACTATGGTTGAGTTGCTCGAGGGCGAGGAGGATGAGGAAGATGATGCAACCCTCAACACCCGTCGGTGAGTTGTTGTTGTATTTTTGTTTTCTTGTTGTTATTCTTGAGCGCTTCTTTTGACTTGTCCTTATCCTTTTGCAGCAAGCGGTCATTGAGCCTGAGTTCTCCTAGGGCTCAGGTGTCAATCATGCCATCCCTAGCGCGGGGTGATGATGATGTCTTTTCTACCGCCATGCCTCCGCAGAAGCCTTTAGCTCGGCTTGGGGTTTTAGTTTGAAGAAGAAGACGACCAAGTAAGTGAATCTCGGTTAGGTTGTTTGCTTCTGTTTTCCCTTTTCCTGTATCGTTGAGGTTGTCCATCGTCTTACAGGTCTTCACCCTTGCCTTTCCTCAATCCTCGATCGGCTTCTTCTCAGTCTGCTGGTGCGGTAGTGCATACTGAATCTCAAGACTCAGAATGCACAGTCAGCGAGGTGGCTGTGAGGGAGATAGTGGCCCCTGATGATCATGCTGCCACAGAGTCACAAACTCCAGACATGATGGTGATCGTGGCGATAGGTCCATCTAAGGAAGTAGTCAGGGCTTCTACTATCCAGGTTGCGGCCTTGGTCTTGTCGTCTTCGCAGCAGTCAGTTTCTCCTCATGTTGCTCTTGGTACTAGTAGTTAGTGCCTAGATGACCATGTGTTGCGGGAATTTGACACCACCCATCGCTTGTCAGAGCTGACTACGGACTGGGGAATTCTCGCGGCCGGTGCTGCTTCTTTTGGGGAAAAACTCTAGGTAAGTTTCCTTAAGTTATTATTTTGCTGGGCCTTTTGGGTTCTTACACCTTGTCTCTCTTTCCCTTCATCCTGTTTGATCAGTCTTTCTCTCGAGACCATGTTGAATTCTTTTTCTCGTCTGAGACCGAGAAAATGTTGTCCTCCGAAATTAGTGCTCTGAAGACGGAGCTAGACCTCTGCCGGGCCGAGATGGAGGTTGAGCGTCAGATGCACTAGAAGGAGGAAAAAGCTCTCCACGCTCAGGTGATTGAGGCAGAGGAGTGGAGGGATGTTGCGGTCTAGGAGGCTTTGAAGAAGGTAGAAGCTATGAAGAAAGAGTGTGATGGTATTCTGAGTTCTTTTATACTTTGTTCCCTCTTTTTTCTTATTTTTTGCTCCTTATTTGTCTAATTTTCTTTTATTGTCTTGATCAACCCTTTGAAAAGATAAGCAGACACTCTTGACTGATGTTGAAGATATGAAGATATTGGTTCGGTCTAATCATAATAGGGCCGAGAAGGTAAAGGCTCGTGCCGAAGAAGAGCTCACTTGTGCCCAGTTGATTAGACTTGGTGCTGACCGAGATCTTATGCAAGGATGAAAACCATTGAGGATTTTTCCAAGAAGCTGGCGACATCTGACCAACGGTTTGCAATTTTGTGGAAATCTTTCAAGACTATTGCGAAGCTTCTTCGGTCTTCTGAAGATGATGGGAGGACCTGAGGCGAGTTCATCCCTCTGATTCCTGAGTGCCTTTAGAGCTTCATGAAGGACATGGTCCGGGTGTGTGTCAAGAACGTTTTGGCTCATATCCGTATTCTTACTCCATCGGCCCCTCTAGAAAAACTTAGGGAGGACACCGATGATGACAACTACCTGGAGTCCATCAAGAATGTTGAGTCTGAGGTTGAAGACCTAGCCAACTTCATCGCTGAGAAGCTTGATATTCATCTCCCCCCTTTTGATGACGAAGCTGACAGTTAGGTTCTGTAGTATTTTGGCACATCTCTCTTCTTTGTAAAGATATACTTTGTATTGTGCTTTGTAAAGGAATTCTGGTTCTTTGGATACATCTTTACTATCTTGCTTGAATCATTCAAGTGAATCTTTCCGTGTTGTTTTCTCAGACTTTTGAATTTTTTTCTTTAAATACGTGCTGAATATAAACCTTAGTCTTTGTAGGCGTATCCAGGTTCCTTTGAGTTGTGTCTCTCCAACTGGTCTTGCTCTTTGTTTTTTATATCTTCGTGAGTCTTGTCGAGCATCAGTGCTGGATTAGTTGGGTTGTTTCGTCTGGTGTGGAACAACTCCGGGGTAGGGCGAGCGCTATCTGGCTCTCATCTAGGCCGTGAGAACAACCTAGGATAGGTCGAGTGTTGGCTTTTCAGCCTTCTTACTCTCATCCAAGCATGAAAAGACTTGGGACAAGGTGAGCTCAAGCATATTTTCAGCTCTTTTGCTCTTGATTTGTGAATTGCGAGCTCAAATGCCTTTTTAGCTCTTTTGCTCTCATCCGGTTGTGAAATCAACCTGGGATAGGGTGAGCGCCTCTGGCTCTCATCTAGGCTATGAAAACAACTCAGGATAGGTTCGAGTGCTGGATGGTCAGCCTTCTTGCTTTCATCCAAGCCTGAAAATTGTCTAAGTGTTTTGTCTTCTCCTTTGTAACAAGAACTTAGTTGTTCTGTTCGTTGAGCTGCTTTGCATGAAAAAGTGCACCGCTTTCGCGCTGGTTGCGTTGCGCAGTTAATGTTGGAAACTGAAGCGCCATGTTGGCTTTGGTGAAGGGATTGACTCTATCCTTAATTTTAGGAGAAGAAATTAACTCTATCTTTATCTCGAGGCTGTTGGACTGCTTGAGGAGGCGGCTTAGCCCTATTTAACTGCCTCTTTTGCGATTGTTTTGACACTCTTATCTTTTTAGTCTTACCATAGCCAAAATGGTGAAGAAAAAGTTTATCCAAAGGCGTTGCGTCCGTAAGGTGCCGCGCTCATTGCTCGCTCGCCCTTCAAGAGTTGTGGTTATGACGGCCCATCAAGCGGTAGTTCTTCATCATCCGCATCTTCGTCGCCGGCGTCGTTGGCTCTTGGTGTTCGTGAGGCTCCAGCGGTGGAAGAGGCTCCGCCTGTCGGGACATCAAAACCGGTTCTATCTTTGCAGGAGGAGGAGGATCCAGCGACTGCTCCTACGATCAATCTCGTCTCCGTTCCTCCTGTTGATGCCGACTTGATGGGGGTGGATTTGATCATCCTTAGTAGCAGTAGCGAGAACGAGGTTGACTGGGAAGCGCTCATTGCCGAGGATGAAGTCGACTGGGAAGTTCTTGCCGTAGAAGATGATGACGTCGAGTCTATGGGTAGCTGGTCCCCGTCGAGGATCTGATGGTGACTTGGGCATGCTGCTACTAGCCCTCGCTTTGATGTTGGCGTAAAGGAGATCGAAGAGTAGACTGTCCAGTAATAGATTCATCTTTTTAGGTTGTCGATTTATCCAGTAGTTTTGTTCGTCGTGTAAATATTTTGTTATTCCTTAAATCCGAGTAGTTTCTTGTGGTGTAGTCTGTTATCTATTGTCAAAGATTGCCTCTGCTCTGAAAAAGGTGCCTTTTTCTTCTTTTGATGATGATTCTGAAAATTAGGTCTTCTCCTTATTGTTTTGTAAGAAAGTTTCCTTTTAGTGACTTCTTTCTGTATTGTTTGTTGATCATGAACCTTGGCGAGCACTAGTGTTTTTGCTCATATCAGGAGTAGTCTTGGTGGGCTTTAATTTCTATCCAGGTCTGAATGGTTCTAGATAAAATGAGGTCAAGTGTATTTGCAACTCTTTTGCTCTTGTTTTTGTGAATTGAGAGCTCAACCGTCTTTTTAGCTCTTTTGCTCTCATCTGGTTGTGAAAACAACCCGGGATAGGGCAAGCACCTCTGGCTCTCATCTAGGTCATGAAAATAGCACAGGATAGGTTCGAGTGTCAGCTTGTCTGCCTTACTCTCATCCAAGCTTGAAAAGATTTGGGATTGCGAGCTCAAGCATCTTTTTAGCTCTTTTGCTCTCATCCGGTTGTGAAAACAACTCGGGATCAGGCGAGCACCTCTGGCTCTCATCCAGGTTGTGCAAACAACCCAGGATAGGTTCGAGTGTCAGCTTATCAGCCTTATGCTCATCCAAGCCTAAAAAGACTTGGGATTGCGAGTTCAAGCGTCTTTTTAGCTCTTTTGCTCTCATCCGGTTGTGAAAACAACTCGAGATCAGTTGAGCACCTCTGGCTCTCATCCAGGTTGTGAAAACAACCTAGGATAGGTTTGAGTGTCAACTTATCAGCCTTACTCTCATCCATGCCTGAAAAGACTTAGGATTATGAGCTCAAGCCTCTTTTTTGCTCTTTTGCTCTCATCCAGTTGCGAAAATAACTCGGGATAGATCATAATAAGACAAATGTTGACGAGAAATATCATTTTTATTTCATTGGCTTTGAATCCTAATTACATATCGCTTTGTTGCTACATAAATTTTGTCTTGAGTCCTTCAAGCGTAGAATCTTCTTAGCTGGCTGATATGCCACGTATTCCTTACTTCTATTCCATCTTCAGTCATCAACTTGTATGTGCCTGGTCTGGTGACCTTTGCGACAATAAAAGGACATTTCCATGGACTGAGTAGTTTATAGCGTCCATCATTTTTTTGTATTCTTCGTAGTACTAGGTCTCTGACTTGAACTGATCATTGTTGAGTACTCCACCTTCAGTCATTAACTTGTATGTTCCTAGTCCAGAGACTTTTGTGACAATAAAAGGACCTTCCCATGGGCTGAGTAGTTTATGACATCCGTCAGTTTTTTGTATTCTTCGTAGTAGCAGGTCTCCGACTTGTACAGAGCGTTGTTTAGTACTTTGGTTGTAGTGGCGCCTTAGACCTTGGAGGTATCGAGCTGACTGAAGGCTAGCATTTACCGTGACTTCTTCTGCACTGTTAAGTTCTAATCTTTGGGTGTGTTTTGCTTCTCCCTCCTCAGATTGCTTGATTTTTGGGGATTTTCAGATCAAATATGCTGGTAGCACGGCTTCTGATCCATATACTAGAAAGAAAGGTGAGTATCCAGTTGCTCTGCTTACTTGAGTGCGTAGCCCCCATACTACTTTGGGTAATTTTTCAATCCATTTGGAGTCGTAATCTTCTAGTTCTTCATATAATCTTGGTTTCAATCCAGCTAGTATAAGTCCGTTGGCTCTTTCTACTTATCCGTTGGCTTTAGGGTGTGCAACTGATGCATAATCTATACTGATGACGCAGTCTTGTGCCCAATTTCTGAACTCGATAGCTATAAAAAGGGAACCCAAATCTGTAATGACGCGGTTGGGTATTCCGAAGTGGTGCACAATGTCTTGGATGAACTCGACTGCTTTTACTGTGCTATATTTTATGAGCGGTTTGTACTCGATCCACTTGGTGAATTTGTCGATTGCAACGAAGATGTACTCAAATCCACCTTTGACCTTTTTGAGTGGCCCTACTTGGTCCAGCCCCCAGCATGCGAACGGCCAGGTAGGAGGGATGCAAATTAGCTCATGAGCTGGTACATGAGCTTGCCTTGCGAACATTTGGCACCCTTTGCACTGTCTGACTAGTGCTTCTGCATCTTTCAAAGTTATTGGCCAATAGAAAGTGGTGCGGAAAGTTTTGCCCACCAGAGTCCTTGAGGCTGCGTGGTTGCTGCAGTAACCTGAGTGGATTTCTTCTATGATTTCTTTTCCTTCTTCTCTTGAGATACATTTAAGAAGTACTCCTGATAACGCGGCTATTATGTACAAGTTGTCGCCTATAAGGATGTAGTTCTTGCTTCTTCTGATTATCCTGGTGGCTCTTCCCTATTAGATGGTAGCTTATTTTCTTTGATGTAGTTGATGAAGTCTTAAGTCCTTGACTTGGTGATTACCATGATCTGGGTTGTTAATGCTGGTGGCTCAGAGGTTATCCTATCGGGTTGTTTTATGGAGAGTGATGGCAACTCCTTTACAAACACACATGGCAGGACCTTTGCTCTGTCCGATCCCAGCTTGGCGAGAACATCTGCTGCAATGTTTGAATCTTGTAGAACATGCAGGATTTCTAGTCCTTGGAATTTTTTCTCTAGTTTTCGTACTTCAACACAATAGGCGTCCATGTTATTTTTGGTGCAGTCCCAATCTTTGTTGACTTGATCGATGACCACAGCTGAATCGCCATAGACAAGTAACCGTTTGATTCTGAGAGAAGTCACGATCCTTAGCCCATGGATGAGCGCTTCATATTCTGCTTCATTGTTTGTGTCTTGCCATAGTATCTGGAGTACTTATTTAAGCTATTTTCCTTCTGGGGATATGAAAAGAACACCTGCACCAGCTCCGCCTAATTTTAGTGATCCATCGAAGTACATCTTCCAATGGTCTAGGAAGGTATCTGGCGCGGGTTGTTGGATTTCTATCCATTCGGCCACGAAGTCTATGAGTGCTTGTGATTTTATTGCTTTTCGATGAGAGAAATCAATATTTAGAGCTCTGAATTCAACTGCCCACTTTGATATGTGTCCTGTCGTATCTCTATTGCGCAGGATGTCTCCGAGAGGGAAATCTGTTACTACGGTAATCTTGTGGCCTTTCGAAGTAGTGTCGTAGCTTGCGAGAAGTGATTAGGAGGGCGTAGAGTAGTTTTTGTACATACGGGTACCGTATTTTTAAGTCTGTCAGAATCTCGCTGATGTAGTATACTGGCCGCTGTACCTTGTATACATACCCTTCTTCTCTTTCGACCACAATTGTTGCGCTGACCACAGTAGATGTTGCCGATATGTATAACATCATGTAGGTTCTTCTTAGGTGGCATGAGTATGGGTGATGAGGTGAGGTACACCTTAAGGCTTTCAAAAGCCTCCTTGGCATCCTCTGTCCACTCAAACTTGTATGTCTTTTTTAGGAGCTTAAAGAAAGGGAGTCCTTTTTCGTCGAGTCGTGAGATGAAGCGATTGAGGGCTGCCATACTTTCTATCAGTTTTTGCACATCTTTTACACAGCATGGGGGTGCCATTTCTGTTATGGCTCGAATTTGTTTAGTGCTTGCTTCTATTGCTTGATTACTGACCAGGAATCCGAGTAGTTGTCCTGATGGTACCCCAAAAACACACTTGTTTTGCTTCAATTTTCACTTCCACTTATTTAGATTTTTAAAAGTCTGCTTCAAGTCTTCAATTAGCATGTCTGGGTTTTTTTGTCTTTACTACTACGTCATCGACATAAGCTTCCACGTTGTCACTATTGACACTTCTTAACATCACTCGCATTAGGTTGTCATCCCCAACATGACACCAAGAGTGTGGTTGTATTGTACTATATAAAGATATTAAAGTATATATCCGCAAGCATACAAATAAATACATCCGTTGCAGCATTTCACCCAAGTTTATCCTAGGTATCGTTATTTATATTTAACCAAAGGAGAACAAACAGAGGGGCACATATTAATTAAAGGCTATTCTACATATGTGATATGCATATTCGAAATCACTATCCTTTACTCTCAAACAGGAATCAATCAAATAAAAAGAGATAAAATATATGATAATCAGACCATTCAGATGATATTCCTTAGAGCAGTACTATTATGGCAAGTCATTGATCAGAATATAAAGTAAGAGAATAACTCCTAAGTAATCCGTTAACTATTAGTCATAATTGTCACACCCATTTAATGACCAAATGGAGTGCATACTCTTATGTGTGCCCAGAGATCAATCACACATAAGTTAACAAATTATAAAGGATGTATCATCACAAATGTTATTACATCACGATTTATAACACATAGTCTTCACAATAATGTAGCGGAAGTAAAATATAAAAACTCTCGTGGTAGCTCCAAACACAGGTACATTGACTGGTTGACAGCAAGTCTAGTAATCTTCCGGAAAGTAGAAGTAGTCACTACTTGCACCATCTGTTACCCATCTGGGATTTTTATCCAAGTAAGAAAAATAAACATGCGTAAGTACATCTCGTACTCAACAAGTGTAACATGGGGTTCATGAGGCTCAAAGGCATAACATAGGTTTATTAGCATGTAGCTTTTAATTAGCATTATTTCAGTATATCAATAATATCAAAGTGTCTCAATGTAACAATAAACATATGATCCATGTGAAATAATTAACGAATAGCAAAAACATATTCATTATTAATAATCCACTATTCCATAAGGGTCCAAGGCCACTTGTGACCGTGAGCACGGTTGTTATAACAGTTTTACACTCTGCAGAGGTTGTACACTTTCACTGTGAGTCATGTTGCCCATATGCCCGGTTTAATTACTCCCAAAACACTTCCAAGGTGAGCAGGCAGGGAAACACTATGAAGCCTTTCAAAGGTTCGTCTAACAAGTTAGGGCCGCTAGGTTTCCAAAGTCAGTCTGTGTGATTCACCACGCAGGGATCCACAGTCTGCTCTACCCCATTTGCGCCACAAGGGTAACCTCTAACAAGCTAGAAAAGTTCCTTCTATATGACTAAAGCCAGAGCCATTATAGCCCTCATAGTTGTACTGTAAATCCCGGATTTTCGCTTACAGATGAGTCCTTATGGAGAGAAACTAGAGCACCAAATAACCCCATGCTCTAGTACCCTTTAACAGTAATAAAATCATCTTTTAATGTTTATTGCATATTCCATTAGTCAAATTACATGATCATAGTTCATGTTGAGCACTAGCAATACTAATCCATGCAGTATAATAGGTATCAAGGAATAAGATCAACTCTAAATCATCCTTAACAAGGAATATATGCATAATGATATTATTTGCTTAATGTGAATAGGACAACAAGGATAATCCCATGCTATACTTGTCTTGCTCAAACTGGTCCTAGTGATCTTGTTCGTAGTAAAACTCCTGATCTCCAACGAATTGCTCACCATCTATACTCGATCAATAATAGCAACAACATTCATCCAGAACAATCATGCATAAACAAACAAGACTATAATTAGAATAGTACACCAACAGTAATAAAATAAGATAAAAAGTTTTTAAAACGAATTTACAACTCGCTAGGATCACACAGACGCAAAGATCACGAAAAACGGAGCTAAAACGACGAAGTTATGAATTTACGAAGATTTCCTATAGATAAATAATTACTTTAATTCAAGCTCGAAAATAAATTATCACAAACCTACTGAACAGTCCTACTAACATGTAGAGCTCTTAATTACGAACCTAACGCAAGTTGAACGGATCAAATCAGAGTTAAAACGGATGAATTATGACCAAAACAAACTCAATAACAAAACTGTAAATAGCTGAAAACGTATTTCTGAGCTTATTAAAATGAATCTACGTTTTCGGAAGGAGAAAGCGTATTTTCGGAATACGTTTTGGACTGCGGGTTCTATTCTTAAAATTTCCAGGGACTCTTTAACAAAAATACCAGCCGAACCGGTATCGCCAAATCTGAGCCGTTAGATTTGATTTGGACGCTCCAGATTGGATCGGGGAGGACGGGCGGTGGTGCTCCGGCCGAAACAGTGTCGCGACGGTGTTCCCGCGGCGGCGCCATGATCGGAAAACGCCAGAACTCGATTCCGAGCACCATTCAACGAACGGAAAGTATAGGGAGGGAGTGGAGGACATGGTGAGCTCACCTAGGGCAAAATCAAAGCCGAGGGCGAACCAAGGTAGTCGTGCGGCTCGGAGAGGCGGACGGTGGCGGCGAGATAGGGTTCCAAGCTTGTTGTGGCATCTCGGGACGATGTCGGTCCTCTGCTTCGGTGCAATATGGAGCAGAGGGGTGTGGCATCCGGATTATATAGCCAAGGAGCAGTTCCAAGAAAGGAAGGGGAAGATTGGGGCGCGGATTCGGTCACGGCAAGGAAGGAAAGCGACGCCGGCGATGGCTTGAGGAAGGGGGCGACCCTGACAAGCGGGCCTGCGATGTCAGCGACGGCATGGAACACTGGCGTGCACGCGCGAGCCAGGCGCTGGCTGGGCTCGGCCCAAGTAGAGACGCGGGGTGAAAAGGGAGAGAGACGGGCCGCGCGCGGGGGAAAAGCAGGCGGGGCGCGCTGACGGGCTACTGCTGGGCTGGGCCGATTCCGAGAAGAGAAATGAAAATCCTTTTCTTCTTCTTTTCTAATTTTCCAAAGCATTTTCAAATGAAATTTTGAAATTCTATTCGAGTTTTCAAATGGAGCACACAATACAAAATATTATGCAGCAGCATGAATGCTCAATCATGTTTTTACACTTATATTTGATTTTAAGTTAATAAAAATTCTTATTACTCTAAATTTGCATGATCACAAAATTGTATAAAATCATATTTTCCTTTTTTTATCTAAAATTTTAGGGTGTTACAATAATCTACATTGATTAGTGCAATTATATCAGACAATCATTGGCTAGGTTATCTCATATCCATAAACAAGGAACATCTCCATTACGAAGCTGAGAAACAGAGTAACAACTAAGTAATGAGACCGCGTTCTACTAAGTTCTACACTCAGAGACTGGACTACAAAAGACTCAACAGAAATGTCACACCCGCGATCTACCACATGGCCCGAAGTATAGAGTGCATTTGCAAGTAAACAGTGTATAAGTCCCACACTTACACAATGTTGACCACCCACCCATGACTCAATAAGGTGAGTGCTTTGCAAACATGTGTATAAACATAATGATAAACTATCTATACCAAATATATAATCAAAGCAGACTAATCTCATAATAGTCAAGGATATAATATAGATTAAGAACAAGATCATATCAAATGTATCAAGAATAATGATCAAGAGCAATGAACTAGAACTAGACAATGATGAACTAGAACAATTACGAACTAGAACATAAATAATTAGAACATAAAGAACTAGAACATGAACTAGATCAAGAACTAGAAGAACTGATGAACTAGATGAAAATCTGAAGAACAATATTGATACAAGAGAGAAGAACTGGATTTACCAAGCTCCTCTTGACTAGATCTGGAGCCCAAGGCTGCTTGACTCCTCTACTTCTAATTTTAATCTAGCTATGCCTAGATCTGATGGAGCTCTAAGGAGATGTGAGTTGCTAGTTGGTCTTCTACTTTCTGGTTGATGATTGATTGAATGAGTTCCCCTTTGGAGGGGGGGTTTGAGGCCTCGTTTATATAGCCTAGAGCATGGAACTGTGACCCTTGAATCAAACCGACCTTCACATAGGGTTAGAATGCATCCTTGGAGGCGGTTGAAGTAGCTTGCAAAGGAAGGAGCTGAGGGACGGCGGCCAAGGGCCGGTCAGCCTAGGGTTGAGGCCGGTCGGCCCTACCTGGCGGTGCCTCGTGGTGGCCCTCCTCGTGGAGTCCTCTGGTGTCCTCTAGAAGCCTCTTGCGTATTCATGATGTGGAGATTAGGCTGATTGACGTGGGTTCCTTCTCGTGAAAGATATCAATTCCTAAATTATTCTGATAACCCCCTGCAAAATATAGATTTACCAAAACTCGTAGAATTTCGTTTGTTGACACCCTAAACCTATGTTGGTGATCATTTATTAGCCCTTTATATATTTATTTTAACCCTTTATTATGGTAGATAACCATCCTCAACAACTCCCCCAAGCTTACCTTTTGCTAGTCCCTTAGCAAATATTCATAATGGATCAGGAGTTGCTACAATGCTTTCACGCCTCAAAAGTACACATGCGTTCAAACAAGAATTTTCCTCCGGATAAGGTCTAACCATTCTAACCTTCAGACTTACCCATATTACCTTTAACTATGGAACTTATTAGCCTTCACTTGGGTCTTGAGCAGTCAAAAAGTAGAACAATCAAATCAAGCACTATATCTCAAGCTCTTCATTCAACTATTATTCCAGAGTTTTGCAAGATTTTTAAAATAAAACTCAGAGTATCTTTTTGTATGACTCTCTCAAATCTCTCAACATATGTGGTATTTCTGGATCCTCTCCAAGGCAAAGTAAGATTTGCCTTCTCTCATCCTACATCTAATGCTTTATCTGGAGCTTATAGGTATGGAGACAGCGTGTTCATACTTGCAAAGCATATTTTGTAAAGTCAAAGAGTGGATCCAGAGAAATGAGGCATACGATCAAATCAAGAAGTGCATGTGTATGGATCAAGGAGTGGTTTATTTATAATGAAGGTGATAGTGGATCTAATTCTACTTTTGCTCCTTTGAAAGGGATTTTGATCTCTCTTTGAATAATTGAAGAACTTAGACTAAGAGATATTTTGGGCTATAGTTTTTTTTAGAGAGGCGGACATCTAAGTACCCATTATTTTGATAGGACACTTGTCCATGTTTTACTCTCTATATATTTCTCTTTCTTCTCTTTTTTTTAATATATAAGCCCAGGACATTTGTAACACCCTAAAATTTGAAGAAAAGAAAAATAGGAAAAAGGTGATTTTTATATTTATTTTTGGTGAAGCATGCAATTATAGAATAAGAATAATTTTATAAATTTAAAATCAAATATAAGGGTAGAAACATGATTGAGCATTCATGCTGCTGCATTTGGAGTTTTGTGTTGAGTGGTTTGAATCAAATTCAAATTTGATTTGAAAATCATTTGAAAAATGGATTTGAAAATTCGGGAAAGAAAAAGAAAAGGAATTCTTTCTTCCCGGGCCGCTTCTCCTACCGCAGCTGCAGCCGGCCCATTTTTCTCCCGCGCCGTTTTCTCCTCTTGGGCCGAGCCCGAGCCCAGCAAGCCGGCCCGTCTTGCGCGCGCGGCCGATCCCCCGCTCTGAGTCGCCGACAGGTGGGACCCGCTTGTCAGCGACTGCCTCCCCTTTCCATCTTCTTCCTCCAGCTCTTTCCAACCGCGAGCTCACTTTCCTCCTCCTCCGATTCGATTTGGCGGCTCGATTTCCTTCCCTTCCTTAAGTGCGACGCCTTCGGGCTATAAAAACGAGACCCCCGCATCATACCGCACTCATCCCACCCTTTTGGAGCCGATCTAGTCGTCTCGTCGAGCCACCGCAAGCGCCACCGCCGCCATAGCCGCCACCGTGAGCCAGCCGCCGCCTTCCGATCATCCCCCGGCCCTATCTTCACGCGGGGTGAGTTCGCTGTGAGTTTCTCGACCTCCCGGTGTTCTTCTTTCTTTGTTTGGTGGCCGGAGCCGTGTTCTAGCTTTCTCCAGTGATGGCGCCGTCGTGGAAGCTCGCCGGCGGCCGAAGTTCGGCCGGAGCGCCGCCCGTTCCCTCCCCCGACTGATCTGGACCGTCAGATCTAAAACGGATGGCTTAGATTAGAACGTACCGGTTCGCTGGTGATCTTGCAAAAGAGACCCTGATGTTTTCAAGTATAGAACCCGCAGTCCTAAAGCGTAAAGCTGAGAATACGTTTTGATTAGTTGAAAACGTAATTCGTTTCGGAAAAGGAAAAATACGCTTTCTCATATTTACAGTTTTGCCACTCAGATTGTTTTAGCCGTGGAATCTTCGTTTTAACTCCGATTTGATCCATTCAAATTGCGTTAGATTCGTATTTGAGAGCTCTACATGATGATAGAACTGTACAGTAGGTTTGAGATAATTTATTTTCGAGTTTATATTAAAATAATTATTTATCTATAGGAAATCTTAGAAAATTCATAACTTTTACGTTTTAAATCCAAATTTTGTGATCTTTATATCTATGTGATCGTAGTAACGTGTAGAAGAGTTTGACAAACTTGTTATACTGTTAGTGTTACTGTTGGTTAGGTTTTCTATCTTTAAGATTCGATGTTAGATTTAATCTATTATTTAATTAAAGTAAAACTTGTTTAAATCGTAACTTATTTAAACTCCGAAATAGCCCGTTCAAGTTGCGTTTGTTTCGTAACGATGAGATCTACACGTTAGTGACAGTGTTTGCCATATTACTAATTCTGAAATTTTATGGTTAAATCATATCTTGATTAATAATTATGCAACTGGATTTTGTAAATAAAATATGATTTGTTTTACTTTAGTTTCATAATTTGAATCTAAATTTGACTTAATTCCGTATATAGTATTTATAAAATATCTTATATATGTTATTATATAATTAAAACTCATGAAGCTAAATAGTTTTATATTTTCTTCTATGAGCAAATCTTTCGGTAGATGTATCTTTTCAACCGTAGCTCTGATTAGTGTGCTTTTCACGTCTGTGTGTTCGTAGTGATGCGTAGAATCGTGTTTCAAACTCTTTTATTTATTTTTGTATGATTGGTGTACTGTTCTAATATAGATCTATTGTTTGCTTCGTGTATGATTGTTCGATGTGTGTGTGATGATTTATTGATCAAGTCCAGTCGGTAAGATATACGTGGTTATCAAGAAGAAGAAGAACGTTGAAGATTAAAGCTTACCGAAGGATCGGTGTTTAAGGCAAGTATAGCATGGGATTATCCTTGTTTCCTATTCATCTTTAATATACTTAATTCATGTGCATGTGTCTACCTTGTTACCCCTAAGGATATCCTAGTTTTTGTATTTGTACCTTGACACCCATGGAACATTGCATTGGGTAGTATTTATGCTAGTGCTCAAGATAAATAACCATGATCTGTAACTTGACTAATGGTATATGCAATGAACGTTTAAATGATGCTTTAAAGCAATATGGCTCAAGAGGGCTAGAGCATATTTGGTTATTTTTATGGTGCTCTAGTTTCTCTCCATAAGGACTTATCTGTAAGCGAAAATCCGGGACTTACAGTACAACTGTGAGGGCTATATGGCTCTGGCTTTAGCTCAGTATGAGGACCTTTTCTAGCTTGTTAGAGGTTACCCTTGTGGCGCAAATGGGGTAGAGCAGACTGTGGATCCCTGCGTGGTGTATCACACGGACTGACTCCGGAAACCTAGCGGCCCTAACTTGTTAGACGAACCTTTGAAAGGCTTCATAGTGATTCCTTGCCTGCTCACCTTGGAAGTGTTTTGGGAGTCGCGATCCCGGGCATATGGGTAATCATGACTCACAGTGAAAGTGTACAACCTCTGCAGAGTGTAAAACTGGTATATCAGCCGTGCTCACGGTCACGAGTGGCCTTGGACCCTTACAGAATAAATGATGAACACTGATGATAATGATAATACTGATGATATTGATGCTCACTAATGATTATTGTTTCTTGCTATACATTGTTCTCGTTTACATGATCATGAGGTTATTTGGGATTGTGGTAAACTTGTTGCTACTCAACTGCTAAAAAAAGATGACTCACTAAAAGCTATTGCAGTAAACCCGTGTCAAACCTTTTGAGCCGCATGAACCCCATGTTATATTTGTTGAGTTCGACATGGACTCACTCTTGCTATTTCCCCACATCTCAGGAAGGGTACCAGACTGTTAGATTCTGGAATTGTTAGGCTTGTGATCAACCAGTTAGTTTGATCCTGGAGTGAAGGTTACACCCGGTGTTCGGAGTTGTCTTTCCGCTGTGTTGCTCTTTAAGGTATATTTTATACTATTGTGTTATGTATATTAAGCATTTGTCTTTTGATATTACACTTATCTGTGGCTATATGTGAGATTTGTCTTCTTTATTTCACATATGGTGTATGTCTGGTTTTGTCCTTAAAACCGGGTGTGACAGATTGGTATCGGAGCAATGCTGACTGTAGGACGCAAGCCTAGTTAGAACTGGACGTTTAGCATGTTCTCATTGTTGCCTATTTCTTGCTTCTCTTTAACTTTGTTATTTTCTCAAAGTTATGCTTAATTCCATCCCCGTTCTGTTATAAAAACCTTGTCTCTATTTTGAACCTTTTCTCCTTGTCTATTAGACGGCTCGTGACGAGAAGACTGTGGATTTTAGAGGTTAAGAGGACTGAATTGTGTCGCTCTTACTCATTTTTGACAAGAAACCATTAGCGATGCAAAACCAATTACTAGAAGAAATGGCTCAACATGGGAATTCTCAACGATGCTTATCTCGAGGTCAAGCCAACATATCCAAGGGGTCAGAGAAGATACAAGTAGCAGAAGTTTGGAAGAATATGAAATCCAATAAAGATGTTGATAATAAGGCATTTGGAGAGCAGGAACAATGTCACTGCTGTAAGCATTATGGTTTTCCCTGTCTTCGAAACGAGTCTAATAAGGGGAAAGTCAAGGTGGATCCAAATTTTGAGATCAACATGGATAAGAAGAGAAAGGCAATCTCATTAGAACCACTAGTGGAAAGCAATGAGCAAGCGAGTTCAACTACATTGTCACATGCAGCCCTGATCCCCTGTCAAACAAATCCAAACCCTGAAGAGTTAGAAGCCCCTCCCGCTAAAACTACTCCCCATGAAGTAGTCATTGATGGGTGGACAATTACCTATAAGGAGTATCAACCTCGAAAGGCCAAACAAGCTAAGAAACAAGCCAAAGGGACGAAGTTGAACTTTTATGGCCAGCAAGATAGCAGCATACCAAACAACAGTTCCTTGGAGTATGACATCACAAAAGATCCAGCTAAGAGAAAGTGTTATCATTGCCAGCAGGAAGGACATTATATCAAATCTTGCCCACAGAAGAATCAACAACAGCAAGACTCAGGACAGGATGTCCAAAAGGAGCATGTGCAGGGAAATAAATTAAAGAGAAATTACATCCATGGAAGGTTGAAACATATGGATATTTCCACCATTCCTGGAGCTAAGGAGGTCGTGTTTGGATCAATTCCAGTAAGTTTAGGAAATGCCAAGGTTTTGTTTGACCCCAGTGCCTCACATTCGTTCATATCTAGACAATATGCAAAAGATCATAACATACTTATGCTTCCAAGGGGGAAACAGTTATGGTTGAAACTCCAAGAGGTGAAATAAAGGCAGACCGCGTATGCCCAAAAGTTAGTCTGGACATAAAGGGGGTAAATTTTAAGGTAAACCTCATTGTTTTGGAATTAATGGGCATTGATGTTATCCTTGGAATAGACTGGTTATCTACTTGTAAAGGAGTGATTGAGTATGCCCAATGTTCAGTGTTTCTAACTACACTTTCAGGAGAAAGGATTAAGTATGAGGGTATTAAATCTATACCTGAGGGATACCAGGTTGACCCATCTTAAGGTATGAGTTATAAAAAAATGGTAAAGAGAGATGCAGAGATTCAGATGTCCATATAAAGCAATAAGGAATGTAAGAGACGTTATCTACTCTGGATACTGCTACAATCACACCGTGTTTAAGGAATAGGAGTTATGTCCCGTGTAATAAAACCGTTAGTAGCCAAGTTGAGTTGTCTTAATGTGTGGCTAATGAACATTTAAGTTGTTTTGTGCTTATGTTTATGTTTGAGTTGGAATTTTGTAATGAGTGGAATGATCTCGTGGGTTTTGACCATGATTTCATTTAGTTTATATGTATAAGGTATAAGGATTAATGAAATAAATAGCTGGGTTTTGGGTTATCTCCTGCTTTCTATATCTTGTCTTCCGGAACAGCCTGTCTTGATCAACTTATATCTCTGTTCTCGAAAGACCAAAAATCATGAGAAAATTCTGGACAAGAGTGGACTTTAACATCTCTTTCTAAATGCAAGAACCACCCTCATAGTTGTTTTGGTTTGGGAGATACAAAAAGCATAAGGCAATGTATATGTGCTGCCATAAACCTGGAACAGAATCTGTTATGTGTTGTTTTCGGTCAAGTTAGCTGCAGAATCTGGAAGTGTGTTCTATAAGAAAGATGCAGAGAATTTTATAAGCTTTCCATCGGTGTAAACTACAGCTTCATTGGATTAATAGAATGAGAGTTACAGCTGTTTTACTGCACTGCTGATTTTCTGCTCGTGAGAAATTTCAGATTTCTTGTTCTTACCCATGCACAAGAGTATTATTGGGATGTCAGAATACTTTTATGCTAAGTAGCTCATATAGAAAAGGGTTCAAGCTACCCTATTGGTGTCTCTTATTTTAAGGGGGTAGCCAATGTAAAGAAGGATTATTAAGATTGAACTCTTTAGTTGGAAGTATTGGTTAGTCTCCATGATTGAGTTGCCACTCTCGAGCAAAAATGTTCTGTGAACAAGGTTGATAATTTTGGATCCATGAAGACAAGAGTTGTTCTTTTTGGATAGTTTATGATTATGATCATCTATACTTGCTCGTGTTGCTGATGTTGGTCACTTGATGACAGGAAGTGTAGTGTCTCATGACTCAGGAGCCCTATATGACGTCTCGCACTAATATGTGGGAAAAGTTGATGTTTATGCCACTGAAGGATGTTATGGGTATGATGAAGCCGAGCAATATCAAAACAACAATGTTGAAGAGCAAGTTGGGAGTGAACTAAGTCAGAATCCACAACGATGAAAGCGAAAAAGGAAAGTCCATAAGAAGCCTGCTCAAGGAAGCAAAGCGCAGCAAAACTATGTTAATGGAAGACTGAGCAATGTGGATATGGATAAAATTCATGGAGTTACCAAAGTAGTGGGAGGTTATATTCAAGTAAGCTCAGTACAAGTTTTTGCTTTATTTGACCCTAGTGCTTCGCATTCTTTCATTTCCGCCGACATGGTAGAGACGTGCAAGATGGTGAAGTGTCCAATGAGGAGGCCTTTGCTAGTTCAAACCCCAGTGGGAGAAATGCAGACAGATCAGATATGCCCGAATGTCAGTCTTGTCATAAACAAGGAAAATTTCACCGCGACACTCATTGTGTTGGAATCATTTAAAATTCGCGTGGTTCTTGGTAATGGATGGCTCTGTGCACACAAAGGAGTGATTCATGGTACTCGGTGCACCATGCTCTTAACAACACCGTTAGGGAAAAGAATTGAGTATCAAGGTGGTCGACTTTTACCTGAGGGAGATGAGAATGATCAATTAGAAGATAGGTACATCAAGGATAGCGAAGTGGACCATGAGTTTACTGAAGTCATAGCAGAGGAATAAATAACTTTGGAGAAGCTTTTAAGTTTGTTTAGATCAAGAGACCTCAGGCAAATGTTTGAAGGAGTCTAAGAAAAGGTTAAAGTAAAACCCAAGTATTAGCTTTGTCAGATCCAGACAAGAGCTTCATATCTACAATGATGCACCTTATCAAGGTGTGGGATGTGTCCTTATGCAAGAAGAAAAATATAGTACTTTGTTCATTAAGTCAACTAAGGAAGTATGGGTTGAATTACCTAACGTGTTATCTGGAGTTTTTCACTAAGGAGTACTGACTTTTGGAAGAAAAATGACATATAGGAGGGTCACAAGAATCTACAGGACATCTTCGCAAAGTTGGTATTGAATTTGTGATATCCTCGTTGGAATGAAATGGATTAGGACTTGGAAAAAGTGCTATTATTTGGAGAAGTAAAAGTCGCAGCCGATGCCCTTAGCAATGGAGAATAATGCTAAGAAGGTTCGGGTGACACCAAGGATTAAGAATCGTATTCCAAATTTGAGCAACTTGATCAGAATCATTAATGTTTTGAAGGTTGGTAGTAGAAATTCCTTCTGATTAAGAGATTCGTCAGGCTCTGTTGGAAGATAAGTATTTTAAGGAAGAAAATTCATATTATAGGAAAGGTGCCTAGTGATTGGAGATACCAGAGTATTGTTTGGAGCATTTGTCAAAAATCTTGAATTAGTACATGTATGCAAAGTAAGACGGAATTCTTATCAAGACGATGGAACTACACGATGAAGTAAAGAACAATCTAGAGACGAACTATCCCTATCTCTTTTATCATTATCTTCCGAATCTCGGGACGAGATTCATCTTAAGGGGGTAGAATTGTAACACCCTAAAATTTGAAGAAAAGAAAAATAGGAAAAAGGTGATTTTTATATTTATTTTTGGTGAAGCATGCAATTATAGAATAAGAATAATTTTATAAATTTAAAATCAAATATAAGGGTAGAAACATGATTGAGCATTCATGCTGCTGCATTTGGAGTTTTGTGTTGAGTGGTTTGAATCAAATTCAAATTTGATTTGAAAATCATTTGAAAAATGGATTTGAAAATTCGGGAAAGAAAAAGAAAAGGAATTCTTTCTTCCCAGGCCGCTTCTCCTACCGCAGCTGCAGCCGGCCCATTTTTCTCCCGCGCCGTTTTCTCCTCCTGGGCCGAGCCCGAGCCCAGCAAGCCGGCCCGTCTTGCGCGCGCGGCCGATCCCCCGCTCTGAGTCGCCGACAGGTGGGACCCGCTTGTCAGCGACTGCCTCCCCTTTCCATCTTCTTCCTCCAGCTCTTTCCAACCGCGAGCTCACTTTCCTCCTCCTCCGATTCGATTTGGCGGCTCGATTTCCTTCCCTTCCTTAAGTGCGACGCCTTCGGGCTATAAAAACGAGACCCCCGCATCATACCGCACTCATCCCACCCTTTTGGAGCCGATCTAGTCGTCTCGTCGAGCCACCGCAAGCGCCACCGCCGCCATAGCCGCCACCGTGAGCCAGCCGCCGCCTTCCGATCATCCCCCGGCCCTATCTTCACGCGGGGTGAGTTCGCTGTGAGTTTCTCGACCTCCCGGTGTTCTTCTTTCTTTGTTTGGTGGCCGGAGCCGTGTTCTAGCTTTCTCCAGTGATGGCGCCGCCGTGGAAGCTCGCCGGCGGCCGAAGTTCGGCCGGAGCGCCGCCCGTTCCCTCCCCCGACTGATCTGGACCGTCAGATCTAAAACGGATGGCTTAGATTAGAACGTACCGGTTCGCTGGTGATCTTGCAAAAGAGACCCTGATGTTTTCAAGTATAGAACCCGCAGTCCTAAAGCGTAAAGCTGAGAATACGTTTTGATTAGTTGAAAACGTAATTCGTTTCGGAAAAGGAAAAATACGCTTTCTCATATTTACAGTTTTGCCACTCAGATTGTTTTAGCCGTGGAATCTTCGTTTTAACTCCGATTTGATCCATTCAAATTGCGTTAGATTCGTATTTGAGAGCTCTACATGATGATAGAACTGTACAGTAGGTTTGAGATAATTTATTTTCGAGTTTATATTAAAATAATTATTTATCTATAGGAAATCTTAGAAAATTCATAACTTTTACGTTTTAAATCCAAATTTTGTGATCTTTATATCTATGTGATCGTAGTAACGTGTAGAAGAGTTTGACAAACTTGTTATACTGTTAGTGTTACTGTTGGTTAGGTTTTCTATCTTTAAGATTCGATGTTAGATTTAATCTATTATTTAATTAAAGTAAAACTTGTTTAAATCGTAACTTATTTAAACTCCGAAATAGCCCGTTCAAGTTGCGTTTGTTTCGTAACGATGAGATCTACACGTTAGTGACAGTGTTTGCCATATTACTAATTCTGAAATTTTATGGTTAAATCATATCTTGATTAATAATTATGCAACTGGATTTTGTAAATAAAATATGATTTGTTTTACTTTAGTTTCATAATTTGAATCTAAATTTGACTTAATTCCGTATATAGTATTTATAAAATATCTTATATATGTTATTATATAATTAAAACTCATGAAGCTAAATAGTTTTATATTTTCTTCTATGAGCAAATCTTTCGGTAGATGTATCTTTTCAACCGTAGCTCTGATTAGTGTGCTTTTCGCGTCTGTGTGTTCGTAGTGATGCGTAGAATTGTGTTTCAAACTCTTTTATTTATTTTTGTATGATTGGTGTACTGTTCTAATATAGATCTATTGTTTGCTTCGTGTATGATTGTTCGATGTGTGTGTGATGATTTATTGATCAAGTCCAGTCGGTAAGATATACGTGGTTATCAAGAAGAAGAAGAACGTTGAAGATTAAAGCTTACCGAAGGATCGGTGTTTAAGGCAAGTATAGCATGGGATTATCTTTGTTTCCTATTCATCTTTAATATACTTAATTCATGTGCATGTGTCTACCTTGTTACCCCTAAGGATATCCTAGTTTTTGTATATTGTACCTTGACACCCATGGAACATTGCATTGGGTAGTATTTATGCTAGTGCTCAAGATAAATAACCATGATCTGTAACTTGACTAATGGTATATGCAATGAACGTTTAAATGATGCTTTAAAGCAATATGGCTCAAGAGGGCTAGAGCATATTTGGTTATTTTTATGGTGCTCTAGTTTCTCTCCATAAGGACTTATCTGTAAGCGAAAATCCGGGACTTACAGTACAACTGTGAGGGCTATATGGCTCTGGCTTTAGCTCAGTATGAGGACCTTTTCTAGCTTGTTAGAGGTTACCCTTGTGGCGCAAATGGGGTAGAGCAGACTGTGGATCCCTGCGTGGTGTATCACACGGACTGACTCCGGAAACCTAGCGGCCCTAACTTGTTAGACGAACCTTTGAAAGGCTTCATAGTGATTCCTTGCCTGCTCACCTTGGAAGTGTTTTGGGAGTCGCGATCCCGGGCATATGGGTAATCATGACTCACAGTGAAAGTGTACAACCTCTGCAGAGTGTAAAACTGGTATATCAGCCGTGCTCACGGTCACGAGTGGCCTTGGACCCTTACAGAATAAATGATGAACACTGATGATAATGATAATACTGATGATATTGATGCTCACTAATGATTATTGTTTCTTGCTATACATTATTCTCGTTTACATGATCATGAGGTTATTTGGGATTGTGGTAAACTTGTTGCTACTCAACTGCTAAAAAAAGATGACTCACTAAAAGCTATTGCAGTAAACCCGTGTCAAACCTTTTGAGCCGCATGAACCCCATGTTATATTTGTTGAGTTCGACATGGACTCACTCTTGCTATTTCCCCACATCTCAGGAAGGGTACCAGACTGTTAGATTCTGGAATTGTTAGGCTTGTGATCAACCAGTTAGTTTGATCCTGGAGTGAAGGTTACACCCGGTGTTCGGAGTTGTCTTTCCGCTGTGTTGCTCTTTAAGGTATATTTTATACTATTGTGTTATGTATATTAAGCATTTGTCTTTTGATATTACACTTATCTGTGGCTATATGTGAGATTTGTCTTCTTTATTTCACATATGGTGTATGTCTGGTTTTGTCCTTAAAACCGGGTGTGACAACATTCTTGTCTATAATGAAAGATTGAGAGATAATAATAACCTGGAGCAACAATAACTAGGGCTTATGAAATGTATGGATAGGTGACAAAAATTCTATAAGACATGTGAGTGGTGTTCTCTCCCAGTGTAGGAGAAAAATATATTTGGTGGATCTAAACGAAAAGGCATGTTGTTGCGTACTTCAAGTGTAGAAGCAGCATATTTGAGTGCAGTGTACGTGATCTTGATTTTAAAAGTATGACAAGCCTCTAAGGGTCAACAGAGCTCGACAATGCTCAATGCAAGTACAAGTAGTAAAAAGTATGAATGGAGTTTTCTATCCTATGTATGGCTATGGTAGGAATTTTAAGCTTTGTCATACAAGTACTTATCATGGTATTTTAAGATTTTCAAAAGATAAAATTCTCCAAAACTCTAGCATCAGTAGGAGCAAGATAAATAGCAGCTCAGACTTTCTCATATCATACTTCTCAACTATCTAGATTTAGATCCAGCATTTGCAACCCACAAGTTTTAGGCTCAGAGTTTATCTTTAGATCAAGACATTTCTACCCAAAACTCGGGAAAATTCGTGTTTGAAAACTAGGCACTTGAAAGAAATTACGACAGAGCAACTATTCATCATTTCCATTATGTTTAAAATTGAGTTCTACGGTAATTAAGTTCTAATACTCTCTTGTATCTTTTATTTTAACTAATATATTATATAGCTAATATTATCACACATCACTCTTTTTATTTGGTTTTCTTAAGTTATGCATCTTTTTATACTTTTTAGAATAAAAGATAAATCACTCAAAAAGGAATACTTATCGAGATATACAGGGGACGCTCTCCCCCAAGCTGGATTTTGACGTAGTTGTTCATCTTGAGTCCTCGATTGCGTAGATGCTCATCACTCCTTTTTTGAAGATTGTTCAAGGCAGAGCTCTTGAGTGAGTGAAGACATCATGGGCTTTATAGGGACTTCTCTTTTTCCTATTGAATTTCAAATAGACAACAAAACTCGTGGAACATATTAAGGGTTAGTGGAAAATTATTCCCTAATTATTTTTAGAGTCTTGAATTATCTTTTATTATTCAACTGGTTTTTCTTCTTTATATATATATATATATATATAGAAATATTTTGAATCATCTCACTGTGGAGGGTTGCTACACACCACACTATTACTCACATGGGGCTTAGAGTTTATATATTTCTAGATGCAATGAGATGATTCAAAATATAAAAGTTATTTTTATTTTCTTTTCAAATGAAATGTAGAATTTAAATATGTATTTAATTCTAAATAGTACGCATGTTATTAATGGAAAAATATTTTTATTTTCAATGCAATGATATGCTAAGGGAATGTAAACAAAGTAGATATGCTTAATTTAAATGTGCGGATAAATACCGATTTACCTTTTTGGCGAAGGTTAGGAGATTTAGGTCCGTCGACCCGGACCTTACGTCTGGTTCAGTCTTCAGAGGTTTCTTCTAGCTTAACTAAGGAGCTGGATGGTTGCTCGTCAAGTGTTGGAGAACTTGATGATGATGTTGATGTTTCTTTTCTTTTCCATACTTTCTTGGACTGAGGAGTCTCTTCCTGTGGTTCACTCTTCTTGGACTTCTCTTCTTCTTCCTTTGGAATAGCTTCTTCTTGGGCAACTTCTTTCTCTTTGATGACTTGTTTCTTTTGGCATTGAGAGCGGTGTCTCCTCTTGTTCTTTCTAGGCTGCTCACAGGTGGTGTAACTATTAAAGTAACAACGTACCTTCTCTCTAGGGAATTGGAAGTGGATTTCTCCAGTTCTTATGTAGATGATCGTGCCAGTGGTGTTGAGGAAGGGTCGTCCTAAAATAAGGTGGACATCGTCTTCTTCTCCCATGTCAAGAACCATGAAGTCGGTAGGAATGTAGTGATCTCTTATTTTGACCATAATATCTTTCACTACTCCCTCCGGTTGTCGGAATGATTGGTCCACCATCTGCAGCTATACATATGTACGATACATGGGTCTAGTATTATACAAATGTTTATATGTTACCTTAGACATTATGTTGGTGCTAGAGCTGACGTCGCAGAACGTCTTGTAGAAAGTACTTCCCTCGATCATACAATCGATGGTGGGTACTCCAAGGTCTCCCAGCTTAGCGAGGTATGGTGATGGAAGGAGGTGGTCAAGCTCTGAATCAATCGTGTTGACCATCCATACTGTTTCTTTTGCCTGATGCTTAGCTTTGTTCCTCCTTCTCCTATTCTTGTTCTTCTTCTTTGTTGGGGCAGCAGTTGTATCCTCGTAGAGGTACGATGTCTGTGGGTGAACTCGAATATTGAGGGTACGCTTCTTGAAATTGAATCTTTATTTTCTCCCATTGATTGTGAAACAGATCTTGACGCTATCTGTGTAGATGATGGCTTTGGTGGTACTCAAGAACGGTCATCCCAAGATGATGGGTGCTTTTTCGTCTTCACCTGTTTCTACAATCACAAAGTCTGCCAGCACATATGAGTGTCCAACTACAATCCAGACATCTTCAAGAATTTCCTTGGGGTAGCACAGTGTCTGATCTGCAAGCTGCAAACACATAGTTGTATACAATAAAGGATCACCATGAATTTTCTCATAGATTACCCTAGGCATGATGTTGACGCTTGCTCCAAGGTCATAGACAGATTCTTCAAAGCTGTGGGGTCCAATGCAAATAGGGATGATAGGTCTTCCTGGGTCTCCTTTCTTCACTGGTAGAGTGTCGTCTACCCATGTTCCCCATTGCTTTGGAGGTGCGGTGAAGTATTGCCCTGCATTATAAATGTCTACAAGATTTACAGTTTCTAAATCCTCCGGCTTCCCCAGAATCTTACCTCTTTCGATCACTGGTATAGAAGCTGCTAGCTGAGATATTTGTGATTCTATCATTTTATTAAAGCTATGTTGATTCTTTATGGCAGAAGTAAAGCTATCCATTCTAGTATTAATATTTTCAAGCAATTTATCATTGGAAGCTATATTTCTAGACATAGTATCAATAACTTTATTCTAATTAGAAATTATTTCTCTCAAGGGTGGTTGATTAAAGTTATTATTAAGATTATTACCTTGGTAGTTACCTGAGTAGTTACCTGAGTAATTAGGACTTGATTGCTGATTCCATCCTTGATTTTGTTGAGGACGATTATTGAAGTTGTTGTTGATGTAGTTCACATCCTCTTGAATCTCAGGGCAGTTGCTCCCTGAGTGGACAGTGCCTCCATACTCTTCACAGGTCATGCGAGAATCGTGGATGTGCGTGACTTCGTTCTTCTCAGTGGTGCATTCATCGAACTTCTTCATGAGCAGGTCTATCTTAGCAGACAGCATGTCTACTTCCTTCAGTTGATGCATTCCTCCTCCTCTCTTGCGAGGTTGAGTGCGTTCCTCGTTCCATCCCTGGTTAGAGGCCATCTTCTCAATTAGAGTGGTTGCTTCAGTGATGTTGAGCGATAAGAATGATCCTCCAGCAGCTGCATCCACATTCTCACGGGTACTAGAAGTGAGCCCATGATAGAATGTCTGCATGAGTAGCCAATTCTCCATCCCATGGTGAGGGCATTCTGATATGTAATCTTGAAAGTGTTCCCAGGCTTCAGGGATTGATTCATCGTGTTGTTGCTGGAAGGTTGAAATCTTCGCACGTAGAGCATTTGTCTTCCCTACTGGAAAGAATTTTGCTAGAAAAGCAGTAGCACAGATCGACCATATGGTATTCTTGTTCTTGTTGGCATAGAACCATTGCTTTGCTTTTCCTAGGAGTGAGAAAGGGAACAAGCGGAGCAATATGGCGTCTCTTGCGACTCCCTTGATGGTGAAGGTGCTACAAATCTCCAAAAAGTGTTGGAGATGAGCACTCGCATCTTCATGTGCTTTTCCACAAAACTAGTTTGCTTGCACCATGTTGATCAAAGCAGGCTTGAGCTCAAATCCGTTATGTCCCACATTTACGGTCGGTCCAGTCCTGATATTAGCAGTGGTTGGAGCGAAGAATTCACGGAGTGATCGGTCGGCCATGGCTTCAAAGTCTGGTGTTAAGCTTCTTCTCAATTGGTTGATCTCAGACGAAGTGGTTGGAGCCTTCTTAAGCTTTGCTCTTGTTCTTCTGATTAGAGCTTCGGGGTTCTCAACGTAGTTTGTCGGTAGTTCAAAACCAGTCATACATCACCCTGCATAAGATCAAAAAAATAGACAAAAGACAGGGTGAGCCTGTTAGAGTAAAGGATCAAGTGATGTAATTCAAATATCACATGTGTAAGAGTGTTCCTAGATGTGGAAGTGTGTATATGCTCTTATGAATGTTTTCTAACTTAGTGTGCCACCCGTTGCCTCCCCAGCAACGGCGCCAGAAATGCTTGTTGACACTTCTTAGCATCACTCGCGTTAGGTTATCATCCCCAACATGACACCAAGAGTGTGGTTGTATTGTACTCATGCCACTTAACTATATAAAGATATTAAAGTATATATCCGCAAGCGTATAGATAAATACACCCGTTAAAGCATTTCACCCAAGTTTATCCTAGCTAGGTATCGTTATCTATATTTAACCAAAGGAGAACAAACAGAGGGGCACATATTAATTAAAGGTTACTCTACACATGTGATATGAATATTCGAAATCACTATCCTTTACTCTCAAACAGGAATCAATCAAATAAAAAGAGATACAATATATGATAATCAGACCATTCAGATGATATTCCTTAGAGGAGTAATACTATGGCAAGTCATTGATCAGAATATAAAGTAAGAGAATAACTCCTAAGAAATCTGTTAACTATTAGTCATAATCTACATTGATTAGTACAATTATATTAGTCAATCATTGGCTAGGTTATCTCATATCCATAAACAAGGAACATCTCCATTACGAAGTTGAGAAATAGAGTAACAACTAAGTAATGAGACCGCGTTCTACTAAGTTCTACACTTGGGGAGTGGACTACAAAAGACTCAACAGAAATGTCACACCCGCGATCTACCACATGGCCCGAAGTATAGAGTGCATTTGCAGGTAAACAGTGTATAAGTCCCACACTTACACAATGTTGACCACCCACCCATGACTCAATAAGGTGAGTGCATTGCAAACATGTGTATAAACATAATGATAAACTATCTATGCCAAATGTATAATCAAAGCAGACTAATCTCATAATAATCAAGGATATAATATAGATTAAGAACAAGATCATATCAAATGTATCAAGAATAATGATAAAGAGCAATGAACTAGAACTAGACAATGATGAACTAGAACAATTATGAACTAGAACATAAATAATTAGAACATGAAGAACTAGAACATGAACTAGATCAAGAACTAGAAGAACTGATAAACTAGATGAATATCTGAAGAACAATATTGATATAAGAGAGAAGAACTGGATTTACCAAGCTCCTCTTGACTAGATCTGGAGCCCAAGGCTGCTTGACTCCTCTACTTCTAATTCTAATCTAGCTATGCCTAGATCTGATGGAGCTCTAAGGAGATGTGAGTTGCTGGTTGGTCTTCTACTTTCTGGTTGATGATTGATTGAATGAGTTCCCCTTTGGAGGGGGGGTTTGGGGCCTCGTTTATATAGCCTAGAGCATGGAACTGTGACCCTTGAATCAAACCGACCTTCACATAGGGTTAGGATGCATCCTTGGAGGCGGTTGAAGTAGCTTGCAAAGGAAGGAGCTGAGGGGCGGCGGTCAGGGGCCGGTCAGCCTAGGGTTGAGGCCGGTCGGCCCTACCTGGTGGCATCTCGTGGTGGCCCTCCTCGTGGAGTCCTCTGGTGTCCTCTAGAAGCCTCTTGCATATTCGTGACGTGGAGATTAGGCCGATTGACATGGGTTCCTTCTCGTGGAAGATATGAATTCCTGAATTATTCTGATAACCCCCTGCAAAATATAGATTCACCAAAACTCGTGGAATTTCGTTAGTTGACACCCTAAACCTATGTTGGTGATCATTTATTAGCCCTTTATATATTTATTTTAACCCTTTATTATGGTAGATAACCATCATCAACAGTCACCAATCTGTTCACTGAGACATGTTTGAATAGCTCTTTGATAGGTGGCACCAACGTTCTTGAGTCCAAAGGACATGGTTTTATAGCAATAGGCGCCGAACGGAGTGATGAAAGATTTCTTGCTCTGGTCTTCTTCTTTTAATGCAATCTGATGATAGCCTGAATAATAATTAAGGAAAGATAGCCGGGCAGATCCTGCCATTGAATCGACAATTTAATCAATTCACGGTAACCCGAATGGGTCCTTTGGTCAATATTTGTTGAGATCCGTGTAATCGACGCACATGCGTCATTCTGTCGTGTTCTTTTTCTGTACTAGAACGGGATTCGCTAGCCAATCTAGATGATGAATTTCTCTTATAAATCCGGTTGTCATTAATTTCGTGATGTTCTTCTTGATTGCTTCCTTTTTGTCTAGTGAAAATCTTCTTAGCCATTGCTTGGTTGGTTTGGAGCCTTCATTGACAGCGATTCTGTGCTCAGCCAACTTTCTTAGGACACCTGGCATGTCGACCGGCTTCCAAGCGAAGATATCTTTGTTGTCTCGAAGAAAGTTGGTGAGCGCGAGTTTCTTTAGCCGAGAGGTGAGCACTGATGGTCGCTGTCTTCTCACGGTCACCAGTACCTAGGTCAATTTTCTTTACATCGACTACTTTTTGTGGTGCAAGGATGCAAGGTTTCTTTGCTAGGATCTCTAGCTCTTCCGGGTTCATTTGTGCAGCGTCTATGGCAATTTCTTCTCTGTCGTCGGCTGCCTGTGCTTTGGCTACGATTTGGATTGCTTGAATGTCACAATCGAAAGTGTGCTTCAGGTTGCCTCGGAGGAAGAGTATTTCGTGAAGTCCTGGCATCTTGAGCAGGAGGTATGGATAGTGAGGTATAGCCATGAACTTTGCAAGTGCTGGTCTTCTAAGGATGGCATGATATGATGTCTCAAAGTCCGCAACTTCAAACTAAATGAATTCAATTCGGTAATTTACATGTGTTCCAAACATGACTGGTAGAGTGATTTATCCGAGCGGCATGGCAGCTTTGCCGGGTACTAGTCCATAGAAGGGTATTCCTGTTGGAGTAATCAACCCAGCAAAGTCTAGCCCCATCTTCCTTGGCGTTTCTGAAAATATGATGTTGAGCCTAGCTCCTCCATCGATCAAAACTTTGGTGACTATCATCCTTGCTATAGTTGGATTTAGGACTAGTGGATATAGGCCAGCATTTCCAACGCTAGTCCATTGATCTTCTCTTGAAAACTGGATTGGGTAGTGTGACCAATTTAGGTACCTTGGGACGGCCGGTTCGGCTGCCATGATGCTGTGGAGAGCCAGCTTGTCTTGGTGCTTACTTCTAGAACCTGGAACTCCAGAGAAGATTACTACAACTATTCCCTTTGGCTGCTGGAATCCTTTGTCTTCAGTGTTGTCTTCGTCTTTCTTCTTGTTATCCTCTTATTTATCCTTATTTTTTCCTTTTCTTGCATACCGATCAATGAAGATTCGGCAGTCTCCTGTTGTGTGGTTTCCTTGTGGGTGCCATACACAATGCATATTCTCGATATCTTCGAACCTCCTGAATTTTGAGAATTTTTTCGTCTTGTCGGGCATGGCGACAGTGTTATCTAGTCTACGCTTCCTGTCTAGATGTCCCATGTTTGGAAAATTTCTCCGGTCAGAGTTGTCTCTGTTGTTTTCTCGGTTATTTTTGTCATGAAATTTTTCTCTCGTCTTTTCTTCAGCCATAATCATTTTTCTACTGTGCGTCTGAATTCTTCATTATTCCTTGGGTTTTCTTTGCAAAAATCTTGAAACTGCCATTTAGCCATGATTCCGTGGGAAAAGGCTTCAATCACTTCTCGTTCGGTGATGTCATGTACCTAGGCACGTAATTCACCAAAACGTCGATAATAATCTCTAAGGCTTTCGCCTCCCTTTTTCTTGAGTCCTTTTAGCTCTGCATGTGTGATGGGGCGCGTAATGATGCCCGTGAAGTTTTCATAGAAGGCTTTTTGCAAGTCCTCCCAGCCTCTGATTGACCCCGGGTTCAATTTATCGAACCAGTGGAGGGGCATGTTCTCTAGGGCCATGGGAAAGAATAATGCCTTGATATCGTCATCTCCGCCGGCTAGTTCGATTGATTGTGAGTAGATCCTGAGCCATTGCTTTGGTTCGGTCTTCCCGTCATATTTGGAGTGGTTTGACGGTTTAAACTTGTGAGGTAGCTGTACCGAAGCAAGTCACCTTGAAAAACAGGGAAACCTATCGTGCGTTCCAACTTCTCTGTGTTCTGACTCAGCTCCCTCTTCCTACCAGTTATTGTTTAGCCTAGGAATAAATCGTGGGGATGAGCAGTGAGATGCTCTGCTCCTTTCTTCTCTCGGACGCTCGACTTGATTACTCTGGGCATGGTCTCTTTTTTTCTCTAGATTCTGGCTCTCGTTTGGTCCTAGTCTTTTGAAGGCGGACCTCCTTTGACTTTGCGTGTCTTATTCATACGATGTTGTTCTAGCGGGAAGCCTGGAATGAGTTCATTCGCCATGCGCTCTCAGGGCTGTTGTCTGGAGAACTTCTCGGAGTTGTTCTTATTCCTCGTTGGGATGTGAGATTACTTCGAGTTCTTCTAGTGCTTCCCTTATTTTATCGTAAGGAGCTCCGTGTACTATGGCTGCACGCCTTTCTTCGGCTTCTTTCTCTGATTTCCTCTTGTGGTACTCAGCCAGCTCCATCTTGTACGTGTCCTATGCTTCTTTTCGTTGCTTGGCACGAGGTCTGCGGCCTTCTTTTAGTTTGTTCCTTCTTTCTCTAGCTCGTCTCTGGCCCTCAGATTCGCCATCGTATTCAGGAGCGTTGGGCGATATGTTTGATTCTGATTCATCTGAAGATCTGACATCGGGTGCAGTAGGCGGCATCGGTAGTGGCCGCCGAATCATGAAGGCTTCTCGACCTAGCACCAGGCTTGCCTTGCTGTAGTTGCTGACGACTTCAGTTGGAGTGTTAGCATCGTGGAGCGCACTACCTTCTTGGTAGGGTAGAGTGGTATCTTCTTCAACTAGTCGGGCATTGTTGTTCTGGGGACAAGTACCAGGCCAGTGGACTAGGCAATCTTTAGATGTTACGGTTAATACAAGACCTTCTTGTGCCCCGGTAAAGTGTAGCCTCCGTGCTCGACCAGCCATATTTCAAAGTGAATCTTGATACGTTTTTGCCATGTTGTTAAGTTCGGTTGGGAGGCGACTCAACTTCTTAGAAGAAACCTGAAGTAGATTCGAATTGATCTCTTGTAGAGTTGATATTGTGTTGCGGAGTCCAATTGGAAAAGAACTTGGCTTGTCTTTAAAAGAACCCAGATAGGACTCTGACGGAGAATCCGATCTGGATGTCAAGTCAAGATTGGTTGTCGTCGGGGTCTGAGTCGATTCGGACACCGTAAGCCTTAAGGCGAGATCTTCGGTAAGCTTTGTTGGAAGAGTGAGTTCCTCGCGGGCTCCTAGAGCTTCGATGAGACGTCCTTGGAGGTTGCCCTCATCATCCGCCTTGCAAACCCACGATCCGAAGATGAAGATTGATTCCTTTGGAGAGATCATGTTGTCGAAATCCGTAGAGCTCTTGATCACGATTGCGCCGAAAGCCCCTACCTGGCGCGCCAGCTGTCAGTGTTTGACCACAGATAGCCTGCCACGGGGGTACCCGGGACAGTTGTTCAGGCTTCGGCGCGTACTAGAACTCGACAGTGAACGCAGGGATAGTTGATTTATACTGGTTCGGATCCTCGATCGTGATCGAGTAATAACCTTACATCTAGTCGGCGTTAGCCTTTGCGTTGGATTGATTGTGTTATCTTGTCTCTTGTTTCGGGGGTGCCCATAGCCTCTCTTTATATCGGTAGAGAAGGTTGTGGTGCGGTTACAATCCTAGTCGAATCCAAAGAAGGTGTCTTGAACTAGATACAGAAGTTACTTTCCATAGAAATCCGGCTAGTCTGGCCTATTCTACTCGGATTCGGTGTAGTGGATGCTACACCTCTCCTCGCTCAAGTTTGTGGGCCAGGCCAGGGCCCATGACTTGTAGTCATATTGTTAGGGAACCCTGAGGGTCCCACATCGACAAACAAGTACTAAAATATGTGGGTTTAGGTTTATTTTTTAAATTTTTGGTTATGGGTAAATGGTAATTTTAGCGAGGAGCGGGGGTTTAGGCGAACCCCGCCGCGGCCATGTTGGCCTGCGTGGACCGAGCAGGGTCGTGTCCGCCGCGAGCAACATGTGCAGCAGGCTCCCGTGCCGGTGAGGCTCGACTCCATGGCCTGCGCGTAGCTCACCAGCAGCGTGCGCATGTCCACCTGCTGCTGAGAAGAAGTCAAGAAGAGGCAAGGCAACGATAGCTTTTTGCATGGCGACGTGGACAAGGCAATTGATCATTGTACCGAAGTTGTGCCCCCTGAGCTGAGCAGGAGGAGTGAGCGGCTGGTGCTGCACAGCAGCTGTAAGCAGTGCCGGCTCGCGCGGCTGCACCGCGGCAGTGAGCGATGCGACACGCGGGCTCGACTTGGCGCGGCCAGCGAACATTCATGCCAGGAGCCTGTGGCGCCGCGTGGAGGCGTATGACATGAAGGGCATGGCCAGGGAGAGCCTCCTGACTGTCTGGACTTCGCTGGAGCATGGCTCGACGGCCGGAAACACCCTCGGAGTGTGGCACGCGGCACGAACCTGAAGCTGCCGTACTGCATGGATGATCAGCAAGCAGATGAGTCTCGCTCGCTTACGAAACTACCCTCAACATTACAAATTATATTTAATAAATAATGTTTCTCAATTAGTTAGCTAAAAAATAGAAAAAAAAAATGAAAGTACCTGAAGGCACCTAGGTACTTTCCCAACCATCGTAAAATATCTCTGTATTGAGCTAATAATAGCTAGATTATTAGTTCAACCCGTTTAAATCCAAAGAAGCTAATTATTAACAGCTAACTATTAGCTCTATGCCTCTCAAACAAATATTAGTTCTATGGATCAAACAGGGTCTAACAACTATCTCACTAGTTAGAACAAATTATCTAATAACAACCAATACTTATTGCCTTCATTCTAAATCATAAGATGTTATGACTTTTCTATATACATAGTTTTCATTATGTATCTACACATAATATCTAGGTACATAGCAAAAGTTATGTACCTAAAAAAAGTCAGAACGTCTTATAATTTGGACGGAGGGAGTAGCTAGCTAATATCAGCTATAAGCTATTAGTTACTAATTGTCAGCAGCTAATGAATCTAAATATGGCCTCAGTTCTTCTCTCCCGCCAGTTTCTCCCTTTTCTAGATGAGTAAAATAATCTGATGCGTCAGCTTATATATACTGTCAACGTAGATATGCCACATGAGAATTGATAGCTCAGATCGCTTGAGCTGAAATACAGTTATCTTAAACGTAGATGTCCACACAAATCATCACTAAATAGTGATGTCCACACTGATTTGCTGGGATTTCTTCTCCGGGACACGATGGTGCCCGTGTGAGCCAACGCTGCGGGGTTGCCTGATGCTGCCCTATGAGTCCGAGGGAGCGGAGATATTCTGCGGCAGCTGGAGTCTAGGGTTAGCTTTGCAGCCGTGGAGGTGAGGGGCAGGTGTCGAAGGAGAGCTCCGACTACGTGTGAACATTGGGAGGGAGTGTGGGGGCCAGTGGAGTGCGGCCGGCTCGAGGGTAGGGTGGACGGCGGCGCCACGGTGGGCATGAGATGCAAGAGCAAGAGAGTTGAGGTAGGGAGCGAGCGAGAGGGAGATGGCCGAGAAGCGGGAGTGCGCTGGGATCGACCACGTGCAAGAAGGGCTCCACCTATCGATGCGGCACGCCAAAGTCTGGATGCACACCGAAGTTGCTGTGTGATGATTCCTGTTTCGTCTTTTTAGTAGAGAGTAGAGATGGAGATTATGGACCGTGGTTATGATCATACGGAAGATTGTTGAGAAGAGGAAGTTGTCTTTGTCTAAGCCCTGAGAACTATTAACTTTGTATGGTGAGCTTGGTAGCTTGTCGAGCTTGTGTTGCTGCCATCATGGCACTCCATTCCGGCCCGTGTGGCCGCCTACTCTACTCATCCACCTGCACGTAGGCAATGGGCCCTTCACCGTTTCTCTACAGGAAATTCTCCTATTAGTGGATGGTGATGGTGCAATTTCATCCCCATATGAAGGTTAATGAGGCAAAACCTCTTCTTGCTGGCTATGACTTTACTGTTCCCGTTGTACTAGGGACAAAGATTTTTTTTTTTTTGAGAAAACGCCTCAAAACCTAGGTAGCTAAATAAAAATAAGATTTACAAACACCATTAGGTGGCCCTATCAACTAGACATGCCTACCACCTGCTTTGTATAAGGAAAATCTAGCTAGGCAATGTGCGTCGATGTTTTTTTTCTATTGTCTCAACCTTTGAATATAAGTTGTAGTATCTGAACTCACACCATACACCACATGCACACACTGGACCTACAACATATATCTAAGCTTGACGAATACAGCTGAGAGAAATGACAATACATTGTGGTTCATCCGTGCGAGACATCTGACATCCTAAAAATATTGGGAGAAAACTCCAGTGGAAAACGTAAGTCGAGCAAGGCTCGTACTCATGACCGGGCGCTCCTCTACTGGAGCAAATGCCGTATGTTGACCCTTCTTCCTTCGTACACAAATCCAACCTTCTAGAACTCAGCAGACCGTGTTTTGATCTCTTGAACTACATGGCCGTGACGTCCATCGCTTGCAATCCTGAATTAACGAAACAGTATTCGTTTGAACTTATCAATCAGCCATAGTATAATATTCTTCTCTCACAATAAATCAGCTAACGGTACTACGATTCTTCACTTCTTCCCGGCATGCTAGTGGCTCCATTATCTCGGGGTCATTAACTCCGTCCAAAGGCTATGGCTGAAACACCAAGGAAATTTCATGTCCTGTCACTACACCACAACACCAATATAGCATCAGACATCTGACGGTAAAAGTGAATATTTGCCGATCGGCAGACTGACGGTAAAAGTATGTGACAAACCATCTGACGGTGATTATAGATTAGACGATGGACTATCTGTCGGTATACCTATTTGTAATTAGCATTGGACGGTCTGTCGGTGTTTCGCAATATAGGGTCGGGCGGTCTGTCAGTGTACAGACTTAGGCATCCGGCGCGCTAATAAGGCCCAGCCCACCTCGGGCATAAAAAACCCTAAGAGGCAAAAAATTTTCCAATGTCGCCACCGGTCTCTCTTTCCCACCTTCCTTCCCGCGCCGCCACCTCCACCAAAACTCCGATTCACCGTGGATTCCCTCCTCTCGCCAAATCACGCGCCACACAGCCTCGCTCCCTCTGTCTCAGATTGCCCCAAAATCCCACGAGCTGGGCTCAGGCCAAACCCTATCCTCATCTGAGCTCCTGAGAGTCGTCACCCTCCAGAGCGCCGCCGCCTCTCAGGCCGGCGTGCCTCAGACCGCCGCCCTCCAGAGCACCACCGCCCCAGGAAGACCCCTCCACGAGCATGGATCTGGACCCTTAGCCAGTCTCCACAAGCCCCAGCCACTTTCCTCCATATCTGTAACACCCTAAAATTTGCACTTTTTGAAAATAGGGTTCAAATAATTTAAATTGGAGTTTTGTGTTCATGAATTGGTTCTATGAAAGTTGACGTCACTTGGAAATTATTTGCATCAAGGAAAACTTGGAGAAGTGCACACTATTTGCTTCAAGCCGGTGGTCAACAGGTGAAGCCATGAAGGTCACATGTGCTCAAGTTGATTAGGGCCCTTGCCACAATATTTTAATATATATTTGCAGCACTAGTATTAGTTAGCTATTTTTAATTCACATATGGGTTGGGCTTAATTTGGGCTAAGCCACGTAGGTGTAGAGTCTGTTTGCTCGTCGTCGCAGCCTGATCAAGTTGGACTCGGGATCAATCGGACTAGACTTCCTATTTATATCAAGCTGCCGTACGTCTAGGTTGTTTTATCTACGGCAAATCAAGAATCATATCGCTTGTGCCCTAGCTCCTGTCAAAGTGCCGCCGCCGCCGAGCGTCGCCGCGTTGCCCCTATGTGAGAGCGTTTCTGCTCCGGCGGTACGTGCTTAGTGTGTGCCGTCATCGTCTTCTCGTGGCCGCGCGAGCCAGAGCACTGACCTTCCCTGCAGCCGGCGCCATCTCATCTCGATCGAGCAGGGCAGGTTGGCCATGGCCATGTATGTGTGCAGGACGTCCGAGGAAGAAACGGCTCTTTTTGGTAAATATCTCAAAATATCTTTTCCTTCTTTCTTGTGACTCTAACAGCACCAGCAATGTTGCCTGTCGCTCATCATGTATCTTCAACTTCTGTACATCTTGCCGTGCCCTGCAGGCGACAAGGCCATAGCTCTTTGTGCATGTGGTGCTCGATCTCGTCCTTGCGTCACCGTGGCTCCGTGGTTCGGCTTGTGCCTCCGTGTGGCCGCTCGGCTCCTGCTGCAGACCACCGACGTTTGACCCCTGCTGCTAGATATGCTGAGCATGAATTGTCGGGTGCGCCATTTGCTTCCACGGAGAACTAGACGTGAAAGGCTTTACCGAGAACAACCCTGAATTCCCAATGAGCCATGTTGCCGTCCCCTCGTGCTGAGCCTGCCATGGCTGTCGTCCGCTTTCTGTTGGTGGTGAGCACCTGCACGTTCGTGTTTTGTCTTCCACATCTATCTATCGTGCTAGCAACTACAGTTGACGTGTTACATGCTAGTGATATATGAATTAAATATTAATTTAATTAACATGCAATTAGTACTATGATTAGAAGCAATGTAGCTAGGTTTATATCCTAGCGATTATACATAACATATTAGTTTGATTAATTGTTAACTTAAATATGTCTTTAACTGTACTTAGGGTAAACACATGCTGCACTTGTACACCATTAGATGTTCACAATTTACTTTGTTTTTGCAAGTCAAAGAATAATCTGTATATAAAAGACATTGAAATATTTGTAACTAAAGTATGACTAGCTTTAGCTCGGCCTTTCAATTAAAATGTGATTTTTGTAATCTGAATTAATAATGCTACACGTAGTTTTACTTAATTAAAATAAATCGAGCATGTAGGCTTCTCTTTTATAATATATATGAACTTCCGGTAACTGTTTCTTTCTAACGGTAGTTTTGTTATCGGCGTCTTTTGCATTCTTATGACCGTAGCGACTAGCTCTCTTCTAGTACGTTGTTCTGTCTTACGTGGTGTACTATTCTTAGTTGTTTCTATTTGTTTGCTTGTATGTATGCTAGTGTGCTTGTTTGCTACGATCTGCGAATAGGAGAAGGACTGTCCGCGAGCGCCGAAGATCAGAAGACCATATGCTAATGTTTGAGAAAGGTTGAGCAAGTGTTAAGGCAAGTATAGCTTAGGTTTTCTTTCTGTGACCATGATCTTGTGACTTAATTAATGTAAGAGCTATGATGGTTGAGAAATGACTTTTTAGCAACATAAGATATTGTCTGTACGTGAACCTCTGGGATTTACAGTACAACTGTGAGGGCTATATGGCTCTGCCTTTAGCTCAGTATGAGGACCTTTTCTAGCTTGTTAGACGTTACCCTTGTGGCGCAAATGGGGAAAAGCAGACTATGGATCCCTAGGACTGGTTGTATCACACAGACTGACTTCTGAAACCTAGCGGCCCTAACTTGTTAGATGAACCTTTGAAAGGCTTCATAGTGAACCCTGCCTGCTCACTTTGGGAGTGTTTTGGGGATTGGCCGCCCCGGGCATATGGGTAATCACGACTCACAGTGAAAGTGTACACCTCTGTGCAGAGTTTATTAAACTGGTATACTAGCCTTGCTCAAGGATACGAGCGGCCTTGGAGACATCTACATTAAAGATGATGATTCTTGTTTTGTTAAGATTCTCATTTACTTATCGATTATGCTTTATATTGATTATGTTACATTGATCATGAGTTTATGAGATCTATACTACCTTGTTGCTATGCTTGCGGAGTTCGACATGGACTCACCCTTGCTATTTCCCCCACACTCCAGTGTGTAGTAAGATGCTGCTCAGAAGAAGGACAAAGGTGTAGTGGAGTTTCTAGAAGACTAATAGAAGTGCTAGGCATATGTTACCCCCAGTCAGCCGTCCCTGAGAAGAATGGAGCCTGAAGTTTAGTCACCATTCCGCGACACTCTGATGTAAGTGTTAATATAGCTATGTATACGTTATATAATAATATTGTTTCTGATACTTTTTCATTCTGACATATGTATGGACTTCTTGGCCACACATATGATTAGCCTGGTTTTGTTCATTAGAAAATCGGGTGTGACAATATCCAAGCTCGTCAGCCTGTCGCATCCACGCCGTGCGAAGTCCGTACGAAGTCAGAAGCGAGGGTAGCACCGAAGTCGCGAAGGGGCACAGCAGGGGGTGCAGGGCACGGGCAGCCCACAGGCTGTAGCCTCTCCAGGTCTGCACGACCAGGGCGCAGAGCACCCAGACCTGCCAGGCCGGCCGCCGTGTAACACCCTAAAATTTGAAGAAAAGAAAAATAGGAAAAAGGTGATTTTTATATTTATTTTTGGTGAAGCATGCAATTATAGAATAAGAATAATTTTATAAATTTAAAATCAAATATAAGGGTAGAAACATGATTGAGCATTCATGCTGCTGCATTTGGAGTTTTGTGTTGAGTGGTTTGAATCAAATTCAAATTTGATTTGAAAATCATTTGAAAAATGGATTTGAAAATTCGGGAAAGAAAAAGAAAAGGAATTCTTTCTTCCCGGGCCGCTTCTCCTACCGCAGCTGCAGCCGGCCCATTTTTCTCCCGCGCCGTTTTCTCCTCCTGGGCCGAGCCCGAGCCCAGCAAGCCGGCCCGTCTTGCGCGCGCGGCCGATCCCCCGCTCTGAGTCGCCGACAGGTGGGACCCGCTTGTCAGCGACTGCCTCCCCTTTCCATCTTCTTCCTCCAGCTCTTTCCAACCGCGAGCTCACTTTCCTCCTCCTCCGATTCGATTTGGCGGCTCGATCTCCTTCCCTTCCTTAAGTGCGACGCCTTCGGGCTATAAAAACGAGACCCCCGCATCATACCGCACTCATCCCACCCTTTTGGAGCCGATCTAGTCGTCTCGTCGAGCCACCGCAAGCGCCACCGCCGCCATAGCCGCCACCGTGAGCCAGCCGCCGCCTTCCGATCATCCCCCGGCCCTATCTTCACGCGGGGTGAGTTCGCTGTGAGTTTCTCGACCTCCCGGTGTTCTTCTTTCTTTGTTTGGTGGCCGGAGCCGTGTTCTAGCTTTCTCCAGTGATGGCGCCGCCGTGGAAGCTCGCCGGCGGCCGAAGTTCGGCCGAAGCGCCGCCCGTTCCCTCCCCCGACTGATCTGGACCGTCAGATCTAAAACAGATGGCTTAGATTAGAACGTACCGGTTCGCTGGTGATCTTGCAAAAGAGACCCTGATGTTTTCAAGTATAGAACCCGCAGTCCTAAAGCGTAAAGCTGAGAATACGTTTTGATTAGTTGAAAACGTAATTCGTTTCGGAAAAAGAAAAATACGCTTTCTCATATTTACAGTTTTGCCACTCAGATTGTTTTAGCCGTGGAATCTTCGTTTTAACTCCGATTTGATCCATTCAAATTGCGTTAGATTCGTATTTGAGAGCTCTACATGATGATAGAACTGTACAGTAGGTTTGAGATAATTTATTTTCGAGTTTATATTAAAATAATTATTTATCTATAGGAAATCTTAGAAAATTCATAACTTTTACGTTTTAAATCCAAATTTTGTGATCTTTATATCTATGTGATCGTAGTAACGTGTAGAAGAGTTTGACAAACTTGTTATACTGTTAGTGTTACTGTTGGTTAGGTTTTCTATCTTTAAGATTCGATGTTAGATTTAATCTATTATTTAATTAAAGTAAAACTTGTTTAAATCGTAACTTATTTAAACTCCGAAATAGCCCGTTCAAGTTGCGTTTGTTTCGTAACGATGAGATCTACACGTTAGTGACAGTGTTTGCCATATTACTAATTCTGAAATTTTATGGTTAAATCATATCTTGATTAATAATTATGCAACTGGATTTTGTAAATAAAATATGATTTGTTTTACTTTAGTTTCATAATTTGAATCTAAATTTGACTTAATTCCGTATATAGTATTTATAAAATATCTTATATATGTTATTATATAATTAAAACTCATGAAGCTAAATAGTTTTATATTTTCTTCTATGAGCAAATCTTTCGGTAGATGTATCTTTTCAACCGTAGCTCTGATTAGTGTGCTTTTCGCGTCTGTGTGTTCGTAGTGATGCGTAGAATCGTGTTTCAAACTCTTTTATTTATTTTTGTATGATTGGTGTACTGTTCTAATATAGATCTATTGTTTGCTTCGTGTATGATTGTTCGATGTGTGTGTGATGATTTATTGATCAAGTCCAGTCGGTAAGATATACGTGGTTATCAAGAAGAAGAAGAACGTTGAAGATTAAAGCTTACCGAAGGATCGGTGTTTAAGGCAAGTATAGCATGGGATTATCCTTGTTTCCTATTCATCTTTAATATACTTAATTCATGTGCATGTGTCTACCTTGTTACCCCTAAGGATATCCTAGTTTTTGTATATTGTACCTTGACACCCATGGAACATTGCATTGGGTAGTATTTATGCTAGTGCTCAAGATAAATAACCATGATCTGTAACTTGACTAATGGTATATGCAATGAACGTTTAAATGATGCTTTAAAGCAATATGGCTCAAGAGGGCTATAGCATATTTGGTTATTTTTATGGTGCTCTAGTTTCTCTCCATAAGGACTTATCTGTAAGCGAACATCCGGGACTTACAGTACAACTGTGAGGGCTATATGGCTCTGGCTTTAGCTCAGTATGAGGACCTTTTCTAGCTTGTTAGAGGTTACCCTTGTGGCGCAAATGGGGTAGAGCAGACTGTGGATCCCTGCGTGGTGTATCACACGGACTGACTCCGGAAACCTAGCGGCCCTAACTTGTTAGACGAACCTTTGAAAGGCTTCATAGTGATTCCTTGCCTGCTCACCTTGGAAGTGTTTTGGGAGTCGCGATCCCGGGCATATGGGTAATCATGACTCACAGTGAAAGTGTACAACCTCTGCAGAGTGTAAAACTGGTATATCAGCCGTGCTCACGGTCACGAGTGGCCTTGGACCCTTACAGAATAAATGATGAACACTGATGATAATGATAATACTGATGATATTGATGCTCACTAATGATTATTGTTTCTTGCTATACATTATTCTTGTTTACATGATCATGAGGTTATTTGGGATTTTGGTAAACTTGTTGCTACTCAATTGTTAAAGAGATGACTCACTAAAAGCTATTGCAGTAAACCCGTGTCAAACTTTTTGAGCCTCATGAACCCCATGTTATATTTGTTGAGTTCGACATGGACTCACTCTTGCTATTTCCCCACATCTCAGGAAGGGTACCAGACTGTTAGATTCTGGAATTGTTAGGCTTGTGATCAACCAGTTAGTTTGATCCTGGAGTGAAGGTTGCACCCGGTGTTCGGAGTTGTCTTTCCGCTGTATTATTCTTTAAGGTATATTTTATACTATTGAGTAATGTATATTAAGCATTTATCTTTTGATATTACACTTATCTGTGGCTATATGTGAGATTTGTCTTCTTTATTTCACATATGGTGTATGTCTGGTTTTGTCCTTAAAACCGGGTGTGACAGATTGGTATCGGAGCAATGCTGACTGTAGGACGCAAGCCTAGTTAGAACTGGACGTTTAGCATGTTCTCATTGTTGCCTATTTCTTGCTTCTCTTTAACTTTGTTATTTTCTCAAAGTTATGCTTAATTCTATCCCCGTTCTGTTATAAAAACCTTGTCTCTATTTTGAACCTTTTCTCCTTGTCTATTAGACGGCTCGTGACGAGAAGACTGTGGATTTTAGAGGTTAAGAGGACTGAATTGTGTCGCTCTTACTCACTTTTGACAAGAAACCATTAGCGATGCAAAACCAATTACTAGAAGAAATGGCTCAACATGGGAATTCTCAACGATGCTTATCTCAAGGTCAAGCCAACATATCCAAGGGGTCAGAGAAGATACAAGTAGCAGAAGTTTGGAAGAATATGAAATCCAATAAAGATGTTGATAATAAGGCATTTGGAGAGCAGGAACAATGTCACTGCTGTAAGCATTATGGTTTTCCCTGTCTTCGAAACGAGTCTAATAAGGGGAAAGTCAAGGTGGATCCAAATTTTGAGATCAACATGGATAAGAAGAGAAAGGCAATCTCATTAGAACCACTAGTGGAAAGCAATGAGCAAGCGAGTTCAACTACATTGTCACATGCAGCCCTGATCCCCTGTCAAACAAATCCAAACCCTGAAGAGTTAGAAGCCCCTCCCGCTAAAACTACTCCCATGAAGTAGTCATTGATGGTGGACAATTACCTATAAGGAGTATCAACCTCGAAAGGCCAAACAAGCTAAGAAACAAGCCAAAGGGACGAAGTTGAACTTTTATGGCCAGCAAGATAGCAGCATACCAAACAACAGTTCCTTGGAGTATGACATCACAAAAGATCCAGCTAAGAGAAAGTGTTATCATTGCCAGCAGGAAGGACATTATATCAAATCTTGCCCACAGAAGAATCAACAACAGCAAGACTCAGGACAGGATGTCCAAAAGGAGCATGTGCAGGGAAATAAATTAAAGAGAAATTACATCCATGGAAGGTTGAAACATATGGATATTTCCACCATTCCTGGAGCTAAGGAGGTCGTGTTTGGATCAATTCCAGTAAGTTTAGGAAATGCCAAGGTTTTGTTTGACCCCAGTGCCTCACATTCGTTCATATCTAGACAATATGCAAAAGATCATAACATACTTATGCTTCCAAGGGGGAAACAGTTATGGTTGAAACTCCAAGAGGTGAAATAAAGGCAGACCGCGTATGCCCAAAAGTTAGTCTGGACATAAAGGGGGTAAATTTTAAGGTAAACCTCATTGTTTTGGAATTAATGGGCATTGATGTTATCCTTGGAATAGACTGGTTATTTACTTATAAAGGAGTGATTGAGTATGCCCAATGTTCAGTGTTTCTAACTACACTTTCAGGAGAAAGGATTAAGTATGAGGGTATTAAATCTATACCTGAGGGATACCAGGTTGACCCATCTTAAGGTATGAGTTATAAGAATGGTAAAGAGGGATGCAGAGATTCAGATGTCCATATAAAGCAATAAGGAATGTAAGAGACGTTATCTACTCTGGATACTGCTACAATCACACCGTGTTTAAGGAATAGGAGTTATGTCCCGTGTAATAAAACCGTTAGTAGCCAAGTTGAGTTGTCTTAATGTGTGGCTAATGAACATTTAAGTGTTTAGTTGTTTTGTGCTTATGTTTATGTTTGAGTTGGAATTTTGTAATGAGTGGAATGATCTCGTGGGTTTTGACCATGATTTCATTTAGTTTATATGTATAAGGTATAAGGATTAATGAAATAAATAGCTGGGTTTTGGGTTATCTCCTGCTTTCTATATCTTGTCTTCCGGAACAGCCTGTCTTGATCAACTTATATCTCTGTTCTCGAAAGACCAAAAATCATGAGAAAATTCTGGACAAGAGTGGACTTTAACATCTCTTTCTAAATGCAAGAACCACCCTCATAGTTGTTTTGGTTTGGGAGATACAAAAAGCATAAGGCAATGTATATGTGCTGTCATAAACCTGGAACAGAATCTGTTATGTGTTGTTTTCGGTCAAGTTAGCTGCAGAATCTGGAAGTGTGTTCTATAAGAAAGATGCAGAGAATTTTATAAGCTTTCCATCGGTGTAAACTACAGCTTCATTGGATTAACAGAATGAGAGTTACAGCTGTTTTACTGCACTGCTGATTTTCTGCTCGTGAGAAATTTCAGATTTCTTGTTCTTACCCATGCACAAGAGTATTATTGGGATGTCAGAATACTTTTATGCTAAGTAGCTCATATAGAAAAGGGTTCAAGCTACCCTATTGGTGTCTCTTATTTTAAGGGGGTAGCCAATGTAAAGAAGGATTATTAAGATTGAACTCTTTAGTTGGAAGTATTGGTTAGTCTCCATGATTGAGTTGCCACTCTTGAGCAAAAATGTTCTGTGAACAAGGTTGATAATTTTGGATCCATGAAGACAAGAGTTGTTCTTTTTGGATAGTTCATGATTATGATCATCTATACTTGCTCGTGTTGCTGATGTTGGTCACTTGATGACAGGAAGTGTAGTGTCTCATGACTCAGGAGCCCTATATGACGTCTCGCACTAATATGTGGGAAAAGATTGATGTTTCTGCCATTGAAGGATGTTATGGGTATGATGAAGCCGAGCATTATCAAAACAACAATGTTGAAGAGCAAGTTGGGAGTGAACTAAGTCAGAATCCACAACGACGAAAGCGAAAAAGGAAAGTCCATAAGAAGCCTGCTCAAGGAAGCAAAGCGCAGCAAAACTATGTCAATGGAAGACTGAGCAATGTGGATATGGATAAAATTCATGGAGTTACCAAAGTAGTGGGAGGTTATATTCAAGTAAGCTCAGTACAAGTTTTTGCCTTATTTGACCCTAGTGCTTCGCATTCTTTCATTTCCGCCGACATGGTAGAGACGTGCAAGATGGTGAAGTGTCCAATGAGGAGGCCTTTGCTAGTTCAAACCCCAGTGGGAGAAATGCAGGCAGATCAGATATGCCCGAATGTCAGTCTGGTCATAAACAAGGAAAAATTCACCGCGACACTCATTGTGTTGGAGTCACTTAAAATTCGCGTGGTTCTTGGTAATGGATGGCTCTGTGCACATAAAGGAGTGATTCAGGGTACTCGGTGCACAATGTCCTTAACAACACCGTCAGGGAAAAGAATTGAGTATCAAGGTGGTCGACTTTTACCTGAGGGAGATGAGAATGATCAAGGATAGCGAAGTGGACCATGAGTTTACTGAAGTCATAGCAGAGGAATAAATAACTTTGGAGAAGCTTTTAAGTTTGTTTAGATCAAGAGACCTCAGGCAAATGTTTGAAGGAGTCTAAGAAAAGGTTAAAGTAAAACCCAAGTATTAGCTTTGTCAGATCCAGACAAGAGCTTCATATCTACAATGATGCACCTTATCAAGGTGTGGGATGTGTCCTTATGCAAGAAGAAAATATAGTACTTTGTTCATTAAGTCAACTAAGGAAGTATGGGTTGAATTACCTAACGTGTTATCTGGAGTTTTTCACTAAGGAGTACTGACTTTTGGAAGAAAAATGACATATAGGAGGGTCACAAGAATCTACAGGACATCTTCGCAAAGTTGGTATTGAATTTGTGATATCCTCGTTGGAATGAAATGGATTAGGACTTGGAAAAAGTGCTATTATTTGGAGAAGTAAAAGTCGCAGCCGATGCCCTTAGCAATGGAGAATAATGCTAAGAAGGTTCGGGTGACACCAAGGATTAAGAATCGTATTCCAAATTTGAGCAACTTGATCAGAATCATTAATGTTTTGAAGGTTGGTAGTAGAAATTCCTTCTGATTAAGAGATTCGTCAGGCTCTGTTGGAAGATAAGTATTTTAAGGAAGAAAATTCATATTATAGGAAAGGTGCCTAGTGATTGGAGATACCAGAGTATTGTTTGGAGCATTTGTCAAAAATCTTGAATTAGTTACATGTATGCAAAGTAAGACGGAATTCTTATCAAGACGATGGAACTACACGATGAAGTAAAGAACAATCTAGAGACGAACTATCCCTATCTCTTTTATCATTATCTTCCGAATCTCGGGACGAGATTCATCTTAAGGGGGGTAGAATTGTAACACCCTAAAATTTGAAGAAAAGAAAAATAGGAAAAAGGTGATTTTTATATTTATTTTTGGTGAAGCATGCAATTATAGAATAAGAATAATTTTATAAATTTAAAATCAAATATAAGGGTAGAAACATGATTGAGCATTCATGCTGCTGCATTTGGAGTTTTGTGTTGAGTGGTTTGAATCAAATTCAAATTTGATTTGAAAATCATTTGAAAAATGGATTTGAAAATTCGGGAAAGAAAAAGAAAAGGAATTCTTTCTTCCCGGGCCGCTTCTCCTACCGCAGCTGCAGCCGGCCCATTTTCTCCCGCGCCGTTTTCTCCTCCTGGGCCGAGCCCGAGCCCAGCAAGCCGGCCCGTCTTGCGCGCGCGGCCGATCCCCCGCTCTGAGTCGCCGACAGGGGACCCGCTTGTCAGCGACTGCCTCCCCTTTCCATCTTCTTCCTCCAGCTCTTTCCAACCGCGAGCTCACTTTCCTCCTCCTCCGATTCGATTTGGCGGCTCGATCTCCTTCCCTTCCTTAAGTGCGACGCCTTCGGGCTATAAAAACGAGACCCCGCATCATACCGCACTCATCCCACCTTTTGGAGCCGATCTAGTCGTCTCGTCGAGCCACCGCAAGCGCCACCGCCGCCATAGCCGCCACCGTGAGCCAGCCGCCGCCTTCCGATCATCCCCCGGCCCTATCTTCACGCGGGGTGAGTTCGCTGTGAGTTTCTCGACCTCCCGGTGTTCTTCTTTCTTTGTTTGGTGGCCGGAGCCGTGTTCTAGCTTTCTCCAGTGATGGCGCCGCCGTGGAAGCTCGCCGGCGGCCGAAGTTCGGCCGGAGCGCCGCCCGTTCCCTCCCCGACTGATCTGGACCGTCAGATCTAAAACGGATGGCTTAGATTAGAACGTACCGGTTCGCTGGTGATCTTGCAAAAGAGACCCTGATGTTTTCAAGTATAGAACCCGCAGTCCTAAAAGCGTAAAGCTGAGAATACGTTTTGATTAGTTGAAAACGTAATTCGTTTCGGAAAAAGAAAAATACGCTTTCTCATATTTACAGTTTTGCCACTCAGATTGTTTTAGCCGTGGAATCTTCGTTTTAACTCCGATTTGATCCATTCAAATTGCGTTAGATTCGTATTTGAGAGCTCTACATGATGATAGAACTGTACAGTAGGTTTGAGATAATTTATTTTCGAGTTTATATTAAAATAATTATTTATCTATAGGAATCTTAGAAAATTCATAACTTTTACGTTTTAAATCCAAATTTTGTGATCTTTATATCTATGTGATCGTAGTAACGTGTAGAAGAGTTTGACAAACTTGTATACTGTTAGTGTTACTGTTGGTTAGGTTTTCTATCTTTAAGATTCGATGTTAGATTTAATCTATTATTTAATTAAAGTAAACTTGTTTAAATCGTAACTTATTTAAACTCCGAAATAGCCCGTTCAAGTTGCGTTTGTTTCGTAACGATGAGATCTACGTTAGTGACAGTGTTTGCCATATTACTAATTCTGAAATTTTATGGTTAAATCATATCTTGATTAATAATTATGCAACTGGATTTTGTAAATAAAATATGATTTGTTTTACTTTAGTTTCATAATTTGAATCTAAATTTGACTTAATTCCGTATATAGTATTTATAAAATATCTTATATATGTTATTATATAATAAAACTCATGAAGCTAAATAGTTTTATATTTTCTTCTATGAGCAAATCTTTCGGTAGATGTATCTTTTCAACCGTAGCTCTGATTAGTGTGCTTTTCGCGTCTGTGTGTTCGTAGTGATGCTAGAATCGTGTTTCAAACTCTTTTATTTATTTTGTATGATTGGTGTACTGTTCTAATATAGATCTATTGTTGCTTCGTGTATGATGCTCGATGTGTGTGTGATGATTTATTGATCAAGTCCAGTCGGTAAGATATACGGTTATCAAGAAGAAGAAGAACGTTGAAAGATTAAGCTTACCGAAGGATCGGTGTTTAAGGCAAGTATAGCATGATTATCCTGTTTCCTATTCATCTTTAATATACTTTAATTCATGTGCATGTGTTCTACCTTGTTACCCCTAAGGATATCCTAGTTTTTGTATATTGTACCTTGACACCCATGGAACATTGCATTGGGTAGTATTTATGCTAGTGCTCAAGATAAATAACCATGATCTGTAATTGA
>CM036212.1:7693182-7754394 GCA_020631735.1 Saccharum officinarum | reverse complement strand
TTTAGTCACCATTCCGCGACATCTCTGATGTAAGTGTTAATATAGCTATGTATACGTTATATAATAATATTGTTTCTGATACTTTTATTCATTCTGACATAATGTATGGACTTCTTCGGCCACACATAATGAATTATGCCTGGTTTTGTTTGATTAGAAAATCGGTTGTGACACATATCCAAGCTCGTCAGCCTGTCGCATCCACGCGTGCGAAGTCCGTAACGAAGTCAGAAGCGAGGGTAGCACCGAAGTCGAGAAGGGGCACAGCAGGGGTTGCAGGCACGGGCAGCCCACAGGCTGGAGCCCCAGGTCTTGCACGACAGGGCGCAGAGCACCGCAGACTGCCAGGGCAGGCCGCCGTGTAACACCCTAAAATTTGAAGAAAAGAAAATAGGAAAAAGGTGATTTTTATATTTATTTTTGGTGAAGCATGCAATTATAGAATAAGAATAATTTTATAAATTTAAAATCAAATATAAGGTAGAAACATGATTGAGCATTCATGCTGCTGCATTTGGAGTTTTGTGTTGAGTGGTTGAATCAAATTCAAATTTGATTTGAAAATCATTTGAAAAATGGATTTGAAAATTCGGGAAAGAAAAAGAAAAGGAATTCTTTCTTCCCGGGCCGCTTCTCCTACCGCAGCTGCAGCCGGCCCATTTTTCTCCCGCGCCGTTTTCTCCTCCTGGGCCGAGCCCGAGCCCAGCAAGCCGGCCCGTCTTGCGCGCGCGGCCGATCCCCCGCTCTGAGTCGCCGACAGGTGGGACCCGCTTGTCAGCGACTGCCTCCCCTTTCCATCTTCTTCCTCCAGCTCTTTCCAACCGCGAGCTCACTTTCCTCCTCCTCCGATTCGATTTGGCGGCTCGATCTCCTTCCCTTCCTTAAGTGCGACGCCTTCGGGCTATAAAAACGAGACCCCGCATCATACCGCACTCATCCCACCCTTTTGGAGCCGATCTAGTCGTCTCGTCGAGCCACCGCAAGCGCCACCGCCGCCATAGCCGCCACCGTGAGCCAGCCGCCGCCTTCGATCATCCCCCGGCCCTATCTTCACGCGGGGTGAGTTCGCTGTGAGTTTCTCGACCTCCCGGTGTTCTTCTTTCTTTGTTTGGTGGCCGGAGCCGTGTTCTAGCTTTCTCCAGTGATGGCGCCGCCGTGGAAGCTCGCCGGCGGCCGAAGTTCGGCCGGAGCGCCGCCCGTTCCCTCCCCCGACTGATCTGGACCGTCAGATCTAAAACGGATGGCTTAGATTAGAACGTACCGGTTCGCTGGTGATCTTGCAAAAGAGACCCTGATGTTTTCAAGTATAGAACCCGCAGTCCTAAAGCGTAAAGCTGAGAATACGTTTTGATTAGTTGAAAACGTAATTCGTTTCGGAAAAAGAAAAATACGCTTTCTCATATTTACAGTTTTGCCACTCAGATTGTTTTAGCCGTGGAATCTTCGTTTTAACTCCGATTTGATCCATTCAAATTGCGTTAGATTCGTATTTGAGAGCTCTACATGATGATAGAACTGTACAGTAGGTTTGAGATAATTTATTTTCGAGTTTATATTAAATAATTATTTATCTATAGGAAATCTTAGAAAATTCATAACTTTTACGTTTTAAATCCAAATTTTGTGATCTTTATATCTATGTGATCGTAGTAACGTGTAGAAGAGTTTGACAAACTTGTTATACTGTTAGTGTTACTGTTGGTTAGGTTTTCTATCTTTAAGATTCGATGTTAGATTTAATCTATTATTTAATTAAAGTAAAACTTGTTTAAATCGTAACTTATTTAAACTCCGAAATAGCCCGTTCAAGTTGCGTTTGTTTCGTAACGATGAGATCTACACGTTAGTGACAGTGTTTGCCATATTACTAATTCTGAAATTTTATGGTTAAATCATATCTTGATTAATAATTATGCAACTGGATTTTGTAAATAAAATATGATTTGTTTTACTTTAGTTTCATAATTTGAATCTAAATTTGACTTAATTCCGTATATAGTATTTATAAAATATCTTATATATGTTATTATATAATTAAAACTCATGAAGCTAAATAGTTTTATATTTTCTTCTATGAGCAAATCTTTCGGTAGATGTATCTTTTCAACCGTAGCTCTGATTAGTGTGCTTTTCGCGTCTGTGTGTTCGTAGTGATGCGTAGAATCGTGTTTCAAACTCTTTTATTTATTTTTGTATGATTGGTGTACTGTTCTAATATAGATCTATTGTTTGCTTCGTGTATGATTGTTCGATGTGTGTGTGATGATTTATTGATCAAGTCCAGTCGGTAAGATATACGTGGTTATCAAGAAGAAGAAGAACGTTGAAGATTAAAGCTTACCGAAGGATCGGTGTTTAAGGCAAGTATAGCATGGGATTATCCTTGTTTCCTATTCATCTTTAATATACTTAATTCATGTGCATGTGTCTACCTTGTTACCCCTAAGGATATCCTAGTTTTTGTATATTGTACCTTGACACCCATGGAACATTGCATTGGGTAGTATTTATGCTAGTGCTCAAGATAAATAACCATGATCTGTAACTTGACTAATGGTATATGCAATGAACGTTTAAATGATGCTTTAAAGCAATATGGCTCAAGAGGGCTAGAGCATATTTGGTTATTTTTATGGTGCTCTAGTTTCTCTCCATAAGGACTTATCTGTAAGCGAACATCCGGGACTTACAGTACAACTGTGAGGGCTATATGGCTCTGGCTTTAGCTCAGTATGAGGACCTTTTCTAGCTTGTTAGAGGTTACCCTTGTGGCGCAAATGGGGTAGAGCAGACTGTGGATCCCTGCGTGGTGTATCACACGGACTGACTCCGGAAACCTAGCGGCCCTAACTTGTTAGACGAACCTTTGAAAGGCTTCATAGTGATTCCTTGCCTGCTCACCTTGGAAGTGTTTTGGGAGTCGCGATCCCGGGCATATGGGTAATCATGACTCACAGTGAAAGTGTACAACCTCTGCAGAGTGTAAAACTGTTATAACAGCCGTGCTCACGGTCACGAGTGGCCTTGGACCCTTACAGAATAAATGATGAACACTGATGATAATGATAATACTGATGATATTGATGCTCACTAATGATTATTGTTTCTTGCTATACATTATTCTTGTTTACATGATCATGAGGTTATTTGGGATTTTGGTAAACTTGTTGCTACTCAATTGTTAAAGAGATGACTCACTAAAAGCTATTGCAGTAAACCCGTGTCAAACTTTTGAGCCTCATGAACCCCATGTTATATTTGTTGAGTTCGACATGGACTCACTCTTGCTATTTCCCCACATCTCAGGAAGGGTACCAGACTGTTAGATTCTGGAATTGTTAGGCTTGTGATCAACCAGTTAGTTTGATCCTGGAGTGAAGGTTGCACCCGGTGTTCGGAGTTGTCTTTCCGCTGTATTATTCTTTAAGGTATATTTTATACTATTGAGTTATGTATATTAAGCATTTGTCTTTTGATATTACACTTATCTGTGGCTATATGTGAGATTTGTCTTCTTTATTTCACATATGGTGTATGTCTGGTTTTGTCCTTAAAACCGGGTGTGACAGATTGGTATCGGAGCAATGCTGACTGTAGGACGCAAGCCTAGTTAGAACTGGACGTTTAGCATGTTCTCATTGTTGCCTATTTCTTGCTTCTCTTTAACTTTGTTATTTTCTCAAAGTTATGCTTAATTCTATCCCCGTTCTGTTATAAAAACCTTGTCTCTATTTTGAACCTTTTCTCCTTGTCTATTAGACGGCTCGTGACGAGAAGACTGTGGATTTTAGAGGTTAAGAGGACTGAATTGTGTCGCTCTTACTCACTTTTGACAAGAAACCATTAGCGATGCAAAACCAATTACTAGAAGAAATGGCTCAACATGGGAATTCTCAACGATGCTTATCTCAAGGTCAAGCCAACATATCCAAGGGGTCAGAGAAGATACAAGTAGCAGAAGTTTGGAAGAATATGAAATCCAATAAAGATGTTGATAATAAGGCATTTGGAGAGCAGGAACAATGTCACTGCTGTAAGCATTATGGTTTTCCCTGTCTTCGAAACGAGTCTAATAAGGGGAAAGTCAAGGTGGATCCAAATTTTGAGATCAACATGGATAAGAAGAGAAAGGCAATCTCATTAGAACCACTAGTGGAAAGCAATGAGCAAGCGAGTTCAACTACATTGTCACATGCAGCCCTGATCCCCTGTCAAACAAATCCAAACCCTGAAGAGTTAGAAGCCCCTCCGCTAAAACTACTCCCCATGAAGTAGTCATTGATGGTGGACAATTACCTATAAGGAGTATCAACCTCGAAAGGCCAAACAAGCTAAGAAACAAGCCAAAGGGACGAAGTTGAACTTTTATGGCCAGCAAGATAGCAGCATACCAAACAACAGTTCCTTGGAGTATGACATCACAAAAGATCCAGCTAAGAGAAAGTGTTATCATTGCCAGCAGGAAGGACATTATATCAAATCTTGCCCACAGAAGAATCAACAACAGCAAGACTCAGGACAGGATGTCCAAAAGGAGCATGTGCAGGGAAATAAATTAAAGAGAAATTACATCCATGGAAGGTTGAAACATATGGATATTTCCACCATTCCTGGAGCTAAGGAGGTCGTGTTTGGATCAATTCCAGTAAGTTTAGGAAATGCCAAGGTTTTGTTTGACCCCAGTGCCTCACATTCGTTCATATCTAGACAATATGCAAAAGATCATAACATACTTATGCTTCCAAGGGGGAAACAGTTATGGTTGAAACTCCAAGAGGTGAAATAAAGGCAGACCGCGTATGCCCAAAAGTTAGTCTGGACATAAAGGGGTAAATTTTAAGGTAAACCTCATTGTTTTGGAATTAATGGGCATTGATGTTATCCTTGGAATAGACTGGTTATTTACTTGTAAAGGAGTGATTGAGTATGCCCAATGTTCAGTGTTTCTAACTACACTTTCAGGAGAAAGGATTAAGTATGAGGGTATTAAATCTATACCTGAGGGATACCAGGTTGACCCATCTTAAGGTATGAGTTATAAGAATGGTAAAGAGGGATGCAGAGATTCAGATGTCCATATAAAGCAATAAGGAATGTAAGAGACGTTATCTACTCTGGATACTGCTACAATCACACCGTGTTTAAGGAATAGGAGTTATGTCCCGTGTAATAAAACCGTTAGTAGCCAAGTTGAGTTGTCTTAATGTGTGGCTAATGAACATTTAAGTGTTTAGTTGTTTTGTGCTTATGTTTATGTTTGAGTTGGAATTTTGTAATGAGTGGAATGATCTCGTGGGTTTTGACCATGATTTCATTTAGTTTATATGTATAAGGTATAAGGATTAATGAAATAAATAGCTGGGTTTTGGGTTATCTCCTGCTTTCTATATCTTGTCTTCCGGAACAGCCTGTCTTGATCAACTTATATCTCTGTTCTCGAAAGACCAAAAATCATGAGAAAATTCTGGACAAGAGTGGACTTTAACATCTCTTTCTAAATGCAAGAACCACCCTCATAGTTGTTTTGGTTTGGGAGATACAAAAAGCATAAGGCAATGTATATGTGCTGCCATAAACCTGGAACAGAATCTGTTATGTGTTGTTTTCGGTCAAGTTAGCTGCAGAATCTGGAAGTGTGTTCTATAAGAAAGATGCAGAGAATTTTATAAGCTTTCCATCGGTGTAAACTACAGCTTCATTGGATTAATAGAATGAGAGTTACAGCTGTTTTACTGCACTGCTGATTTTCTGCTCGTGAGAAATTTCAGATTTCTTGTTCTTACCCATGCACAAGAGTATTATTGGGATGTCAGAATACTTTTATGCTAAGTAGCTCATATAGAAAAGGGTTCAAGCTACCCTATTGGTGTCTCTTATTTTAAGGGGGGTAGCCAATGTAAAGAAGGATTATTAAGATTGAACTCTTTAGTTGGAAGTATTGGTTAGTCTCCATGATTGAGTTGCCACTCTCGAGCAAAAATGTTCTGTGAACAAGGTTGATAATTTTGGATCCATGAAGACAAGAGTTGTTCTTTTTGGATAGTTCATGATTATGATCATCTATACTTGCTCGTGTTGCTGATGTTGGTCACTTGATGACAGGAAGTGTAGTGTCTCATGACTCAGGAGCCCTATATGACGTCTCGCACTAATATGTGGGAAAAGGTTGATGTTTATGCCACTGAAGGATGTTATGGGTATGATGAAGCCGAGCAATATCAAAACAACAATGTTGAAGAGCAAGTTGGGAGTGAACTAAGTCAGAATCCACAACGACGAAAGCGAAAAAGGAAAGTCCATAAGAAGCCTGCTCAAGGAAGCAAAGCGCAGCAAAACTATGTTAATGGAAGACTGAGCAATGTGGATATGGATAAAATTCATGGAGTTACCAAAGTAGTGGGAGGTTATATTCAAGTAAGCTCAGTACAAGTTTTTGCCTTATTTGACCCTAGTGCTTCGCATTCTTTCATTTCCGCCGCCATGGTAGAGACGTGCAAGATGGTGAAGTGTCCAATGAGGAGGCCTTTGCTAGTTCAAACCCCAGTGGGAGAAATGCAGGCAGATCAGATATGCCCGAATGTCAGTCTGGTCATAAACAAGGAAAAATTCACCGCGACACTCATTGTGTTGGAGTCACTTAAAATTCGCGTGGTTCTTGGTAATGGATGGCTCTGTGCACATAAAGGAGTGATTCAGGGTACTCGGTGCACAATGTCCTTAACAACACCGTCAGGGAAAAGAATTGAGTATCAAGGTGGTCGACTTTTACCTGAGGGAGATGAGAATGATCAAGGATAGCGAAGTGGACCATGAGTTTACTGAAGTCATAGCAGAGGAATAAATAACTTTGGAGAAGCTTTTAAGTTTGTTTAGATCAAGAGACCTCAGGCAAATGTTTGAAGGAGTCTAAGAAAAGGTTAAAGTAAAACCCAAGTATTAGCTTTGTCAGATCCAGACAAGAGCTTCATATCTACAATGATGCACCTTATCAAGGTGTGGGATGTGTCCTTATGCAAGAAGAAAAATATAGTACTTTGTTCATTAAGTCAACTAAGGAAGTATGGGTTGAATTACCTAACGTGTTATCTGGAGTTTTTCACTAAGGAGTACTGACTTTTGGAAGAAAAATGACATATAGGAGGGTCACAAGAATCTACAGGACATCTTCGCAAAGTTGGTATTGAATTTGTGATATCCTCGTTGGAATGAAATGGATTAGGACTTGGAAAAAGTGCTATTATTTGGAGAAGTAAAAGTCGCAGCCGATGCCCTTAGCAATGGAGAATAATGCTAAGAAGGTTCGGGTGACACCAAGGATTAAGAATCGTATTCCAAATTTGAGCAACTTGATCAGAATCATTAATGTTTTGAAGGTTGGTAGTAGAAATTCCTTCTGATTAAGAGATTCGTCAGGCTCTGTTGGAAGATAAGTATTTTAAGGAAGAAAATTCATATTATAGAAAAGGTGCCTAGTGATTGGAGATACCAGAGTATTGTTTGGAGCATTTGTCAAAAATCTTGAATTAGTTACATGTATGCAAAGTAAGACGGAATTCTTATCAAGACGATGGAACTACACGATGAAGTAAAGAACAATCTAGAGACGAACTATCCCTATCTCTTTTATCATTATCTTCCGAATCTCGGGACGAGATTCATCTTAAGGGGGGTAGAATTGTAACACCCTAAAATTTGAAGAAAAGAAAAATAGGAAAAAGGTGATTTTTATATTTATTTTTGGTGAAGCATGCAATTATAGAATAAGAATAATTTTATAAATTTAAAATCAAATATAAGGGTAGAAACATGATTGAGCATTCATGCTGCTGCATTTGGAGTTTTGTGTTGAGTGGTTTGAATCAAATTCAAATTTGATTTGAAAATCATTTGAAAAATGGATTTGAAAATTCGGGAAAGAAAAAGAAAAGGAATTCTTTCTTCCCGGGCCGCTTCTCCTACCGCAGCTGCAGCCGGCCCATTTTTCTCCCGCGCCGTTTTCTCCTCCTGGGCCGAGCCCGAGCCCAGCAAGCCGGCCCGTCTTGCGCGCGCGACCGATCCCCCGCTCTGAGTCGCCGACAGGTGGGACCCGCTTGTCAGCGACTGCCTCCCCTTTCCATCTTCTTCCTCCAGCTCTTTCCAACCGCGAGCTCACTTTCCTCCTCCTCCGATTCGATTTGGCGGCTCGATCTCCTTCCCTTCCTTAAGTGCGACGCCTTCGGGCTATAAAAACGAGACCCCCGCATCATACCGCACTCATCCCACCCTTTTGGAGCCGATCTAGTCGTCTCGTCGAGCCACCGCAAGCGCCACCGCCGCCATAGCCGCCACCGTGAGCCAGCCGCCGCCTTCCGATCATCCCCCGGCCCTATCTTCACGCGGGGTGAGTTCGCTGTGAGTTTCTCGACCTCCCGGTGTTCTTCTTTCTTTGTTTGGTGGCCGGAGCCGTGTTCTAGCTTTCTCCAGTGATGGCGCCGCCGTGGAAGCTCGCCGGCGGCCGAAGTTCGGCCGGAGCGCCGCCCGTTCCCTCCCCCGACTGATCTGGACCGTCAGATCTAAAACAGATGGCTTAGATTAGAACGTACCGGTTCGCTGGTGATCTTGCAAAAGAGACCCTGATGTTTTCAAGTATAGAACCCGCAGTCCTAAAGCGTAAAGCTGAGAATACGTTTTGATTAGTTGAAAATGTAATTCGTTTCGGAAAAAGAAAAATACGCTTTCTCATATTTACAGTTTTGCCACTCAGATTGTTTTAGCCGTGGAATCTTCGTTTTAACTCCGATTTGATCCATTCAAATTGCGTTAGATTCGTATTTGAGAGCTCTACATGATGATAGAACTGTACAGTAGGTTTGAGATAATTTATTTTCAAGTTTATATTAAAATAATTATTTATCTATAGGAAATCTTAGAAAATTCATAACTTTTACGTTTTAAATCCAAATTTTGTGATCTTTATATCTATGTGATCGTAGTAACGTGTAGAAGAGTTTGACAAACTTGTTATACTGTTAGTGTTACTGTTGGTTAGGTTTTCTATCTTTAAGATTCGATGTTAGATTTAATCTATTATTTAATTAAAGTAAAACTTGTTTAAATCGTAACTTATTTAAACTCCGAAATAGCCCGTTCAAGTTGCGTTTGTTTCGTAACGATGAGATCTACACGTTAGTGACAGTGTTTGCCATATTACTAATTCTGAAATTTTATGGTTAAATCATATCTTGATTAATAATTATGCAACTGGATTTTGTAAATAAAATATGATTTGTTTTACTTTAGTTTCATAATTTGAATCTAAATTTGACTTAATTCCGTATATAGTATTTATAAAATATCTTATATATGTTATTATATAATTAAAACTCATGAAGCTAAATAGTTTTATATTTTCTTCTATGAGCAAATCTTTCGGTAGATGTATCTTTTCAACCGTAGCTCTGATTAGTGTGCTTTTCGCGTCTGTGTGTTCGTAGTGATGCGTAGAATCGTGTTTCAAACTCTTTTATTTATTTTTGTATGATTGGTGTACTGTTCTAATATAGATCTATTGTTTGCTTCGTGTATGATTGTTCGATGTGTGTGTGATGATTTATTGATCAAGTCCAGTCGGTAAGATATACGTGGTTATCAAGAAGAAGAAGAACGTTGAAGATTAAAGCTTACCGAAGGATCGGTGTTTAAGGCAAGTATAGCATGGGATTATCCTTGTTTCCTATTCATCTTTAATATACTTAATTCATGTGCATGTGTCTACCTTGTTACCCCTAAGGATATCCTAGTTTTTGTATATTGTACCTTGACACCCATGGAACATTGCATTGGGTAGTATTTATGCTAGTGCTCAAGATAAATAACCATGATCTGTAACTTGACTAATGGTATATGCAATGAACGTTTAAATGATGCTTTAAAGCAATATGGCTCAAGAGGGCTAGAGCATATTTGGTTATTTTTATGGTGCTCTAGTTTCTCTCCATAAGGACTTATCTGTAAGCGAACATCCGGGACTTACAGTACAACTGTGAGGGCTATATGGCTCTGGCTTTAGCTCAGTATGAGGACCTTTTCTAGCTTGTTAGAGGTTACCCTTGTGGCGCAAATGGGGTAGAGCAGACTGTGGATCCCTGCGTGGTGTATCACACGGACTGACTCCGGAAACCTAGCGGCCCTAACTTGTTAGACGAACCTTTGAAAGGCTTCATAGTGATTCCTTGCCTGCTCACCTTGGAAGTGTTTTGGGAGTCGTGATCCCGGGCATATGGGTAATCATGACTCACAGTGAAAGTGTACAACCTCTGCAGAGTGTAAAACTGGTATATCAGCCGTGCTCACGGTCACGAGTGGCCTTGGACCCTTACAGAATAAATGATGAACACTGATGATAATGATAATACTGATGATATTGATGCTCACTAATGATTATTGTTTCTTGTTATACATTATTCTTGTTTACATGATCATGAGGTTATTTGGGATTTTGGTAAACTTGTTGCTACTCAATTGTTAAAGAGATGACTCACTAAAAGCTATTGCAGTAAACCCGTGTCAAACTTTTTGAGCCTCATGAACCCCATGTTATATTTGTTGAGTTCGACATGGACTCACTCTTGCTATTTCCCCACATCTCAGGAAGGGTACCAGACTGTTAGATTCTGGAATTGTTAGGCTTGTGATCAACCAGTTAGTTTGATCCTGGAGTGAAGGTTGCACCCGGTGTTCGGAGTTGTCTTTCCGCTGTATTATTCTTTAAGGTATATTTTATACTATTGAGTAATGTATATTAAGCATTTGTCTTTTGATATTACACTTATCTATGGCTATATGTGAGATTTGTCTTCTTTATTTCACATATGGTGTATGTCTGGTTTTGTCCTTAAAACCGGGTGTGACACGCCGGCACTAGGACGCCACCTACAGCTTCGGACCACCCCCTCGACTCCTCACTGCACGGCCACAGTATGCCCTTTTCTGCTTCATCGTTTGAGTTTGCATCTTGTTGAGATGCTTGCTTGACGTTTGTGTCTACACAGCGACATCCTTGCTTCCTCATCCATTGATTTGTTGATTGGACCTGCCGATTCTCAGAAGCCAGTTATATTGTAAGCCACTGATTGGATAGGCTAGTGACCTGAAGAACCCAGATGCTCACAAGTATCTCCAAGCAAAACAAGGTAAATCTGATCCAATCTGACAAAGTAATAGATCTAAAGGGAAAAATCACATATATGTCAGATTCTTGTACTTTTTACCTTCTGAAATTGTAATGAATACCCTTTGCACACTACAACAACAACAATAGGTAAAAAGTACAAGAATCTGACATATATGTGATTTTTCCCTTTAGATCTATTACTTTGTCGGATTAGATCAGATTTACCTTGTTTTGCTTGGAGATACTTGTGAGCATCTGGGTTCTTCAGGTCAGTAGCCTATCCATTTTCATGTTTGTGATTCTATTCTATTCCTTCCGTCCTATGTATTTTCCTTTTACTTTTGAACTTTCATGGTATTAGGAAAATCCTTTAAGTTATCTTTTGGTACCTGTTACTCAAAGGGGACATGGGTATATATGTACTGGTGACCATTTACAATGATTTGTATGTGTTATTTTTCATAAATATATTTGAGATCCTTGCTTGATGTTTGAAAAGCAATTGTTCTGTCATGATGGTTTTCTTGTAAAAGTTGGTCATATATGCAGCTCTTCAAACCGATGATGGCAATTTTCGGTTAAAAAGTTATGTTTATGCAAAAAAAATTGTGGAACCTATTAGTAGTTGAGATGACAAATCCTAAAATTGTAAGTGGAGAACCTATATTGCTTTCTGAGCTGAACTACTGTGTGGCATATCGAGATCTTAATTTGTTATATGTGTGGTGTCAGCAGCTTACAGAAACTTGGATTGTTCCAACTCAAAGTTCTGCCACTGATCTTAGAAGACAACTAGTCCCAAGCAGTAACTTCTATGAGGTAATTTTAAATAGTAGTTCCATGTAGTTTCATTGATTCTCTGATCAGCCAATTCAATGGAAAATTTTGGTTTTAGTAGCGCTTGTGGAGTTCACTTGATGCACAGATTCATTTTTCCATGTAGTTAAATGGGTCAATTACTAGACATTTGGTTTAGTGGAAAATCCATCAAGTACTAGCAACCATAACTAAATCTTGTTAAAAGGGTCAGTTATTTAACATTTGGTTTCGTGTACATATATTAGTAACTGGGCTAACAAATTCTTAAACTGTAAGTGCAGAACCTAATTTTTTGCTTCCTGAGTTCAAGTAGTGTATGGCATATAGTGGTCTTAAATTTGTTTTGGGACAAAATTAAATATCAACTTATATTCTAACGACTAGTTTTGTGGTAATCTAAGTGAATAATGTATGCGTTGAATCTTGCCATTGCATCTGGTTCATGTTGCATGCTGCATGAAAGATGGCAGTATTAATCTGACTATCTGAAGCAATTTGTGCTACTTGTACAGGTGGGAAAGGGGAAGCGTTGATTTTGTTGATTTTATTTCAGTTGCTTGAGCTCCAACCGTTGATCTCAGATTTGTCCAGGTGCTGCTGCCATCTACTTTCCAGACCTCACTTAAATGATAGACATTTTGAATAGCCAATCAGCTTTTCCTCGGATATCTTGCCTTACATCACTATAACTATGATGATGTTATTCTCATAAAAAAATGAGACTTTAGAAATTAGTAGGGTGTGATGACATTCTATGGACTACTTTGTGTATTCTTATTTGAAGTAAGCTCGCTGTATAGTTCAGTTTGATGGCCATATAGGAAGAAACTAATCTCAGGCTGGGTTTATTAAACAAACACTACAACACTAGGACTGTTGGGTTGTTGGCTCCATTTCTTGATAATTTATATCTAATGCATACTACCTTCGCAGGAGCTGAACCTGTACCTGCAAGCAGTTTGAACTTTTCTGTAGAAGTACAATATTCATAGTTGCTGGGTGTTGGAGCTTTGCGCAACGGTATGATTCTGTTTCTCGAGTTCCAATCACTTGATGTCACATTGTTTTTTAAAAGCTTGTATTGTGTGGTTGTATTCTCTCTGAAAGATATAATCTGAGTGCGGTCTGGCCTTCCTGTAAAGGCGTATGGATAAAACATGGATCAATAATGAGCCTAGGTACAACACAACTGCTTTACAAATGCTAAAATTGTTTTGTAGTGAACATGAGATTTTACATATATAATACATTCTATGTAGGCACACAAAGAAATATTTACAGGGGGTGAATGGTTTCCTGGCTTTTGCATTTAGAAATTCAGCAGTAGGGGACAAGATATTATGTCCTTGCAAAAAATGTGTTAACCCATTTTGGAGAGAGGCTAGTGATGTACGTGAGCACCTAATATGTGATGGGTTTATACAAGGGTACACAACATGGAACTTACATGGAGAAGAAAGTAGCTATTATGAGAATCATGGAAATAATGACGATGTTGGTCTTGTGGAAGAGTCTACTGAAGAAGATGATATATCTGAATTGCTTAGGGATCTAGCTTGTGGTTTGGACGATAGAGGGGATTTTGAAGACAATAGTTCTGTTCAGCCTAGTGATGAACTACTTGCCCTTCAAAGGTTGGTAGAAGCCAATAGTCAACAGTTATACAAAACTGCGCTTCCTAATTAGGTTGCTTCACAACAAACTCCTTGGAGGATGGACTGATAGAAGTTTTGACATACTACTTGATCTATTAAATGATGCATTACCTGTTGCACTGCCTAAAAACTTCTATGAAGCTAAGAAATTGATCAAATCTGTAGGACTTGGTTACATTAGCATTCATGCTTGTGAAAATGACTGCATTCTCTATCGGAAGGAGCATGAAAAATCTGAGTCATGTCCAAAATGTAAGGTTTCTAGGTGGAAATCAGTTAGGAAGAGTCTAGATGGAAAACATGTATATAAGGTCCCTAAGAAAGTTCTTCGCTACTTTCCAATAAAGAAAAGTCTCTAAAGATTGTTTCTATCTTCTAAAACAGCAAGTCTAACAAGATGGCATGATGAGGAAAGAACAAGAGATGGTGTTCTTAGGCATCCTGCAGACTCTCCCCTATGGAAAGACTTTGATGCAAATCATCCAGAGTTTGTCGTAGATAGCCGCAATATCCGCCTTGCATTTGCCACCGATTGTTTCAACCCATATAGAACCCAAAGTATTAGCTATAGCATTTGGTCTGGTATATGTATTCCCTATAATTTTCCACCTTCAATGTGCATGAAGCAATCAAATTTCATCCTTTCTCTATTGATTCCTGGTCGGTATACTCCTGGTAGTGATATGGATATTTATTTTGAGCCACTTATTGATGACTTGAAAGACATGTTTGAAAAAGGAGTAAGAACTTATGATGCTTCGAAGGGTGAGCACTTCCAACTGCGTGCAGCAATATTGTGGACAATTACTGATTTCCCTAGTCTAGGCTATGTATCTGGACATGTCACATCTGGCAAAGCAGCATGTCCATATTGCCACTCCTATACATGTTCACTTAGACTAGGTAATGGCAGCAAGACGTGTTATATGGGTCATCGTAGGTTTCTGCCCGAGAATCACCCATTTAGGCTTGATGTACATAAATTTGGTTCAACTGAACTTAGGACAGCACCTACTCCTCTTTCTAGGGAAGAAATTTTGGAGTGCACTAAAGATATTGTTACAGTTTTTGGAAAGGATCCATCTAGAAAGAAACCATCGACTAAGAGACCCAAGGAAGGGGAGCCACTAGTCATTTTCAAAAGGAGATCTATTTGGTTCAAACTTCCATATTGGAAAGATTTGATGCTGCGGCATAATTTTGATGTCATGCATATAGGGAAAAATGTGTATGAGAATTTTGTCAATACATTCTTGGGTACTGATGGAAAATCTAAGGACAATCTAAATTCTCGCTTAGACCTTCAAGCTCTAGGTATTCAAAATGATCTCCACCCTGTTGAACTTGATGACCAAATGTATTTACCACCTGCACCATATTCAATGAGTCCTGATGAGAAAAAGTTATTTTGTCAAGTGCTAAAAGGGGTAAAGTTTCCTGCTGGGTATGCATCTGATATACGACCCAATGTTCATGTCAATGAGAGAAAGGTGATTGGTCTTAAGAGTCATGAGTGCCACATTGTTCTACAACATTTACTACCAATTGTTGTGAGGAAAATATTACCAGATGTAGTTAGTGCTGCAGTTATTCATGTTAGTCATTTCTTCAAGAAAATTTGTGCACCTGCTTTTCGGCCAAGTGATATGGATAATCTAGAGGCTGATATTGCTGAAACTTTAAGCCTCCTAGAGACTATATTCCTTCCTTCATTTTTTTGACATGATGGTACACTTGATGGTTCACCTTCCTGCCCAAGCAAGAATAGCTGGTCCAGTACATTTTCGTAGCATGTGGCCTGTTGAGAGGTGGCACAGTTCAACTTAAGAGAAGAAAGTAAATACCTACTATTTTAATACCATTATGAGCTAATTATATATGTGTATAGGTTTTTGATGAGATGTAAGGGTGATGTTCGTACAAAAAGCCATCCGGAGGGATCAATTATGGAGGGTTCTTTATTTTATGATAGCCTTAAGTTGTGTGCCCGCTACTTACATGATGAGACTCAATTTAGCCGGCGACTTAGAAGTGATGAAGGGCAGCAAACAGAAATTTGCAGCTCAACTCCTTTCTTTGATAGCAATGGTCGAGGTTTAGTTGGGAAGTGCACATTGACTTTAGACCACAAGACTTGGCTTCAAGCACATAGATATGTTTTGTTCAACTATGCCGATATAGGGCCTTACTTGGAGTAAGTTATATATTGCACTTCACATCACATCTATTGTTTCCATTGCACGATAAATTGATAAATTGCTTTTTTTCAGCAAGCATGCTCACTATCTGTTGTCGCTTGGTGTTTGAAACCAACGAGATATCAACCGTATGCATTCCATGAGTGGTTTAGGTCGCATGTAAGCAGGAAGATAACATAAAAACATATTTTTCTACATTAACTTGACATTTATCTTAAAGTTAGTGTTGCATACTAATCTCAGGTGGAAGGATTGTGTGAGGATGCACCAAAAGAGATCCAAATTTTAGCTAAGGCACCAATGGTGATTGCACGAAAGTACAGTAGTTACACGATGAATGGATTTGATTTTCACACAGAATCCTATGATGTGGGTAGGTGTGTCCAGAATAGTGGGGTGGCTCTAGTTGCAGAATCGGCATGGTTTGAAAGGGGAAATAATGATAGAAGCATAATAGGAAACAAGACTTACTATGGTATTATAAAGGAGATTGTTGAATTGAACTATGAACACAAAGGAAATGTGGCTCTTTTCAAGTGTGCTTGGGTTGACAATAGTGTGCAGGACAAATGGGTAAAAACTGATCAGTTGGGGGTTACTACTGTGAACTTCAAGCATTTGTTCAATACAGGTGAAAAGGAATTTGATGAGCCTTTCATACTAGCATCACAGGTCGTTCAAGTGTTCTATGTTCCTGACCAAGTTGATAATGAGTGGGTTTCTGTTCATCAGTCAAAGCCAAGAGATTTCTATGACATGGATAATTTGGAGAGTGATCACTTGGATAATAGCAATGGACTAGTTGTGCCATTGCCTGATCTGAATGCCAATGTGACTGTTGATGTAATTAATCGATTTGTCCCTGTTGTTAGAATAGAAATAGATGGTATAATTGTTCAAAAAAACCTAAAAAACTAAGAAGTAAGTGTCCTTTGTATAATTTGGTTGCTGTTGATTTCCTAGAAGTATTTCCCTTTTTCTATTAGTGCTTATAAAAAACAAAGTGTGCTTACTTTTTGTACTTCTCAGAAGGAAAAAAATGCCCCTAAGAAGGAAGAATATGGATGGCGTCATTAATGAGTATGAGCTGCAGCAGCAAGCACAGATTGCAAGAAACAAGCAGCCCCTAGAATCTTTGAATATTCCTACTCTTAGCAACACGGTGCAACCAGCACCAGCTAAGAAAAGAACAAAGGTCAGCCTAGTTATCCTAATCTCCTCCTATGAGCACCATGATACATAAGAAGCATGCTTTTTTGAAACACTAATGGCTGCTTTTGTGTTATCCTTTGTAGAAAACTTATCATGCACCCACTGATGGTCATAATCTACGACCAAGGCTACAAAAATGTATTGTTGATACTGTAAATGAGCAGATTGTTGATGCTCCTGACTATATACAGACTTCTTGTGTGACAATGAAGGTAAACATTTAGCACTGCAGTCCTCAGTATATTTGTTTTTCAAAAGTAATACTCGCTACATGTGTTATTTTTCTCACATTCCAAATTCACTTCTACAGATTTGCTCACTGGAACGCAACAGAAGAGGAATGGAAGAGACATCACACAGATAAAAGACATACTTTTTAGGACTCCCGACATGCCTAAAATCAAAGTAACACTAAATGAATATAGACAGCCTGTTGCAGAAACTGCTAGGAAGCTTGCTACTGTCATTGGGACTCAAGTGAGAAAGAAATTATCAGTTGGTTGTAAGGACTGGAGGCTTGTTGATCCAAATAAAAAGTTAGCAGTTTGGAATGACATGAAGGTACAACACCTATTATTTAGCAATGATTTTTTTTCTGAATTGTGTGGCATATCTAATTGATAACAGCTATTATGTCTTTCTCAACTGAGCAAAATACAATTGTTTAGCACTTAATTTTTTCTGAACTAGGTGGCATACCAAATACAACATTATCTGACCCATGTTACCCTGCAAATTAGGCATTCTATGACATGGACGATGATGTCATGAAATGGTTCATGGATACAGCTGCAAGAAAATGGAAGGATTACAAGGCAGACTTAAAAGAGAAGTATTTTGATGAATCAATGACGGATGAAGAACTCAAGGCAAGAATTGGTAAATCAGTAAATGTTGCTGATTTTGATTACCTTATTCGCTTTTGGAGGACTCCTGAATCTGAAGTAAGTACCACATTATATGAATATGTTTTTCAAACTTTTGGGGGACTCCTGAATCTGAAGTAAGTACCAAATGCTTTCAATCTTAGGCTCGTACAGCAAGAGGAAAGGCAAATCGTGCCAAGGTGCAGCAGCTTCATACATCAGGCAGTGTGAGCCATGCTTGTCGTAGGCATGATCTGGTAGATAAACCCATCACTCAAATTACTAATTCAAAATACATTGTTTTGAGGAATTTTTATTACTTCAAAGTTTGGAAAAAACTTGTAGGGTAAAGAACTTGGTCGCACCCCTCGAAGAGATGAAGTTTACATCAAAACTCACACAAGGAAAAATAGAGTACCTTTAATGCAGGCAGAGTCAACAATTGTAAGTTTCCTCTAGAAACGTAATAGCAATATGTAAACATACTTATTCCTTTTTTTATAGAATAAACTTAAAGCAGTTGTTGAAGCTCATTCAGAGTTGAAGGACAGATCAATTGAAGAAGGAGATGCATACGCTGCTGTTTGTGGAGAAAAGGAACCAAAAGGTCGTGTCCATGTTTTGGGTTTAGGACCAACACCCCAAGAGATTCGCACCCCAGGGTTGAAGTCATACATGTCAACAAGGCTTCAACTGGAAGTCTTGGCTCGTCAAAACTCTGAAATTGCGCAAGCAACTTTGGAACAACGTATCGCTGCACTGGAAGAGCAACTGGAACAACAAAGGATGGCACTGGAAAGGCAAAATGCTGAAACTTTGTCACAGCATGGTTCTAATTCAAGACAACACATGGTAAAGTACTTTCGATATCTTTGTCTTTTATACAATGTCTTAAGGTTTCACTAGGATAATATTTTGAGTGTGATGTTAGCAACATCAAGATTACATGAATCTTTGTAAAAGATGAATACGTTTGTCTGTCCAGAAACATGCATCTTTCATTTGATATTTTGGCCAAGTTTCATATTTAGATCATATTAGTGTCTTCTTTTACAGATTCAAAACATGAAGGAGTGTATCTTATTTCTTGTACTTTTAATATGCCTTCTAAAAAATAAATGTGCTTAGAATTTCTGAATTGTTGCCATGCATAGCTGCCTCAGATAAAGTCTGGCATTCACAGAATAGCATTGAACATATAAAGCTACCATGTTTTCACATCCTCATTTCATTGCACATAGATGAAAGCAACAGAAAGCCTTCCCAACCAAGCCTAACCCATTTACATCACACAAATGGCGGGGCTGGGGCCATCATAGGTTGGTTTGTTCTTCATCCAGTCACTCTAGGTCATCCCCATCTGCTCCAATTTGAGTTTGTCATGCTCCTTCAGTAGATCCGCCCACATCTGCATGTAATGGATAGCCGCATGAATGACTGCATCAAAGTTAGTTGGAAAATTCTTTTCGATAGCCATTTTGTTCATATTCTTCCAAATGGACCACGCCAGCCCTGCAAAGAAGATAAAGCTTATTTTCCTAGATATTCCGTGCCTCCTTGGCAGCCAAAAGTGCAAGATATCCTGAATAGAAGTTGAAACCCCCTATAAACCAAAAGCATCCCGCACACAACACCAAATATATTGGGAAAAACACACTGAAAGAGAATGTGATTAACAGTTTGCAACTTATTGTGGAACACTTGCCACATAAATTTTTTAGTTGTAGAGATACTCTTGATATGTATTATTTCAATGCATGATGTAGAGTCCAAGGTCTGAAGAAAATATTGATGCACATTATGATGCTCGGCGCGAAGAATATGGCAATATTTTAGACAATGAGGATTGTGGTCAGGAGATTGAAGCCTCACCAGTGTCTACTAGCATGAACGCTATAAACACAGCAAGAAATACCTCTCGCTTTACACATGATGGCTTGTAATGTTCTCCATCCTCTCGTTAAGTTTATAATTGTGATTTAATATTTGTTCCTCATATTTTTGTAATGATGATTGTTGCTCGGAGAAGATGTAGAGGGTAAAACTATGGATATGTGTATCTGTATGATGCATTTGCTGATATATATGTGCATTCTGTCTATGGTTGGATATCAAAGTAGGTTATACAGAGAGAGTATCACAGAGAACAAAGGTATGTATATAGAGCAGGTCATGCAACAGGATATCGGTATCCAACATTCAGATCGATCTATTGTGAAATAATCTAATCTAACATCTAAGAAGGGCATAGGGAGAGGATAACTTACCAAAACGATGAACTGAACTTGAGAAGGTGCTCTCCCCAGGATTGAGAAAGCGTTGCCCATAGATCAGCAAGGGATCTCAACCTAGAAAATACAGCGGCATTATTATTGGCTCTGAAAATATCATGAAGCAATAAATCTCTTTTGATTTCACTATGCTCATTTTTGAGGCACACAATAGACCAAAGAACCAATGGCATGTACATTTTATCACTGCCTTTTTTTGGACAATATATGCACATTGTCCAGTCAGTCAATTTCATTGCATCATCTTAGACAGGAATCGTTTCCATAGAACCTAAAATTTTCAAATGCCTTGGAAAATAGGGAGGACTGAGAAAGAAGAGGGATGTGAACATAGCAATTGTCACACCCGGTTTTCTAAAGAACAAAACCAGGCTAATCATATGTGTACCCAGGAAGTCCACACATATGCCAGAATGAAAAAGTATCATAAACAATGTTATTATATAACGTATACATAGCTATATTAACACTTACATCAGAGTATCGCGGAACGGTGACTAAACTTCGGGCTCCATTCTTCTCAGGGACGGCTGACTGGGGGTAACATATGCCTAGCACTTCTACTAGTCTTCTGGAAACTCCACTACACCTTTGTCCTTTTTCCGAGTAGCATCTTACTACACACTGGAGTGTTGGGGAAATAGCAAGAGTGAGTCCATGTCGAACTCAACAAGTATAACATAGGGTTCATGAGGCTCAAAAAGGCTAGACACTGTTTGACTGCGTTTAGCTTTTAATCATCATATAATTAGCAATTGAGTAGCATCAAGGTAATCCAAATCCCATTAATGAATCAATGATCAATTGTAATAAGGATAATGAATAGCATTAACATGAGCATAATAATAATCAACAATAATTAAGAATGATATAACAATGGTGATCAACTATTCTGTAAGAATCCTCAAGGCCGCTCGTATCCGTGAGCACGGCTAGTATACCAGTTTTTAACTCTGCGCAGAGGTGTACACTTTCACTGTGAGTCATGATTTCCAAATGCATGGGTTTGCAAGGCCCAAAACATCAGAGACCATATAAAGCCATTCAAAAGTTCGTCTAACAAGTTAGGGCCATTAGATTCACTCGGCAGGCAGATGTAGAACCCCCCCTTCCCTGTGGCACAACAACCGCAGCCTATACACACTAGGCCAGGGGCTCGCACTACACCCAACGTGGCAAGCCATTCTTACGCCATTTAAGGTAACCTCTAACAAGCTAGAAAAGGTCTCTTGAACAACTAGAGCCAGAGCCATATAGCCCTCACAGCTGTACTGTATGTCCCGGTTATCACTTACAGGTAAGTCCTTACGGAGAGTAACTAGAGCATCAAAATAACCCACATGCTCTAGCCCCCTTTCAACAGAAATAACATCATCTTAATTGGTTGATTGCATAATCCATTAGTCAAATTACAAGATCATTATTCATAATAAAGCGCTAGCAATAGCTACCCAAATGCATAACCCATAGGTGACAAGGAAACAAGATATCAATAGCTAAGTTATAATCTCTATGGTTGTCAAGGAAGACACATGCATATGTATAATAATTTCAGTGAATAGGTAACAAGGATGGTCCCATGTTATACTTGCCTTAATCAAAGCTTTCCTGATGATACTGCTGGTCTGGCTCAAAATAATACTCCTGATCGTCAAGAAACTGCTCACCGTCTATACTCGATCATCAATCAACAACACACATGCATCCAATCAAACATACACGAAGCAAACAAAGAGATACAATTAGAACAGTACACCAACAATAACAAAACAGTAATAAAAGTTTATAAAACTCTTCTACATGTTTCTACGATCACACAGACGCAAAGATCACCAAATTCGGAGTTAAAACGTGAAAGTTATGAATTTTCTAAGATTTCCTATAAATAAATAAATACTTAATTATAAACTCGAAAAATAAATTATCAAAACTAACTGTACAACTACACTAACATGTAGAGCTCGCAAATACGAACCTAACGCAATTTGAACGGATCAAATCGGAGTTAAAATGAAGATTTTATGACCAAAACAATTCTAGTGGCAAAACTGTAAATACCTAAAAACGTATTTTTGATTTAACCGAGAGAAAATATGCTTTCAAAACACGAAAACGTATTTCAGACAATACGCTAAGGATGGCGGGTTGATTACTAAAAAGTTCAGGGTCTCTTTAGAAAGATTACCCCGCGAAGGGGTATCTTCTAATCCGAGCCGCTGATTCAAAAACGGACGGCTCACATGCATCTTCAACCTCACAGTGCACATCCGGCCTCCTTCCTTAGGTCCGGCCGGTGGCTTCCCCATGTCCGGCGGCCCCTCCATGGCCGGAGATGGTGAACCTCCCCACCGAGACCACCATTCGAGCCCGCGTTTGATCCAACGAAAAGAGAAGCTTCGCGCGAACTCAATCTACTCAATAGAACTAACCACGGTAAGCCATACGCAACGCGCGGCCACAAGAGGGTGGCGGCGCCATTACCGGCCACTGTGAGCTCCGATTCTACGGTATAAAGCACAAAAGCTCCAATGGAAAACATGGGGAGTAAGAGGAGAAGACGACAAACTCACCCAAGCGAAGAAATCGGCCTTGAATCCACCCCAGAACCCCCTAGCCGACCGTCCGCCCGCCTCCACCAACTTGAACCCTAAAAACCCTATTTCACATGATAGAACTCGCAACTTAGGGGGAAAAACAGAAAGAGGAGGGTCACGGCTTCCTATTTATAACCCCAAAACACCGAATTCGGGTAGGAGTCCCTAGCTAACACGGCAAGGAACGGCGGCTTCGTAGTGTCCGGTTCGGTCACGAGGAAGAAGATAACCGACAGGTGGCCCCCACCCGTCAGCGAAAGGAAAGAGGGAGAGAGGCCGCTGTTGGGCTCGGCCGGACTGGGCCGCTGCGGTGCGGTCCGGCCCACGCGGCCGCAGGCGCGGAGGAAAGCAGGCCGCCCTGAACGAGCCGTCGGCCACCAGGCGGAAGGTAAGTTGTTTCTTCTTTTTTTTATTTTTCTTTCTTTTCTTCATTTATTCACTTCTATATATATATTTTCCAAAACCGAATCAATTAAAATAAAACAAATATAACCACACCACAAAATAAAATAAATGCAACAGCATGAATGCATCACCAAATAGTTTTTAAAATTTTAATTTGCCCTTAATTGTTATCTAACTTATTTGAAATTCATTATTCCTAAAGTTTAGAATTTTTGGGTGTTACAAATTCTACCCCCCTTAAAATAATCTCGTCCTCGAGATTGGGCTGCTACTCAAACAACTGCGGATATGACTTCCTTAATTCATCCTCTCTTTCCCAAGTTGCCTCTGCCTCTGAATATCGATTCCACTGCACCTTGCACATTTAATAACCCGACTTCGAGTAACTCTCTCAGCAGTCTCTAAAATCTTAATCGGAAACTCTTCATATGTAAGATCCTCCTTAACAGTCAATTCATCTAAAGGTATCTGCTCCTCGGGCACCCGCAAACACTTCTTAAGTTGTGAAACATGAAACACATCATGCACTCCAGATAAATTTTCAGGCAACTCTAATTGATAAGCAACTTCCCCACGTCTAGTAATAACTTTAAATGGTCCCACATACCTTGGTGCTAAATTGCCTTTCATGTTAAACCTCTTCACACTTCTCATAGGTGACACCTTCAAATAGACATAATCACCTACCTAAAAAAAACTAGATCTCTTCTCCTATTATCAGCATAACTCTTCTGACGAGACTGCGCTACTCTCAAATTCTCACGAATCACTCGCACTTGATCTTCTGCGTTTCTAAGAACATCTGTACCAAACACCTGAGATTCAACTGTCTGATCCAAAAACAATAGAGTTCTACACTTACGTCCATACAAAGCTTCAAACGGTGCCATCTTAAGACTCTGTTGATAACTATTATTATTAGAGAATTCTGCATAAGGCAAACTCTTATCCTAACTGGCTCCATATTGCAATGCACAAGCTCTCAACATATCCTCTAATACCTAGTTGGTCCTTTCAGTCTGCCCATCTGTCTGTGGATGATATGTCGTACTAAAATTCAATTTTGTTCCCAAAGATTAATGTACAGCTTTTCAAAAGTGCGACGTAAACTGCGATCCTCGATCAGATACAATCTTCTTTGGAACTCTATGCAAACATACTATTCTTTCTATATATAAGGTAGCTAATTGTACTCCCGTGTAATTTAGTCTTGACTGGTATAAAATGAGCAACTTTAGTCAATCTATCCACTATCACCCAAATAGAATCATAACCTCTCTGAGTACGCGGTAACCCTACTATAAAGTCCATACCAACTTCCTCCCACTTCCATTCAGGAATCTTCATTGGTTGCACAATCCAGCAGGTCTTTGATGCTCTGCTTTCACCCTCTGACAAGTGTCACACAATGCCACATACTCAGCCACATCTCGCTTTAATCCAACCCACCAATATTTCTGTTTAAGATCCAAATACATCTTAGTACTACCAGGATGAATGGAATAAGCTGACTCATGAGCTTCGCTAAGAATTGCCTGTCTAACAGTTTGATCCTCAGATACACACAGCCTCTTTCCAAACCACAAAATCCCATTATCATCCATCCAAAAACCCTGGTGACTTACCAATCACTATATCTTCTGCTATCTTCTTCAGTTTCTCATCCTTCAGCTGACCCTTGTAAATTTCTTACTCTAAAGTAGGCTCTATCACTAATTCCATTGTATTAGTAACAATTCCTAAATTCTAATATTCAAATTCAGCACATAACTCACTAGTCATAGACAACATCCGTATCTCATTGGCATAACTTTTCCTACTAAGAGCATCAGCTACTTTATTAGCCTTACCAGGATGATAGTGCATCTTACTATCATAATCCTTAATCAACTCTAACCATCTTCATTGCCTCAAATTCAGGTCTGACTGAGTGAAAATATACTTCAAACTCTTATGATCAGTGTATATATCACTCTTATGTCCAATCAAATAATGTCTCCAAATCTTTAAAGCATGAACCACAGCTGCTAACTCCAAATCATGTGTAGGATAATTCAACTCATGCTTTCTCAACTGCCTAGATGCATAAGCCACAACTCTGCCTTCTTGCATAAGAACACATCCCAAACCTTGACGAGAAGCATCACAATAAATAGAAAACTTCTTACTCAAATCTGGCAAAACCAAAACAGGCGCTGTAGTCAACCTCTTCTTCAATTCCTCAAAACTAGCTTGACATTTATCTGACCACACAAACTTGGCATTCTTCTCTAACAGAGATGTCATAGGTTTAGCAAGTTTAGAAAACCCTTCAATGAACCATCTGTAATATCCAGCTAATCCCAAGAAACTACGAATCTCGCTAACATCAATAGGTGGTTTCCAATTCAATAGATAAGCAAAATCTGATTTCTCTGTGCAAATTCCAATTTCAGTAACTCAGTAAAACTGTTATATCTCGAGCTACAGACGTCCAATTCAGATGATCTTTACATGGTTGGAAAGCTTACAAAATTATCTACAACTTTTATTCATAACACTTTTTCTGAATCTGTCAAATAATTTGGCCAAAAACTGAACTTAACCGAAACTGTTTCAGAATTCCAGACTGTGCAGTAACCCCAACTTGAAATAGATATATCTCTTAGCTCTTAATAGATATTAGAGTGATTCTTGCGGGGTTGGAAAGATATAGAAGTCTAATTATTCCCAGTATAATTTCTTAAATTTCCCATTAATGGATTTTAAGTTATTTCTTAAACATCCCAGACTGACCTAAAAATCAGCAAAGGACAGAACTATGTTCACCTCATAACCAACTAATATATTTTGATCAAACTTAATATTCTTAACCATGGAACTTGTAGGCCTGTCTACAAAACTCCAGCATACATTACAAAGATCCAAATCACACATTATCATATTAACAATCCATCAATCACACAATTGTTCACACCATAAACTGACTCTCAAAACAATCCAACTTAAAATTGACTCGCAACTGCTATCGTTCTTATTACATAGGGATTTTTCCTATTTCCTAGTTAAGCTTCTAATAAATCTTGGGACGACCTAACTCCGCCCTTAATTGGTCAATCTCCTTATAAGCTTGCTTCTTAAGTTCTTTTTCCTTCAGCAACTCTTATGCAATGATGATGCCACAAGCTCATAACCAACTTTATAAATGTCTCCTTTAGACCCTTATGATTCTTATAGATGTTCTAACAGGTTACCAACCCTAAGAAAAGATACTTGCGCTCGATAGTGACTTTACAACCATGTAGCTAGCTGATGCTTCCAGGTGACGAAATAGAACATATAAACCTCCATCTTGTATCGTCTTTTAGTTCGACAAACCCTCTTAAGAAGAGATCAACTAGAGTACACCAAAGGATAACTTGCATTTGTTTCTGAGTGATAACTACTATCGTGTCCTTCTATCATGTCAAAGAGACTTATGAGCATATGCAAGAACAAGTAACCTGCACTTCCTCGCGAGCAGAAAAATAGCAGTGCAGAAATACAGTTATATCTCGAGTTCTACGAATCCAATGATATTGTAGCTTATACCGTTGGAAAGCTTATCAAATTTACTACAACTTCCTTATAGAATTCTTCTCCAGATTCTGCAGTTAAGGTAGTCAAAAACTGTGCACAACAGAACTATTCCAGATTGCTGACAGCACAGATGCGTCGCCTTGTGATTTTCATAAATTCCAAACCATAATAGATATCAGGGTGGTTCTTACGGTCAGAGAAAGATATTAAAGTCTACTATTGTCCAGAATTTATCCATGATTTTGGGCATCAGAAAATAGAGATATAAGCTAAGGAAGACAGACTGTTCTAAAAAAAACAGGATAAGATAGAAACGAGATTCAAAGACACTAGAGAGATAGATAACACTAATCTTCAAGTCTTCATGCTTCTTTGCTTTGTGTTGATGAGATATAAGACATGGATCGAGGATAGCCAAAAGATGACAAGAAAGATAAGGTTTGATCTTGAGTTCTTCATGCCTCCTCATGCCTCGTCGCTTGAGATATTCAGGACTTGTTGTTGTTGATAGCAGATGCTACCCCACTTAACAAAGATCTTGTTTCACCTGACGATGTCATTGAAGGCAACACTTTCTCTAAAGCTTGCTGCTAATGATAAGTCCTTCATGTGTTGATCATCCATTAAGATGAGATTAATAAGGTAGCATGACAACCAAGAGTAGACAGGAACGGTGTAAGAGAAAATGGCAAGAATTAGGATCGATTGAAAGATAAGTAAGATACAAGATGTCACTACCCCACTTAATATAGATCGAGCTACTTCTCAAGACTTATACCTTCCGGGCCTACCTTTGAAACACGAGAACAAGAACAACACACAAGCAACACATCAAGCAAAACAAGCACACATCACATCATTGGTACTACACGTGCTTCTTCAACAATGGTGGTCATCCTAAGAAAAAGTATGGATGATGAAAAGCCATCGAATCTTTGAACCAGGTAAGATCAGAAAACTTTTAGTAATAACAACATAAAACAAAATCCAAGGGAGTAAGAAATAATAGCTCAAAGGAAGCTATCAAGGAGAGGATACAACAAGACAAGGAAGAGGAATAGTCAAAATCAATGAGTCAAGGGATGACAAAATAGTTTTATCGTAAAATAAGTTTTAGAATACGTCCAGTGCTACTTGGCATACGTCCTACAGTCAACACCGCTCTGATACCACTCTGTCACACCCGGTTTTCTAAAGAACAAAACCAGGCTAATCATATGTGTACCTAGGAAGTCCACACATATGCCAGAATGAAAAAGTATCATAAACAATGTTATTATATAACGTATACATAGCTATATTAACACTTACATCAGAGTATCGTGGAACGGTGACTAAACTTCGGGCTCCATTCTTCTCAGGGACGGCTGACTGGGGGTAACATATGCCTAGCACTTCTACTAGTCTTCTGGAAACTCCACTACACCTTTGTCCTTTTCCGAGTAGCATCTTACTACACACTGGAGTGTTGGGGAAATAGCAAGAGTGAGTCCATGTCGAACTCAACAAGTATAACATAGGGTTCATGAGGCTCAAAAAGGCTAGACACTGTTTGACTGCGTTTAGCTTTTAATCATCATATAATTAGCAATTGAGTAGCATCAAGGTAATCCAAATCCCATTAATGAATCAATGATCAATTGTAATAAGGATAATGAATAGCATTAACATGAGCATAATAATAATCAACAATAATTAAGCATGATATAACAATGGTGATCAACTATTCTGTAAGAATCCCCAAGCCCGCTCGTATCCGTGAGCACGGCTAGTATACCAGTTTTTAACTCTGCGCAGAGGTGTACACTTTCACTATGAGTCATGATTTCCAAATGCATGGGTTTGCAAGGCCCAAAACATCAGAGACCATATAAAGCCATTCAAAAGTTCGTCTAACAAGTTAGGGCCATTAGATTCACTCGGTAGGCAGATGTAGAACCCCCCTTCCCTGTGGCACAACAACCGCAGCCTATACACACTAGGCTAGGGGCTCGCACTACACCCAACATGGCAAGCCATTCTTACGCCATTTAAGGTAACCTGTAACAAGCTAGAAAAGGTCTCTTGAACAACTAGAGCCAGAGCCATATAGCCCTCACAGCTGTACTGTATGTCCCGGTTATCACTTACAGGTAAGTCCTTACGGAGAGTAACTAGAGCATCAAAATAACCCACATGCTCTAGCCCCCTTTCAACAGAAATAACATCATCTTAATTGGTTGATTGCATAATCCATTAGTCAAATTACAAGATCATTGTTCATAATAAAGCGCTAGCAATAGCTACCCAAATGCATAACCCATAGGTGACAAGGAAACAAGATATCAATAGCTAAGTTATAATCTCTATGGTTGTCAAGGAAGACACATGCATATGTATAATAATTTCAGTGAATAGGTAACAAGGATGGTCCCATGTTATACTTGCCTTAATCAAAGCTTTCCTGATGATACTGCTGGTCTGGCTCAAAATAATACTCCTGATCGTCAAGAAACTGCTCACCGTCTATACTCGATCATCAATCAACAACACACATGCATCCAATCAAACATACACGAAGCAAACAAAGAGATACAATTAGAACAGTACACCAACAATAACAAAACAGTAATAAAAGTTTATAAAACTCTTCTACACGTTTCTACACAGACGCAAAGATCACCAAATTCGGAGTTAAAACGTGAAAGTTATGAATTTTCTAAGATTTCCTATAAATAAATAAATACTTAATTATAAACTCGAAAAATAAATTATCAAAACTAACTGTACAACTACACTAACATGTAGAGCTCGCAAATACGAACCTAACGCAATTTGAACGGATCAAATCGGAGTTAAAATGAAGATTTTATGACCAAAACAATTCTAGTGGCAAAACTGTAAATACCTAAAAACGTATTTTTGATTTAACCGAGAGAAAATACGCTTTCAAAACACGAAAACGTATTTCAGACAATACGCTAAGGATGGCGGGTTGATTCCTAAAAAGTTCAGGGTCTCTTTAGAAAGATTACCCCGCGAAGGGGTATCTTCTAATCCGAGCCGCTGATTCAAAAACGGACGGCACAATTTGATAAGCAAAATCTTTCCAGTAAAATGTTAGAATGAGTGTTCCAGCATAGTACAGATATGATACTAGCATGAATAAGCAAAATCTTTCCAGCAAAATGCTAGAATCAGTGGCCCAGCATAGTACAGAACTAAAAAAGCTCTTGCTAGAATAAGTGGTGCAGCACAAGCTCTCTTTTGAGTAAAATGCAGGTACTACCAATAGATTCATCATATCTCACATAAAAGATAAGTTTACCTTTATGCATAGCATGTTTAAACTGATAAGTTGTAGACCTATGTTCTTCTGTTTCCATAAAATAAACAAATACATGATTTGGAGCCTATCATCATTCTATAAGTGGATAAAGGTTCAGAAAACATCACAAATTAATGGAAGGACCATTACTTCTAGGAGTACAGGGTATGAGCAAAAAAACATCTTAGCATTAGGCATCACACATACACTCCTGCAATAGATGAACACTGATCTGGTTAAATTAAATCTGTTAGCATCACTTGAAAATCAATTGAAAGAATCATCTCATTTCTTAATCCCAACCTAATGGCAGGTAGGATCATAGACCTCAGTTTGTGGGGTTGTCATTGTACGTGAAATTCAGAAGGTAAAATTAAAGCTTATCAGCGGACTCGAATTGTTTATCTGATTGCCATGTTCTTTCACCAAGTCTTATAATCTTACTGCCTATATCGAATTGAAAGGCAGCCATCGGGAGGTAGAAAGCTGGAAACAAACAAACATTTCTGATCCTAACTAAGGGTGAGTAGGGGCTATTCTAACAGAATGGCAAAATTGGTAGATTTAACTGGAAATTAGAAGAAAGTGGAGCGAGATGAATAGGAATAAATACATCATCTGCAATGGGGTGTGTTTAGTAATAGAACAACCAACAGATTATGTCAAGCAAAGACATCATGCTCAGTAACGAACGCACAAAACGTAGCTACCAACGCAAACAGAATAACACATGAAAACAAGAATTGCTAAGATATAATGACACTGTCATCACAAAACTAATGCAGATAGCAAGAATCATGGAAGGGTGAAATAACTAATCATCATTGCACAATTCCATTGCCTCAGTCTAAAAGTAGTTCATCACTGTACATCCCCAAACATCAGTAGATAACACCAAGAATGGAACAAACAATCATTACCGTGCAATGGAGGGTGTCAGTTGTGCACATCATCCACACGTTTGAAAAGAAGAGAAGTTGCAGGAGCAAACGACCTCCTAGGGGGGTGGGTGGGGCCTGCAAATCACAGTGAAGAGAGGGAGATGAGGGAAGGGAAGGGGGAGAAGGGGAGAGAGCGCACCTTTGCCATGCGCAACGGGCCAGATGCATTGGCGCGGGGCTCCTCCAGTGAGGAAGGGCGGTGAGCTAGATGCACACACACACCCGGCCCGGGCGCTTGCAAGGAGAGCACACACTGTAGAGGAAAAGGGAGAAAAAGCAAGGATGGCATGGAGAAAAGGACCCTCCCTTTTTTTGATGGAGCGGAGCAGGCGATGGACGTTTGGGCATCGCAGGTGTGGCTGCTATACTCGAAGCCAATGGCAGGTCGACAATGACCAGGCACCATAGCCATGGTTTGTATCAACTAAAAACAGTCCTGCAATAAGTAAGGGCCAATTTTCAGTATGAATTAAACAAGGTATTCTAATAAATATTTGTGAACTGAGACCTATAAACACAATCCATTGGGTTAAATAGGAGCAAACTGAGATGCACTGGCATTCAAGGGCAAACTGTCCAAAGGAGGATTTTCAATGTAGTTAAAATCCTGCATTAGCACCTCTAAAGAATCTGATGAAGCGCAGTTCCCAAAGAATAAATTCAGGTGGTGTTATTAACAAACAAAAGATAGCAGAGGCTAACTAATATCATTTACTTGAGATCTCCCAATCCGTAACCTTTTATCGCATAAACGGTAATGCAAACAACTAACCTGGATATTGAGGTAGGAAAAGCAGGAAGATTATATACCAATGACGCATACCTGGCAGCACCTTCTCAGTTAACTTATTCTAGATGGATGCATTGGCTAACTAAGTAAAACCAGAACGAAAGTACCACACAACACGTTTCATTTGAGGATTTATACTTCACTATTGGGCGCGAGGGCTAAAGATCACGGAACAAATTTCAGTTATTACTTTTGAAATTTGAAATTTCATCTGACTACATGAGTACAGAATATGTTAACAGTTGTGCTAGACACAATGTGTTGGGAATCGTACTATTACTAAGAATATGAAACCGTGAAATCGGGCCGATAGTAAAACATAATATTCATATATGGAACAAATGTGATTCACAGAGCATTCCTAAATCTATCTGCTGTAGGTGAGGCAGATCATTAGCATAGATATAACTGCATATATGAATGTAGAATTATAGATGGCATACGAGAAGGTGCACTAACCTTGTTTTCCTGATGAATCTGACAAAACCCCTATGATTCTGACGAATGGCTTTCAGCCTCTCAAATGGACACTGATGAAGGTGCAATTGCCAAGCAACAGATGCAATTTTAAATCGACAAAGGAATATGATGAAAGTGGTGCGAAATGAGGAACACCAACGAAATAATTCGTAGCTAAGTATGTAAAAAAGACTGAGAAGGAAGAGTTAACGCCCAGGTATTTTAAAGCTTTGATAGGAATAAATAAGGAAGGCATAAAAAGGAAGTGGTCCTGAAAGAAGGAAAGATGGCAGGAGGCGAAACCACCATGCACATATTGGCAGCAAAGCGCTATGTGCAATGAACCGAAAAGATGTATCCACAGAAGATTTGAGAATAATACAATATTAGGGATTTCCAACAACATCGTTGTTTCCAGAGTAGCCAATGAATTCCAAACACCAAGTGAATCTATTGTGTAGAAAGCAAATCCAGCTATTTCATTCCAGGTTGCTACCAGGTGAAGATAGCATGATATAGCATGACAGCATGTAAAAAAAGGGTAATGTAGGATGGTATGACTGATCTGGACATAAGAAATGACCAAGGAATCACTGGGCGAACACTACCATGGATATGTTAGACCTTTAGGCATTGTCATATAATAAAAAAAGAACAACACATATGAGTATGCAGAACCCTACACAGGTGGTGATAGCATCAATAAGTCAGAAAAAGACTGGGCATGTGAAACTGAAGACATATTGGCAGTGCACATAACTGTATCTAAAGTTTAAAGAAACAGGAGAACCAAAAGCGATCGCAAGCAAATAAAGTGTCTGACCATGTAATCTCTGGGAATGGGGCATGTGCTCAGAACCAACAATGTAATCTTTGAGAAGGAGAAGGCAAGGAGATATTTTGGCCCGTGCGAACCCCAGCTAGAATGAAATATGTCTGTCACTTGTGAGGCAATAAGCAGAAACTCAGATTGCACAATTATGTGGTATTGACATCACAGGCAATGATCATAAGCAAGGCTGAGCGAAAAACCAAAGGCAATGATCAAATTAGGCAGAGGGAGAAAACATCAGAGACGATGACATCAGAAGCTCTACATTTGAGTTCGGGTTCTCGAGGGCAGAGGGCATCCACATTAGCCGAAAAAACGTGCAATGTTCCATCCGAGAGTAACAGTGCAGGAGCACTGCACTGATCTGTACTGGATAGGAGGCAGGATTCCTTGTTGCCTCACAGTCTATTGTTTCTGCACAGCACTACGCCAAATTCCTTAATTAAGAGGCAGTCCCAATAAACAAATGGTCCCATTGTTGGGTCCAGAGTACACAAAATAGAATAGGCACAAAGAGAGGCCAAAAAATCGAACCAACCAACCATTGTCTCAGCTATCATGGAAGAAGCAGAAAGGCTCCAAAGTACACGAAATAGAATAGGAAGAGACAGGAAAAATCAAAGCAATCAACTGACCATTGCCTCAGTTATCATGGAAGAGGTCGAAAGAGGTGGGAAAAAAACAGGATCAGCATTGTTCATGGTCACTGTGTCAGCTGCCAACATAGTAGAGAGATGTAAAAGGAACCATCCCAAAAATAGAACCAACCAATTGACAATCGCTTCAGTCATCATTCAGCAAGTAGAAGGAGACGTGAAAAACAAAATCAACATTGCTCATTATCAATGCCTCAGTTATGAACACAGTGTTCCGATGACAACGTCGTCAACAGGGAACACCACCAAATCTGGACGTCCAAGCCGAGATCGAACGACCGGAATGAATTTTGCTAACGTGGATAGGCTGGTTACTCGGCGACAGGTTCACCTTTGTAGAGTTTAGATTGGTGTGAAAGGAAGAATCATCATAGGTCATGAGCAGTGCATCAGTTATCTTTAAAAAAGAAAGAGGTGTAAACTGTGGAACGATATCTCATGATCACTGCATCAAGAATTAAACACTCACTATGTACTCATCACAGCACTACCCCATTCCCTCAAATTAATCTAATAGCAAGAGGAAAGAGTACTCGTCATTGCACATGACCGAAACGACGAGCACTGCAGTGCACCAAGAAACGAAACAAATATCATCGACATGGTGATGTCCTCAAATATATGGCACAAAAATCATGAGCATGCAGTGTAATAAGAAACCAAGCAAATATCATTGACCTAGTGATGTTCTCAGATATATGGCACAACACCTGGTAGGCTCAAGATCCAAGCGAACCGAGCAGATGGCATGGTACGCAATGGCAAAAAAAATCTGCATTAAGGCAGTAGCCATGTAGATTAGTAAGAGAAAAGTGGGAGGACAATAGATATAGGGTCAAGTTGACCTTGGCCTGTTGGATTGTGCCCAAATCGCAGAGCACTGCCACCGCACATGGCAGATTCAGTGCACAGAGTAAGGAGGGAGAGAGAGAGAGCGTTAGAGAGAGGCAGAGGTAGCAAACCAGCGAGTGGACGGATTGAAGCGGAGCCGCACGTACGGCGTATAGGAGGCCGCCCGGAGGGAGCGGGGGACGGGCACAGCCACCGGCACTGGCGACCGGCGTCGCCACCGAGGCATGCTCGCGCGCGCCGTGCGATGCACCGCACACTAGGGGCGGCAACGCGCATCCTGTGGCGACGACCGCGGGTAGGGCCCGTCGGCGCCAGTGAGCCGAGGAGGAGGCATGAGAGGGAGAAGGAGAAGAGGACAACGTATTGCCTCACCTGGCCGCCAAGCTGAGCCACCACCGCTGACACCCGGCAGGGCTGCCATCGGCTCGCCCGGGCGACGCGGGTGGGGGTGCCGAGGAGGAGGATGAGGAGGGTGGCCACCGGCGCGGAGCTGAGCCCCCACCGCCGACGGAGAGGCGGATCCGATGACTTGCCGGCAGGGCGAAGCCCCCAGCAGCACAGACGGCACAGGGAGACCGGAGAGAGGGGCAAGGCCTGTTGGGCCGGTTGCCTCGCCCAGGCCGCGCGAGGAGCGGAGAGAAAGCGAAACCGGAGATTAGAGAGGGAGAGGGAGAGAGGAGCCCGCACGGAGGATGGAGGGAGAGGAGGAGGAGGGCGCCTGCCGCGCCGAGGGATGGGCACCGGCGGGGGCTGCCCGCGGCGCCGCCCTGTCCGCTTCTAGAGAGATCGGGAGCAAGGGAGAGGGAGGGGAAGGGAAGAGACGGGGGAGAGAGAGGAGCTGGAGGCCTCATATTGGCGTGGGAGCGGAGGACTCGAGGTTTCGCGAAACCACGAACACGGAGGTACCGATGACAACGTCGTCAACAGGGAACGACCGGAATGAATTTTGCTAACGTGGATAGACTGGTTACTCGGCGACCGGTTCACCTTTGTAGAGTTTAGATTAGAGAAAGCTTCCATAAGTCCTCTGCTCCGCGTAAAGCACAAGTGCTCTGTTCCCTGTTCCCCAACTAGTCTCTAATGGTTAGGCCCATTTGGCCACCAGGTCCATCAATCTTGCTCGGAAAAAGTCTACTTTTCCTCCCCCAACTCTCACCAAAATCCGTTTTTCCTCTCTCAACTTCAAAACTGGACAAACAACCTCACTCAACTTTTCAAACCGTGCATTTTACCTCCCTCAAGCGGTTTTGTAGACGGTTGCTACAGTAAACGGTGTTATGCTACAGTACCATGTGGTTTGCTACAGTGTTCGTGCTTTTGTCTTTTCTTTTTTATTTATTTCGGCTGAATATTTGAAAAATTATAGTAAATCACAGAAAAATCATAAAATGGAAAATCCAATTTTGTTGCACTCCACATGAGTAGATCTATATAGTTAACATATAATATGATATGCTTTAGTACAAAGTTTTTGCTATGAATGTTTTGTCTTTTTCTTTTTTATTTATTTCGGCTGAATCTTTGAAAAATCATAGTAAATTAAAGAAAAATCATAAAATAGAAAATCTAATTTTGTTAGACTCCACATGAGCATATCTATACATGGAACATATAATATGGTATGATTTAGTATAAAATTTTTGTTGTAGCTTTAGATCTATGTTTTTCTGTAATTAATTACAATAATTTATAGCTGCAGATTCTATAATTATTTTGTTGGACTAAAGCATACCATATTATATATTTACTATCTATATCTACTCATGTGGAGTCCAACAAAATTGGATTTTCTATTTTATGATTTTTCTGTGATTTACTATGATTTTTCAAAGATTCAGCCAAATAAATAAAAAAGAAAAAGACAAAACCTTCATAGCAAAAACTTTATACTAAAACATACCATATTATATGTTTACTATGTAGATATACTCATGTGGAGTGCAACAAAATTGGATTTTCTATTTCATGATTTTTTTGTGATTTACTATGATTTTTTAAAGATTCAGCCGAAATAAATAAAAAAGACAAAAAAAAACATGACACTGTAGCAAACCACAGGATACTGTAGCATAGCGCCGTTCACTGTAGCAGTTGTGAGGTAAAATGCACGGTTTGAAAAGTTGAGGGATGTGCTCTGTCCGGTTTTAAAGTTGAGGGAGGAAAAACGGATTTCGGTAAGAGTTGGGAGGAAAAATAAACTTTTTCAATCCTGCTCTCGCCTAATGCGCGTCACTTGCAAGGGCGGGGCTGGAAAGAAAGGAGGCACCAGTTCAGGCCACTTGCAGTTGGGCGCGTGGGCACATGTCAACCGAGGGCCCGACGAGGAACACCACATGTGCTCGTCGTGGGCTTGTAATTAAGGTCCCCAAAACGGTTGTGAATTCAACGCATCGACATCGGCGGCCTCGACCTGGCCTTCCTGGCCCATCCAGCGTGTGCACACATGGGCCGAATGCAACAGAACATTGCTTGGAGTTGGAGGAACCTAAAGGGAGGCTGACAAATGCATTCAGCATTTTCCTCAAATCCAGCCAATCAGCCGAAGAACCTCTACTGCGGTACGTGGGCATGCATTTTAATTTCCTCAAATCCAGCTTCATGCCATCGCTAGCTCCAGCTTTTTGACTGTCGCATCGTTCGTTTTTCTCCTGCTGAGGCCGGCCGACATGCAGGGACTGTCGCATTGCATCGTTCGTTTTACATGCATGCACAGCATGGTTACGCACTTACGCGCCATGTCAGACTGTGAATGGGGGATTTTTGGGGACTTATACGCACTTATGCACAGCATAGTAGTCGGGCGCGGTTGTTGGACGTGCCAAAGTCAAGTCCCCCATTTGAATTTTGATTTCCCTTGAGGGAAGGACGAGTACAGTAGCCACACCACACGACGACACTACACTACCACCAGCACAGACACAGTGCTATGGCTCTGTTTCACCCTCGTTTGAATATCTGACAGGGATGGTTCATGTTGCATTGCATCCTCTTCCTCTACCATGTGCTGCTTTTGGCAAGTGCTAGTCCATACATAATTGGTGGTGAACATTTGATCGTTCGGAACTTCCGAATCTCACCCAGGCTGTTGTCTGAACTTATCCGTCTCCAACAAGAAAGACACTACTAGTGAAATTCTCGTCTCCACATCGGATTTTCTAAACCCAAAGGCTGCTTTGCCAAAAAGAAATTCATATACAGACCTTGTTGTGACATACATTCCTGTGTTAGCTACTAAAACATATGCAACATCCAGATGAGACACTTGCAACAGAAGTATGAAACACTTGAAACAATTGAAACATACGCTTGCAACATGTGTGTATATGCAACATCCAAATGAAAACACTTGCAACATACGTCTGATACAGATGAAACATTTGGAATATACACTTGAAACATTTGTGTATAGCCATTGCAACATGTGCAACACCCCGATCTACTTTTGTAACATTAATATAAAACACTCGCAACATACCTTTGAAATATCTGAAACACTTGAAATATATGTTTGCAAAATGCTCTTTCAGCGCAAACATCTCCTTGCCGCTTTGCCTAATGGGGCTCGTCGGCGTGTGGAGGTCACCGGTGTGCTCGCTAGCAACGCGGAGCTGTGGGTGGCGGCGCACAGAGGGTGGATGTGGGGGCGGCATGGGCGGCGGTGGCGCAAAGGACGGGTGGGTGGCGCATGCAGGTCACTGGTGTGCTCACTGGCGGCGCGGAGCTCGCCGGCAACGCGGGGCTTGGTGGCGTAGCTGTACGCATCACTGTTGGTGGGTCATCGGTGACGCGTATTATCTGAACGCGTCTCTGATAAAGGTTCATTAGTGACACGTTTTTACGCGTCACTGGTATGTTCACATCAGAGACGCAATGTAAGTGATGCGTCTTTAACGTGTTACTAATTACTATCTAGACGCGTCACTAATGTCGTTTTCTGGCATAGTGGCAGAGGCGGGTGGGTGCGGCGCAGGTGGCGGAGAGAGTGGGTGGAGCGTCTAGATGTCGAAGGCTGGGGTTAGAGCGTTTCCAGTTCCAAAAACTTCTAAGGATTTCATAACCCGTTGGAAAAATCTAATAATGATACAAATCTGTCTTGAGTCATCCACTGAAAAAAAATAAGCTTCCGTAATCAATGTTCTTTTGTTTATTTTGTTCTGCAATGTTGGAGACTAGTTGCAGCAGTCTAAGAACGAATACTGTTGAAGCAATGATTTGCCTTGATGACCGTCCTGAGACTATCTTCAACAGCTGAAACCCAAACAGGAGACCCATTTCATCATTTGGGTCACACAACACAAAAGAGTCACGCACCCAAACCCTCCCGTCTCCAACAGCTAACGCAAAAGAAGAGGGCCCCGCATCGATGCCCATCCCCGCGGCGCGCGTCCTCCTGCCCCACCTGGGGCGCGCAGTCGTGGCTGCTCCTCCTCCACCGGTGGCGGTGCCCTCTCCCCTTCCGGTCAGCTGCGGGCGGATCCGGTCGATTGGGCGTGGCGGCGCCCCTTTTCCGGCGGATCCAACCTCGACGTCCACGCAGATGGCCCCCACGGCAGCGGCGTCGACCTGAGAGCACGACCACCACGTTCCGGCACCCGTTGCATCTCAGGTGAGTAGGCCTTCTCCACGGTGCCAGAGATTTGGGTTCGAGGAGAGAGGTGACGATTATTTGGGTCATGCATCGCGTCCCACCCAAAAAAGGTCTCTCGTTTGCGTCGTCTATTGAACCGCGTTTTCTACCGATAAAGCAACCTGGAGTAGGCATTTTGGGTTTGCATGCCGTGATGCATGAGCTGTTGAAGACCGTCTGAGAAGCTGGTTCTTCAAGTGGTAGCACCGCACGCATCTTAGTATTGTGGTCTGAAATTTGAGCTACATACTTGCTTTTGTTGCTGAAATTAAAGTGTTCGTTGCTCTTCCCTCCGTCTTTGTGGACCGTCCGGTACCATTTATTTTCCTTGTTCTTGTGTTGAAACTTGCTGTCTTGGATTACCCATCACTGATGTCTTAGGTGCATGCTTCCATTCCATAGTAGATAAAAAATGTTTGCAAAATACTATTATATCAAGTTTTCATCTTCCCTCTTTTTTTCGTTCAAAATTCTAGGAGGCTGAGTTTAATTAGTCTATGGGCTAAATTCATGTTCTTACAGGTTTACAAAACTTCGAAAGTTGTGGACCTTGGGAATGATCGTAGGGGATATTGTTGACAAGAGGTTTACAGGTTTACAAATTTTCAACAATTCTGAGCTTGTGTCACTGGCCATCTACACTGCTCATCCATCGCCACCTTCGCGGGGCGCGGGGAGGAAAGGAGGCTCCAGTTCTGGCCACGCGTAGTGGGCCATGTTAACCAAGGGCCCAACAAGAAATGCCTCACGCGCTCGTCGTAATTAAGCCCAAAAAGAGTTGGAAAATTAGACACGCATCGGCCTCGGCCCATCCAGCTTGTGCAGGCATGGGATTGTAATTAAGCCCAAAAACAGGTTGGCACGGAGTTGTGCATGCATGGGCCGAAACAGAGCAGAAAATTGCTTGGACTTGGACTCCTTGAGGAAGCTGTCCGACCCTGAATCACGGCCAACCACCCAAACATATGATTTTCCATTATGTTTCAATATTCAATAACGATAGGTTCACTATATATTCTGAATTACATAATTAATAAAACTAGTACAAATATAGCAGTGATCTTTCATTTTGGGATTGAGTAATTTATTAGCGATTATACAGACAAATTTTTTTCAAGATCATAAAAAACACGTATTGCCACCCTCCATATTAATTTCGCACAATACATTAAAAATATGAATTATAAATAATACAAATTATCATAAAAATAAAAACAACGTATCATCTGGAGTATTTGGTATACTATAAGGGTCTATTTGGCAGAGCTGTGCTCCCTGATTCTCCAGCTGTGCTTCCTGATTCTCTGGTAAAGTAATTCTGAGCCCACTCATATAATAGTTAGCCCTTCACGGTTAATACATGTCCCACTTATCTCTCTCGTAGAGTTTCTTGGTTTTTGTGACCAAGTCGGCTGTAAGCTTACAGCCTGCTTCTCCTCTCTCTTCTCTCCTCTCTCCTCTCTCCTCTACCTCAGCATTAGCCAACAGCTTGTTATTATACTTGCTCTAATCGTCATTAACAATACTCCCTCGAGTACGTTTTCTAAGGCATGTGAGAGTTCTAGAAAAAGTACAGTATGTAAGGCGTGTCACGTGTGCGGCATCCAATGAGTCATTAAGCACAGAATTAACGTCATGGGAGCCCAAGAGTTGTTTGCATGCCGCCATGCACCCAATCTGATGGAAAAAAGAAGAAGCTGGAACGTCTGCAGATTTCCGGAGGCTAACCACTTGATGAGCACGACGTGATTAATTCGGACCGCAGGGAGTAATAGCAATAAGCCTATTCTGTTTTTTTTCTAAAAAACTACTCACCTCGACCATTTTAAAATTACTCTAAAGTAATCCTCTAAATCTTAATCTAAATAATCCACCACTGCCATTATGTAAAACAACTTAGTAACTCTTTAGTTTTCATCTAAATTACTCATATATGCCTGTACGAAAAGTAATACTACTCCCTCTATGTTGGTAAAGGAAGTCGTTTTGGACAAGGTTTGAGTCAAACATTGGGAATATAAATCATGAATAACTTTTAAGGTGTTGAGTTTAAAAATGTGAAAACCATATGAATAGATTTGTCTTGAAAAATACTTTCATAAAAATATACATATACCACTTTTCAATAAATATTTTTATAGAAATAAGAAGTCAAAGCTATACTTTGGAGACTGTATCGCTATCCAAATCGACTTTTTTTATCAACCTGGAGGGAGTTCGAAGTAACTCACTAAAATTTGCATCCAAATTTTCCACCTCTACCCATATATGTATATGAGTATGTTGATTTTTAAGCCAAATACATTGCTAAAGCTAAGATTTGAACTAAACACTTGTCGAGCACACATGAAAGCTCTATGCAAAGATGGAAAATATGAATAAGGGGGTGAAAAAGTATATAATACAATTAGTAACTAAATTCAATCATAAGCGGAGAAAATCGATACAAGTATGCTATTAGAATGCAGACACATGAAAGACAATTAATTGAACACACGTCAAACACACATGATGAATGTGTGATACAAATAGGAAAACCATGAACGATGATAAAAAAAAGTAGAATATGAACAAATGAGATATAGTTTCAATTAAACATATGTGAACACGTATTGAGGTGTGATGATGCAAAGTGGAAAACTATAAACCATATGCAGAGCAATTGGTAACTAAAATTTATCACAACTGTCACACCCATTTTTAAGGACAAAAATAGGATGCATAAAAGACTCATTTGCGCCCTAGAAATCAGTCGCACACACAAACTGACAAATTACAATAGTATCATCACAGTGCTTATTACATAGCGAATAAATATTTAACACACAGTCTCATACATAATAATGTGGTAACTAAAGACAAAACACTAGCGGAAGTCCAACACAGGGACACGGCCAACTGGTTGACATCAAGCCTAGTACTCATTGCGATAGTCATCATCCCAATCTTCATCTGTTGTGGTGGAAATAGCAAGAGTGAGCACATGTATAACACAGGGTTCATGAGGCACAGAAGGTTAGACACTGTTCGACTGTATTTAGCTTTTATTCATTATTTACTTAGCAACTAAGTAGCATCAAGGTAATCCAATTCCCATTAATGAACCAATGATCATTTGTAATAAGGATAATGAATAGCATTAACGTGAGCATAATAGTAACAACAATAATTAAATATGTTATAACAATGATGATCAATTATTCTGTAAGAATCCCCAAGATCGCTCGTGTCCGTGAGCATGGCTAGTATACCAGTTTATTAAACTCTGCGCAGAGATGTATACTTTTACTATGAGTCATGATTCCCATATGCTAGAGGGTCATGAATCCCCAAACACAGGAAACCATATAAAACCATTTAAAGGTTTGTCTAACAAGTTAGGGCCATTAGATTCACTCGGCAGGCAAATGTAGGAACCCCTTTCAAATGGCACACTTCCTTTGCGGCTATACTCATAAGACTAGAGGTTGTCCTACACCCAACGTGTCAAGTCATTCTTACGTCATTTAAGATAACCACTAATAAGCTAGAAAAAGTCCTTTAAACAACTAAAGCCAGAGTCATATAGCCCCCACAGCTGTACTGTCAATCCCAGTTATCACTTATAGGTAAGTTCTTACGGAGAGAAACCAGAGCAACAATATAACCCCTTGCTCTAGCCCCCTTTCAATAGTAGTAAAATCATCTTTAAAGGTTGGTCGCATAATTCATTAGTCCAATTACAAGATCATTGTTCATAATTAAGCGCTAGCAATAGCTACCTAAATGCACAACCCATAGGTGACAAGAAAACAAGATATCAATAGCTAAGTTATAATCTCTATAGGTATCAAGGAGGACACATTCATATGTATGATAATTTCAGTGAATAGGACAATAAAAATGGTCCCATGTTATACTTGCCTTTATCAAGATACTCTGGATGGTAGTGCTGGTCTGGCTCGAAATAATATTCTTCGTTGTCAGGGTACTGCTCACCGTCTATAATTGATCACCAAGCATCAACACACAATCATCCGAGCAATCATACACGAAGTAAATAAAGAGACATAATTAGAACAGTATACCAACAGTAGCAAAATAGTATAAAAGTTTTATAAAACTATTCTACACGTTGCTACGATCACACAGATGTAAAGATCACGAAAAACAGAGTTGAAACGTGAAAGTTATGAATTTACTAAGATTTCCTATAGATAAATAATTACTTTAATACAAGCTCGAAATTTAAATGTTACAAACCTACTATACATTAGCACTAACATGTAGAGCTCGCGAATACGAACCTAACGCAACTTGAACGGGTCAAATTGGAGTTAAAACGAGTATTTTATAAGTGAAACAAATCTTTGAAACATTTGAAACATGGTTTTCATTTAAACCGATAGAATTTACATTTTCTAAAGAAGAAAGCGTATTTTTGGATTACTCTTTAGGACTGCGGGTTCGATTCAAGAAAGAGGGAGGGGCTCATTAACAATTTTCCAGGCTGAAAGGGTATCGGCCATTGATGGCCGTAGATCTTGAAACCGACGGCTAGGATTAGATGATGGGGAGGCTCGGCGGCGCGACTGGCTGGAGAAGGGGATGGCGCGGCCGTCCTCCATGGCCGGCGGTGAACACCTCGCCGGAGTTCATCGTTTAAGCGATTTATTTAGAGCACGGTTCGACGAATGGGAGGCACCAGGGGGATCAGGAGAGGACGGCGAGCTCACCTAGGTAGAAAACGAGGGCGAGGTCGATGCGAGGACGACGTACAGCTCGGCGCGGCAGAGCTTAGGGTTTCGCGGAGCTCGGGCTCGGAATAGGAACGGCACGAGCGTGCAAGATGGGAAAAAGGGGTGGCGGCGGCTTGGGCTTTGCTTATATAGGGCGAACCTGAACTGATATGGTGAGAAGATCCCACCAATCACAGGATTGAGCTTGGAGAAGCTTGAGTCGGGCTCGGCTTGACTCCAAACCGAAGACGACGATGATGACGCGTGGGGCCCTGGTGGGAGCGACTCAACGCGCGGGTCCACGTGGCAGAGAGGCAAGGGAGCGCGCCCGCTGCGGCTTTACGCTGCGCCGGCCCATGAGCGAGTGCTAGCAGATGAGAGGGAAACCGGGCTCCTTGGCCGGCCTCGGACAGGCCCAAAGCAAAGAGAAAGAGGGGGGCAAGAGGGAGCAGGCCGGCGTGGGCTTCCAGGCCACCAGGCCGAAAGGGAATAGGGTGAGGTTTTTTTTCATTTGTTTCAAATCCTTTTCCAAAAGAATTTTTGAATCCTTTTAAATTTATGTCAAAACCACATAGTACAACAACACTATGCAGCAGCATGAATGCACACATGTGTCCCTAACCTTATGTTGTATTTTAATTCCAATAAAAAAATTATTTCCCTATGGTTTAATGCACAAACAATTGCCTATTAAATCAATTTAAGCTATTTTTAAATCATGCAAATTTTTTGAGTGTTACAACAACTGGATATTGATAAGAAAATACCTACATGAGTTTTATATTGTGCTACAATATGAACAATATAGAGATAACAAAGACAAGCTATAACCATAAAAAACCTACACGTCGGCGTTGAGAATACAGGGTTCAGATCATACATACAGGATGATAAATTTATTTAGAAAATTAGAGTTCAAATGTCATGATTATTTTCAAGGAAATTATATCATCCTTGTCTATCAAGCAAATACACAACCCATCTCAAAAAATGGAAAAATATAGTTTACAAACAAACTCTCATGGTCGATTCCAAGGACATACATGACCCATGTTACTAAAATATACTTCACACAAAATCAAACAAGATCACTTTTGAGGAAATATATGAACCATCTTATAAAAATAGAGACAAATATAGTTCACACATAAACTGCATCACTTGTGGTTCATCTGCCTCTTCAATGTCATTTTAGACCAAGAACCACAAATATAACATGCTGTGCGAATGCTTGTAACATCTCGTTGAATGAGACTTGTCTCTTCAGTACTTAAACAACTCACATTTACCTGAAATATGATTCGCGTATATAGTAAATAACTTGAAATGCAAAGGATGGAACAACCATGTAAAGGAAAATATAATAACTGAATTTCTTCAACCATATCATAATAAGATAAGGTGGTTTTGCCAAGGAACACGCCTAATAAAAAACAATTCAATTTAGCAAAAGCACTGTCACAAGATTAAAACACAAACTGCCATCCAGGTACCTGATACATTTGTTCCCTTTGGTGCTTTGTTTAGTTTATTTCACTTAAAATCATCTTAGTACCTATAAGACCAATTAACCTGTTAACACTTATTTTCTAGATTTTAACATGCTTTTTATCAGGGCTGCCACAAGGAAGTTGGTTTGATTAGCATACATGTTGTGTTTCATATGGTTAGCTATTCAACACAAGCAATCTATGAATCAGCTTTTGTACCAAACCTTGATATCTACCAACTGAAATAAGAACAACCAAAGTAGCTCGAAAAACATTTAGAATCTTAGTTTCAAAAAAAAGAAAGAAACTGAGCGTACATCCAGTAACCGGAACTCTGAGCGTTTACTAAAAAGTTATTGGCGGTTATATTTTAGAATGGTGATGCCTAGAATTTTCTTTAGAGGACTTGTTGAGCATATCTATATCTATATCTCTTATAAAGTTAATCCCCACTACAAGTCTATCTCAACATGCAAGCTATCCACATCATCCCCCACTAACAATCCACATCATCTCCACTAATAGCAATGTCATCCCGCTAACTTTCAACATCTTAATGCAAGCTATCAACATCATCTCCAATTAATTTCATTCCAAATTCTTTGCAATCTTGCAGTAACGCCTGGCGTATCTTCTAGTTCTTCAGTAAGGAGAAGCAAGAGTTTAAGGTAAAACAAACAAATGCAAAAGAAAAAGAGAACATCTCTTATAAAGTTAATCCCCACTACAATTCTAACTCAACATGCAAGCTATCCACATCATTCCCGACTAACTATCCACATACATCATCTCCACTAATAGCAATGCCATCCCACTAACTTTCAATATCTTAATGCAAGATATCAACATCATCTCTAACTAATCTCTAGAAAAAAGGTGCGACAACTAGGGTTTAAACCCTGGTGGGTAGTGTTCCACTGGACAGCCCTACCACTGGATCACAGGCCCATTCGCCCATCTCTAACTAATTTCATTATAAATTCTTCGTAATCTCACAGTAACGTCCGACATATCTTCTAGTTTTTCAGTAAGGAGAAGCAAGAGTTTAAGGTAAAACGAACAAATGCAAAAGAAAAAGAGAACACAACAAGAAAATAAAAAGAACCACCATGACCTACAAGGATGAAGGATGATCAATGGCAAATAAGCACCCGAGGTCCTTGTACCCTGCCATCATCCATGAGCTAGCATGGTGTAGGATGATTGGTGCCAAAGCGACCCACTGCCATCATCTTCTACAATGGCGGTCCTACAATTTACAAATCAATTTCTTAAGATATAAAAGGAAGGGGTTAAGATATGCACACTACCCGTCTCTAAAAATCAGCGATTTCTAGAGGTGGATATCTAGCTGTCTCTAGATATTGTTTTCCAAAATTTGCAAATTGGTAACCCAAGAGAGCCCACCAGCTAGCCCCGCACGGTCACAAGTCACAAGATTTTTCACGCGCGTAAATACGCGCGTGTCCGGCCACAGGGGTCATTTGGGATCAAACTCATGACCTTAGTCTCACTTGTTGGTTCCTTAATCACTTTGCCTCAAAGTCACTTATAAATATTCCTATTGTATTCACTTTAGTGAATATTGTAATGCATATTTGAGATCCTAAATGAATTCAAATTAAAAAAAATTGAATTGGAAAATTTTAGATCTCTTTGGTTTAGGTCATTTCTTCATCCAAGGTTATTTGAATTTTTTGTAAAAAATATGAATTTCAAAGTCATTATTTAAATAGAATTTTTGAGCCCTACATGATTTTGAACAAAAAGTATCAACTACTTACAATGTTTCATATCTCTTGGAGTACTGCAAATTTAGTTTACTTCATTTCTCCATCCGAGGAACTTTTAAAAATTCAAAAAAAAAAGATTTCAAAATCTAAAAACTTAAATCAGAATTTTCGGGCACTAAGTGATTTCAAATAAAAAGCGTAGTCAACTACAAAGTTGCGGACTCCTTCAAGTACTACAACTTTGGTTCATGCCGTTTCACCCTCTAAGGTCATTTAAAACTTTTTAGAATATTAAAAAAATGAAACAAAAGTTTGACCCTTAAATTATTTCAAATGAAAAAGTCAACAACTACAGAGTTGTAAATCTCTTCTAGCACTACTAAACTTTGGTATTTCATTGAACGAATTCTTTTGCAGAAGTTATGAATTTTACTATGCTCCACCTACTTTCAGAGGCAGATCAAAGTGCCAGCCACCTCTAGAAATGCAGAAACGACTAGTAAGCCCATCCGCCTCTAAATAAAATGACAATTTTTAGAGGTGGTTCGGCTTGCCGGCCGTCTTGAGAAATGATTTCTAGAGGCGGGCCAGCTCAGAAACCATTTCTAGAGGCGGATTTTAATTGTGGCACCTCCATGCAAAAAATGCTTCCATTGCTAAAATCGTTTCTATAGTGGGTACTCATGCTTACACAATATACGGAGTATAAACATATTACAAGAAAACACAAACCAACCACTCATTGTATAAGACTACTGTTGGATACACATTTTTCTTTGGCATTGGGATTGTCTATGCAGCATTATGTAATCACCCAATCTATTATTTGGAACCCAGTACCTTCAATTTGCGCATTCAGAGTTCCAACGCTGAAAACATGTGTGAGGCCATGCACATGCACATGTAAAAACACATCCTTTATACATACTGACACGTATACAGGCAGCGAATCGTACGTGATAACTAGATAGAGCAATAAAATTTGGAGTGTTTATACATGCAGTTTGGCATGCACGTACCTGCTGGGTTGGAAGGATTGCACAAACAGAGTCGTTATCAATTCCTGAGCTGGAGTTTCCCAAGCAAATTATCAGGTGAATCGTCATGATCGTCGTCCAGCTGGAGTTTGGGAAGGAAAAAAGAAGCTCCGGTGGTAAGTTATATAGTCAAAGCTGAGGTTTACATCAACTACTGAAAAAAAATTAATCCAGGCAGCTACCTCTGTATCAGTATGGTTAGATGAGGAGTCCGTTTCGTCAGTGATCGTTCTGATCAGTTGGATAGTCGGATGGTTACGATGAAGCTCGGCTGCATGTCTATAAGCTTCTTCCACTTTCTCCACCTCACACATGCTGGCACCCGCACAGTTGATGGAAACAACGGCTTTCTGAAGATTTCGGTATGACCGCAGATAGGCGATGACAAAAGCATCAGGTTTATCCTTCAACTGGACCACACGGCAATATAGTTTGATGTGTTGCTGAAGCTGAGAATTGCAAGGAGCAGAATTCAGTATACATACAGGTCAGTAAGCAGTACCCACGAACATATAATTAAGAGAACGTATCTTTTTAACAGAGTGGAAGAGACAGCCTCACCAGAGCCTCCCGGTGTTCATCAGATAAGATATTTTCTTCATATACTCGATCCATTTTTATGGTTGGACGGTTGGGATGATTTTCCACTGCACGCGTGACCATGGCCTCCACCTCCTGCACTTCTGTGGCAGTAGCACCCGAGCAGTCGACTTTGACGGTGACTTGCTCAAGTGAAAGGAGGTTATCCAGGCCCAAGTCAAGATCCTCAGTTACATCCTTTGTTGGGAACTGCTCCAACGGCATACCTTCTTGTACCCAACTCCAATACCCTACATAAACTCCAAACTGCAGCTCTTCAAGCCTAGGCATGGCGCCCATATGAAACTTGAGCGCTGTGTCCACACGGCAGAACCTCAGATTCCTGAAGCCGTCTGTACCAACAGTATACCCTGGAGGACAGCTGAAACCGACTAGATTGAGGTAGCTCAGCTCTAGGAATCTCGATAGGTTATCTAGGTCCTGAACTTCAATAGCATACACAAACACAAATAAGAAGCAGAGGCGTGGCAGCTGGGAGCGGTTGATCCACCCAGGCAGCCACGAGAAGACGATGTTTTGTATAAGCAGGCGTCGAAGCTGCCTAGGTGGCTCCCAGTCTTCCCACACAGTGGCTCCGTGCTGGGATAATCCTGCAGAAGAAAGTTCTAGTTCCTGGAGCTCCTGCAGAATGCACAGAGACTGCACCAGAGCTTTTTGCAAGCTCTCATCTAATTCCTCGGAAAAGGTGATCGTGACCACCCTCAGCCTTGTCAGCTTGCCAAGCTCTACGACAAGGTCCTCCGTGGCACTCCGGCCGACTACGGTCTTTAACCGTAGCTCCTCTAGGGATGTTAGGTTCCCCATCCTGTCAGCTGGGAACCTTTTGAACCCCATGGCTATCAGGCACATCAGCTGTGTAAGTGAACATACAGCCGGTGGTAGCTCGTCTAGCCCAATATCGACTAATACCAGTGCCTGTAGAGACTTCAGATGCCCGAGTTCCTTAAGAAGCTCATCAACAGCTGTGTAAGATATACCTAAGTACTTGAGATGCAACAACTTCCCTAGATGCTTTAAGCTGATCGGGGCATAGCATCTTTGTAAATGTAGCACACGACAAACTCTAAACCTATGAAGTTGGGCCATAATCTCAATCTTACTATCTTCAATGTTAAATGACCTTAACCCCTCTGGCATGTCCATGGTGTCTTCAAGGAAGCACTGCACATGGTGATTTCGAACAGCCAGCCGGCGTACCTTGTTATCCGTATGAGGCATGCTTGTTTTCTTCCCATTTCTTAAACTGTCTGGAGAAGCATGTTGATCTCTGTTGTTCAAAATAGTAACAAAGTTTTCAACGCCCGATAACTTACAGATGAGATCAAACACAATATCATGAATACGGAAATATTGTGTGAAATGATCGTCCACCGGTTGGATCATGCTTCTATTGACAAGCTCCTTGAAGTATCTTTCTCCAACTTCAAATAGGCTACCCTCCTTTTTCTCAAGATGGACAAAACCTTCACCTATCCACATCCAAATCACACTCTTTGTATCACGGATAGAGTCTTCAGTAAGTATGCTTAGATGCAGTAGACATGGCTTCAGATAAGAAGGTAGATCATAGTAGCTATATGAGAGTATCTTTGTTGTATTGTCTCCATTCCCAAAACCAATTGAGTCATAAACCTTTGACCAGTCCTCGTACGGTCTTTCAACCAATAAACTAGCTATTGCAATGATAGCCAATGGTATGCCGCCACATTTATATATGATTTTACTAGACAATTCACCTGATACTCCATCAAGACTTTTTCCTTCCGGGCTCTGTATTCTTTTGTAGAATAATTTCTCAGAGTTTCCATCAGAAAGAGGTTTTAGTTTGTAAACCTCTCCTGCTTTTGTGGCAACCTCAAAATTACGAGTAGTCATGATGATTCTACTTCCACAATTATTGTCCGTTAAGGCATATCTAATCACGTCCCATGATCTAACATCCCATATGTCATCAACAACGATGAAGTACCTATAATTGACACAAGAATGTAGAACTATGAATAATTTGGCAAATCTGTATAGAGTATCCAAATAAACTAGAGGCACGATAACATCAACATGATTCTAGCAAGGAAAAATTGCGACGCACTCCAAGGGAGAGGAATATTTGTTAATCAATTTAATTTGTGCTACAACTTAAAGATCCAATCTATAAATTTTGGAAATTCCATAGTTTTTTTTCTAAATGTTTGGCAGCAAATTCGATTTACATTTCAACAAAACTGAAATTTTTCATAACTGATTGCACCGAGCAAACTCAATGCCCAGGCCTAGGGCTTAGTGTATAGGCCTAGGGCTTAGTGTACAATAGGAATATATAAACTGCTCAAGCTTTGCAAAAGAAAAAGGACACTGAACTAAACTGAACAGAGAAAGTGACATGGACATACCTCTTGTGCTGTAAGAATTTATGCAGCTCGTTGGAGAATCGCTCTTCATCCCATCTTGACATGTCCAGTTGGCTATACTTTTCATCTAGATCCACTAGCATCTTCTCAAATGCCCTAGTCAGACTAGAAGTCCTACCAACAGAAATAAAAGCAGAACAACCGAATTGCTTCTTAAGCATATCATGTATTGTTTTGGCTAGAGTAGTTTTACCCAATCCTCCAACCCCAACTATAGACACTATCTTCTGGCTCTGCTCAAACACATGAGCATAAGCATCATCTTTGGTCCTTATAGACAACATCCTTATGACTTTGTCCCTTGACTCCTCGATGCCAACCAGATCTGACTCTTTCTTGTAGAGATTGAGGACACGGGGGTCGATGCCGGTGCTCGCGGCAAGATCAGCTCCTGCGCCTCTAACTGTGTACTTGGCACAGAGCTCAGCCAGCTCGTTGGAGAGTTTCTTGATGTCTTTAATCTTATCAGAGATCTCACGGCGATGCTTGACCTTCTTCACCGCAGCAGTGGTCTTGCCAAGGATCTTCTTGAAGACGTTGGCGTCGGTGGCGTCAGCTGCACACTCTCCGCCGGCCACACGTAGGACAAAGTCATCAACAGCATCCTCCATGTCATATGACAGCTCCCGGACCTGGCGTGCCCAGAACTTGTCCAAATTACTGAGTTGCTCCGGTGGAATCCGAGACGAGTCCTCCAGGGAGGCTTTCATCGCCACAAGCTCCCTGGAGAGCGACTCGATGTCAGGCTTGAGGCCCTTCTGCATGACGTACTCCGCCATGAGCAGGTTGCCCAGCTTGGGGGCCAGGCTGGCCATGGCCCCCAAGGCGAGATCCATGGTTAAGCTCGATCTGGATCACACTCGCTCTGCGTTTGGCTTGCTTTCTTGGTAGTAGCATACATGCTAGTTGGGTGCAGGGGAACAAATGGTGGGATGCTGTGTGGGTGTGGGGAGAGCCATTAGAGGCGCACTGCTCATTTTATTACTTGGAGCAGCTTCCAATGGCAATGGGCGGCGACTTGACTTGGCTAGCTGAGTGTGCATAGAGAGAACGTGCTTATCTTAATTTGGAGCGGACCGGAGAGGCCCACCTGTACTGGCATACTGTGGTTGGTATTATTGCGTGGGCCTGGCGGACGACCATGCATGTGAGGCGTCACAAAGTAAGTATCCGTATTGCATTTTAAGGAGTCGACGAATTTTAATTTATTAGATTTGTAAAAAAATAATATAGAAATGTATATCTCAAAATAAGTTTACTATAAAAATATATGGTATGAATAACCTAATGATATTTATTTAATACTATAAATATTATTCCTTTTATGTATTCCAAAATTGCAAATATACATCTTTTATGCAGGCTATTTTGAGGGAAACATATTCGCTGCGGTTTTGCGCACAGCTACAGTATGATGATGAAACAAAGGAGTCTTTCCGGTTAGTGAGCAGAAAATTAGAGACCACTACGCTCGAGTTGTTCTTCTCATGAATGGAAATTTAATAATAGACTCGGTCGTGTATAATTTTTTGCATTTCTGGCGCCTATCCTTCCATTCTCGTCGCGGTCGTGGCCTTGCCAAGGATCTTCCTGAAGACGCCGGCGTCGGTGGCAGTTGCAGAGTTTCCGCCGGCCACGCGCAGAATGACAGCGTCCTCCATGTCATACGACAGCTCCCGGACCTGCAGTGCCCAGAGCTTTTCCACCTCACTGAGCTGGTCCGATGGTACCCGAGACGAGTCCTCCTGGGAGGCTTTCATCATCACAAGCTCTCTGGAGAGGGACTCGATGTCAGGCTTCAGGCCCTTCCGGACGACGTACTCTGCATGAGAAGGTCGCCCAGCTTGGGGGCCAAGCCGGCCATGGCCCGCAAGGCGAGCTCCATGGTTAAGCTCATCGATCTCGGTCACACTCGATCTTTGTTTGTCTTGCTTGCTTGGTTGAAGATATGCGTTGGTTGCAGGACACCTAATGGCGAGACGCTATCTTTTTTCTGGGTTCGTTGGGAGTGCGATAATTAGAGATCCAGATTATCGACGGACAAATAATCCGACGCGGAAATTTGCCACGACTAGTCACATCATGCAGAAAAATATCTTGCGACCTAGGCCTTGTTTAGTTCCCCTCAAAATTCTAAGTTTTTTCACTCTCTCCATTACATCAACTTTTAGCCGCTTGCATGGAGTATTAAATGTAGGTAAAAAAATAACTAATTACACAGTTTAGTTGGAAATCACGAGATGAATCTTTTGAGCCTAGTTGGTCCACGATTAGACAATATTTACCAAATAAGACGAAAATGGTACTATTTATCAGTTTGAAATTTTTTCCAATCTAAACATGGCCCAGTCATGATGCGACATGTGCAGAAAAAATCCACAGCGCGCGGCGTGCTATCTACGCAGGAAGAGTGACGTCACTTTCACAATGACTTGTGCAATGACGTAGGCAACGAAAAAGAGATTTTGTTTCCTTGAAACGAGCATCACTCTCACGACAGGTCTGTATTTGAATTTGTTTGCACCATTCACCATTGTGTTCCTTGCGTTGGGATACACAAAACAAGATATCTACAGTATTTGGCATGTTTTAAGACTGTTTTATCCTAAGGGACTCACTCTTTATTCGTGGCTTCGACCGTAGCGACTAAGGGGAAAAAACTCCGTCAAGCACAGGTATGTGGCCGACTCATCTCACGAAGCTATGATGCCGCTGTGTATGGGTGGAGCAGGGGTTCGGAGGTTTTCTCGATCTGCGTGAGAAGATCTTCTTCTTAAGCCAGAATATCCGGGGCTTGTCTAACCACTAAGGATCGAGTTTTAAGACTGTTTTATACTATGTCCAATTTATGTTAAAAATAGTTCATCAACCCATACTCTCGCACCGGCTAGAAACTTGCGGTCTTGGATTAGCCATCACTGATGTCCGTTTCATAAATGTTTGCAAAATACTATCAAGTTTCCATCTTCTTAAATCTTAATTCCCTCTTTTTTCTTATGGTTTAAAAATACTATGAAGCTGAGTTCAGTTTACAAGCTAAATTCATGTTCTTATAGGTTTACAAATCTTAAGCAATTATGGACCTTGGGAATGAATGAAAATGCTCTAACCTGAGCGTCCAGACGTTGGACGCTGCACCCACTCTCTGTGCCACCCACGCCGCGCCCACCCGGCCTCTGCGCCACAGCCGCCCGTGCCGCCCCCACCTAGCCCTCTATGTGCCGTCGTCCAGCTCCGCATTGCCAGCGAGCTCACCAGCGACCTCCACGCACCACCCACCCGCCCTCTGCGCACACCTCCGCCCGTGCTGCCCCCACACCTACCCTCTGTGCGCCGCCGACCAGCTCCGCATTGCCGGCAAGCTCCGTGCCGCCGGCGAGCACAGCTGTGACCTACATGCGCCGACGAGCCTCCATTGCAAAGCAGCAAGGAGATGTTCGTGTGCGAAAGAGCATGTTGCAAACATATGTTCAAGTGTTTCTGGTGTTTCAGAGGTATGTTACTAGCGTTTTATATCGATGTTACAAAAATAGATCGGGATGTTGCACATGTTGCAATAACAAAATACGCATGCTGCAAGCCTATGTTCAAGTGTTTCAGACGTATGTTACAAATGTTTCATCTGGATGTTTTAAAAATAGTGTCGGTGTTCGGACCGAGGGGGGTCCTAAACCAACGAGTAAATGCTGCGTGACTCTTTCCTGGATGGTGATGCAAGGAGAACACACGGGGGTTTATCCTGGTTCGGGCAAAAGATGGCCCTACGTCCAGCGGGGAAGAGAGATTTGTATTTCCTTGCACCGGGGTGCTCGTGTAGGGGTTACAAGCAGGCGAGAGAGGGTGTCGAGCCCCAAGTCTCAAAGAGAAAAAAGGAGAAAGGTGGTTGCTTGAGATGTTGATCTCTGGCTTTCGTTGTTCGATCGGGTGGTGGGTTGTTTCGTCCTTCCGTCGTTCGGTCTCTTTTTTCCCCCCGTCCTCCCGTTGTCCCGTTCTCCTCCCTTTTTTATAGGGCGAGAGGTGCTCAAGTCGAGGGGAGGCCTGAGGTGATGCTTTGTCGATTCCTGTAGAGTTGACTTGTAGCGACGTGCTTCAGGGATGGCTGGCCATCCCTGGGTACCCTGACGTTGTGGGAGATAAGATGGCGAAATGACCCAGAGCGCCACGCCATACCGTCCTCTGGACTGAGTCGAGCATCGAGGCTGGGTCGAGGCCGGGTCGAGGCCGGATGGATAAGGCCGAATCCCCGATATCGCGGAGAACGGGCCTTGTCTTATCCTCCCTCGAGGGTGATTGATGGTGAATAGTGCGCGGTAGGGTGGATACAGTGACGGCTTTTACCTCCCATCACGGGATGGGCGGTAAAATAGTGAGACTTGACGTTGGTATTGTTCCCACGTTGTCCCATGCCGTAGCCATGCCGGTAGGTGGTGGTAGGTAACCGCATTGAATGCTATGTCTTTTGTCCTGGGTAGATGAAGAAAGGGTGTCGAGGGGCCGGAGCGCGGTCGAGGCGCCCCGTCGAGCGGGCCTCGTACGAGTCGGAGCCGGGACGCGGTCGAGGCGCCCCGTCGAGCGGGCCTCGTACGAGTCGGAGCCGGGACGCGGTCGAGGCGCCCCGTCGAGCGGGCCTCGTACGAGTCGGAGCCGGGACGTGGTCGAGGCGCCCCGTCGAGCGGGCCTCGTACGAGTCGGAGCCGGAGCGCGGTCGAGGCGCCCCGTCGAGCGGGCCTCGTACGAGTCGGAGCCGGGGCGCGGTCGAGGCACCCCGTCGAGCGGGCTATCTTTTCTACTGGTTTCAGTTTTTGTTAGTGTTTAGGCGATAGCTGTGGTACCCCGTACTGTGGGTACCGACAGTAGCCCCCGAGCCTTTGGGTGAGTGTGTGATCACTCTCCCAGAGGTTGGTCAGAATTGGAGTCGTAGCGTCGTGGTTCTTCCGGTGGGGGCGCGCGAGCGCACCCGCCGGGTGTAGCCCCGAGGCCTCGGTGGAGTGTGGAGACTCCTCCGAGGTCTTGTTCGCGTTCGATTGGGGACATTTCGTTGCGGTCAAGCCCCCGAGCCTCGTGCGCGCGAGGTCGATCAGGGTCCCGGCCGTCTTTCGCTGTGCGACCCTCACGCTCCTTTTTCGGAAAAAGGAGGAGGGGTGGAGAATGTCGTACTACCCTCGTTTGGGCCCGAGTTACGACGATCTCCGGTGAGCTGCTAGCGGGGGAATTCGAGTGAGAACCCGTGCCCCGTTTGTTAGGGGTCGGCTAGTGGCCCGGAGGCGCCCTCAAAAATGCCAAGAAGTGGTCATGTGGATCTCGATTCCCTTCGACAGGATTCGAGGGCTCGATGCCTCCCCGGAGGGATTCCTACCACAACCTTCTCCTTCGGCCTCGAATACGTCCTGGGGTGCCTTGAGAGCGTGGCTCGAGCCCTTGGCCATGTACGGGCGCACCCTGGGTCGTCCCTAACTCTGTTGCTCGAGGGCAGCTGTCGAACCCCGTTCGAGGGCCAGCTTTCGTTCCCTCGAGACTTATTGCGGGCTTCGCACCCATTTTTGCGGTCGGGACCCCGAGCCTCGCACGCACGAGGTCGATCAGAGTCCCGGCCGTCTTTCGCGACCCTCACGCTCCTTTTTCGAAAAAAGGAGGAGGGGTGGAGAATGTCGCACTACCCTCGTTTGGGCCCGAGTTACGACGATCTCCGGTGAGCTGCTAGCGGGGGAATTCGAGTGAGAACCCGTGCCCCGTTCGTTCGGGGTCGGCTAGTGGCCCGGAGGCGCCCTCAAAAATGCCAAGAAGTGGTCGTGTGGATCTCGATTCCCTTCGACAGGATTCGAGGGCTCGATGCCTCCCCCGGAGGGATTCCTACCACAACCTTCTCCTTCGGCTCGAATACGTCCTGGGGTGCCTCGAGAGCGTGGCTCGAGCCCTTGGCCATGTACGGGCGCACCCTGGGTCGTCCCTAACTCTGTTGCTCGAGGGCAGCTGTCGAACCCCGTTCGAGGGCCAGCTTTCGTTCCCTCGAGACTTATTGCGGGCTTCGCACCCATTTTTGCGGTCGGGACCCCGAGCCTCGCACGCACGAGGTCGATCAGAGTCCCGGCCGTCTTTCGCGACCCTCACGCTCCTTTTTCGAAAAAAGGAGGAGGGGTGGAGAATGTCGTACTACCCTCGTTTGGGCCCGAGTTACGACGATCTCCGGTGAGCTGCTAGCGGGGGAATTCGAGTGAGAACCCGTGCCCCGTTCGTTAGGGGTCGGCTAGTGGCCCGGAGGCGCCCTCAAAAATGCCAAGAAGTGGTCGTGTGGATCTCGATTCCCTTCGACAGGATTCGAGGGCTCGATGCCTCCCCCGGAGGGATTCCTACCACAACCTTCTCCTTCGGCCTCGAATACGTCCTGGGGTGCCTCGAGAGCGTGGCTCGAGCCCTTGGCCATGTACGGGCGCACCCTGGGTCGTCCCTAACTCTGTTGCTCGAGGGCAGCTGTCGAACCCCGTTCGAGGGCCAGCTTTCGTTCCCTCGAGACTTATTGCGGGCTTCGCACCCATTTTTGCGGTCGGGACCCGAGCCTCGCACGCACGAGGTCGATCAGAGTCCCGGCCGTCTTTCGCGACCCTCACGCTCCTTTTTCGAAAAAAGGAGGAGGGGTGGAGAATGTCGCACTACCCTCGTTTGGGCCCGAGTTACGACGATCTCCGGTGAGCTGCTAGCGGGGGAATTCGAGTGAGAACCCGTGCCCCGTTCGTTAGGGGTCGGCTAGTGGCCCGGAGGCGCCCTCAAAAATGCCAAGAAGTGGTCGTGTGGATCTCGATTCCCTTCGACAGGATTCGAGGGCTCGATGCCTCCCCCGGAGGGATTCCTACCACAACCTTCTCCTTCGGCCTCGAATACGTCCTGGGGTGCCTCGAGAGCGTGGCTCGAGCCCTTGGCCATGTACGGGCGCACCCTGGGTCGTCCCTAACTCTGTTGCTCGAGGGCAGCTGTCGAACCCCGTTCGAGGGCCAGCTTTCGTTCCCTCGAGACTTGTTGCGGGTTTCGCACCCTTTTAAGACATACCTGGAGATATTTCGTTGTCCGGGCGCGTTTTTTCGAGAGGCGAGAATGGCGCGTTATCGGCGTATGGTTACGGCGTGGGGAGCGGCCACGTGCTCAGTTCCTGCGAGATATAAGGAAACGGTTAGGCGAGCGGTTTTATCGCGAGAAACTGCTCCTTACTTTTCGCGCGGCCGTTGGGCTTCCGTCCGAGCGTATAAAGCTAAGGCCTTGGGGTCCTCGTTCCCCACCGATTACTTGCATCCCTGCAATCCTTTGCCCTAGACATCCCTGCCACATTGCGTTCTCCGCCCGTCTTGCCGCAGCCACCGCATCCTTTTCCCCATCGCCTTCCGGCGACATCGATGGCAGGAAAGAGCCAGATCCTTCCCGCCGACGACTGGGCCGCCTCCTCGGTGACGGAGAGGAGGTTGGAGGAGTTGGTCGAGGACGGGCTGTTGCGGCCGAGGACGAACTCGGCGCGGCCGGAGTGGGTGGCACCGCCCCCGCCCACCAGGAGCCAGTGCCCCCCGAAGGGTACGTGGTGAGCTTCGTCAGCTTTCATGAGCGGGGGTTCGGCGTGCCGGCATCGGTCTTCATGCGTGCGCTCCTCCACTATTACCGGTGGAGCTTCACCACCTTTCCCCCAACGCCGTAGCGCAGGCCGCCATCTTTGCGGCGGTCTGCGAGGGCTACCTTGGGGTGGAGCCACAGTGGAACTTGTGGCTTCACCTTTTCAAGGCCGAGCTCTTTGCCAAGAGGGCAGGGGAGAAAGGCGTTCTGTCCGCGCCCGAGTGGGGAGCTGCGTGCTGCAAGTGAGATCGGGTCGGACGGATCTATACATCCCGGCCCGACTCATCTCCTCGAACAGTGGGTGGCACGAGGTTGGTTCTATCTCCGCAATGATGAAAATCAGTTGCCGAGGTACACCGCCGCGTGCTGACCGCTCGAGAAGAGCACTGGTCGTACGGAGTGCCCGAGGCCGAGAAGACGCGCTTGGATCCGCTGCTGGCGGCGCTGCAGCAGCTTCGCTTCGGGGCTGACGGCTGCGGCGGTGGCAGCGGGCTTCCATCGCCGTAGAGTGATGCCGTTGTGCAGCGTCGTCTCCGCCTGGACCAGATGACTCCGGAGGCGAACCTGGAGGGCACCCGGATGTCCCACGAATCCCTCACCTTGAGGAGGTTCTCCGGCGGGCTCGCCGGATGGTCGGGAACTTCAAGGCGGAGGAAGCAATCGGGTTCCCATGAGCCTACCGAAGGGTGCGAATCCGTGGTACGTATCCGGGGCTGAGGTATTGCTATTTTCGTTTATCTGTGGATTTCGCTGATGTGGTCGAGGCCGGCGTGTAGGATTTGTCGGCGTTGCGGGAAACGCGCCACCAGTCCCGGAGGACCGGCCCGCCCGGGAGGCTCGACGCCTGCATGCCTCCCAGAAGAAGCAGGTCAAGGAGACGGCCAGAAGCGGGCGATCCGAAGGCAGAGAGGCGGAGGCGTTGAAGAGGCGCCGGCGCCAGCAGACCATCGACGGAGTGCCGCTGTCGCCTTCGCTTCCGAGACAGTCTCGGGGGAGGACGACGGCAGCAGCGATGAAGATGAAGATGCCCTGTCGCGGTACGAGATTGCGACCAGGCTTGGGGATCTCCCCGACATTCGCCCCTGCTGGAGCCCATCGGGGGGGATCCTCCTCGGTCGTCGTGGTCGAGGAGGTCGAGGGGAAGAAGGTGGAGAAGGGATCTGGCCCCTCGAGGGGAGGGGCCATTTCACCCCGGACCCGGCGAGAGGGGTCGTCGGGACGTCCGCACCAGCCGGGGCCTCGCAAGCTCCGGCAAGGGGGAGACGGTAGTACCGCGTCGTCGTCAGCGGCGGCGCCGGTAGGAGTAAGGACTCGAGGCCAGCTGGCCTCGGGAGCACAAAGGGCGCAGGGCGGTGCGTCGGCCGAGCCCCAGGAGCGTTCGGCCGCTGGTGAGGCCGCCGAGAGGCCTCCAGCGGACGTCCCGGGAGGCTCGCCGCGCGGGGTCGAGGTACTTGGTGCGATTTCCGGGTAAGTATCTCGGCTTGGTTGTCCTGCCTTTCCTAAAGTCGCGGCCGACAATTCTTCTCACTTCGCAGGCTGAAGCGGAAGGCGGAGCCGATGGGGCCTACCCCTGTGAAGTCGGCTGCGAGCCGGCGCCGTTGTCCTCAACCGGAGGCGGAGCAGGACGCGGCCTGGGTTCGTCAGGGTTCGAGGCGCGAAAGGGCGCCTGCGACAACGGCAGGGGTCAGCCGACGCCGCGGCGGCTGCCGCCCGGAGCCTGCCGTCGAGGGGTCCGAACTGGTAAAGGGGCGGCGCTTGACGTAGTCGAGGCGGAGCCCAGGCCGTTGGGGACGGCCGAGGCCTGCCGTTGCCGTCGCGACGAGCGAGGCACCCGTCCCGACGCGGAGCGGGCGGGGGCTGACGTGACCATGGAGGAGGTCGCGTCGGCGTCAGGGCAAGAGACGGTCCTGGCGAAGGGGTCGCAGGCGCGACAAGGCCCGTTGGCAGGGCCAGCGGGCATGGTGGAGATCGGGGCGGTCGAGCCCCTATCCGAGCACCCGAAGAAGAGGCGCCGGCTCCGGCGGTGCCGACGGTCGAGGCGAGGGTACCGAAGCCGTCGTCGGTCGAGGTGCGCGGCTCCGGTGGTGCCGCGGTCGTAAGCGCCCGCCCTCACGCTTCCCCGACAACCTCCCCCTGGACAAGGGAAAGCAAACGATAGGGGTCGAGGGTGGTGAGGGCGCGAACCAGGCGGTGTCGCGACGGCTGTAGGAGAGGTGGATACCGCGGCGAGCCGGTCCTCCGCGGGACCGGGAGAACGCCCGGCCGGGGTCGTCCTCCCTCGTGGCCCGACATCGCCGCGCTGGCGATAGCGGCGGGTCGAGGCGGAGCTGCCAGAAGTGGGGGGGCCGTCCCTTGAGTTTAGGACGCTACGAACCCCGACGCCGAGCCCGTCTTTGTCCTTAGCGACAAAGACGAAGTGCAC
>CM036212.1:7586845-7693082 GCA_020631735.1 Saccharum officinarum | reverse complement strand
TGCGAGAAAGCACTGGTCGTACGGAGTGCCCGAGGCCGAGAAGACGCGCTTGGATCCGCTGCTGGCGGCGCTGCAGCAGCTTCGCCTTCGGGCCTGACGGCTGCGGCGGTGGCAGCGGGCTTCCATCGCCGTAGAGTGATGCCGTTGTGCCAGCGTCGTCTCCGCCTGGACCAGATGAACTCCGGAGGCGAACCTGGAGGGCACCCGGAATGTCCCACGAATCCCTCACCCCTTGAGGAGGTTCTCCGGCGGGGCTCGCCGGAATGGTCGGAACTTCAAGGCGGAGGAAGCCAATCGGGTTCCCATGAGGCCTACCGAAGGGTGCGAATCCGTGGTACGTATCCCGGGGCTGAGGTAATTGCTATTTTTCGTTTATCTGTGGATTTCGCTGATGTGGTCGAGGCCGGCGTTAGGATTTGTCGCGTTGCGGGAAACGCGCCCACCAGTCCCGGAGGACCGCCCGCCCGGGAGGGCTCGACGCCTGCATGCCTCCCAGAAGAAGCAGGTCAAGGAGACGGCCAAGAAGCGGGCGATCCGCAAGGCCAGAGAGGCGGAGGCGTTGAAGAGGCGCCGGCGCCAAGCAGACCATCGACGGAGTGCCGCTGTCGCGCTTCGCCTTCCGAGACAGTCTCGGGGAGGACGACGGCAAGCAGCCGATGAAGATGAAGATGCCCTGTCGCGGTACGAGATTGCGACCAGGCTTGGGGATCTCCCCGACATTCGCCCCCTGCTGGAGCCCATCGGGGGGGGATCCTCCTCCGGTCGTCGTGGTCGAGGAGGTCGAGGGAAGAAGGTGGAGAAGGATCTGGCCCCTCGAGGGGAGGGGCCATTTCACCCCGGACCCGGCGAGAGGGGGTCGTCGGGGACGTCCGCCAGCCGGGGCCTCGCAAGCTCCGGCAAGGGCGGAGACGGTAGTACCGGCGTCGTCGTCAGCGGCGGCGCCGGTAGGAGTAAGGACTCGAGGCCAGCTGGCCTCGGAGCAGCACAAAGGGCGCAGGGCGGTGCGTCGGCCGGAGCCCCCAGGAGCGTTCGGCCCGCTGGTGAGGCCGCCGAGAGGCCTCCAGCGGACGTCCCGGGAGGCTCGAGCCGCGCGGGGTCGAGGTACTTGGTGCCGATTTCCGGGTAAGTATCTCGGCTTGGTTGTCCTGCCTTTCCTAAAGTCCGTCGGCCGACAATTCTTCTCACTTCGCAGGCTGAAGCGGAAGGCGGAGCGATGGGGCCCTACCCCTGTGAAGTCGCTGCGAGCCGGCGCCGTTGTCCTCAACCGGACGGCGGAGCAGGACGCGGCCTGGGTTCGTCAGGTCGAGGCCGCGAAAGGGCGCCTGCGACAACGGCAGGGGTCAGCCGACGCCGCGGCGGCTGCCGGCCCGGAGCCTGCCGTCGAGGGTCCGAACTGGTAAAGGCGGCGGCGCTTGACGTAGTCGAGGCGGAGCCCAGGCCGTTGGGGACGGCCGAGGCTGCCGTTGCCGTCGCGACGAGCGAGGCACCCGTCCGCGACGCGGAGCGGGCGGGGGCTGACGTGACCATGGAGGAGGTCGCGTCGGCGTCAGGGCAAGAGACGGTCCTGGCGAAGGGGTCGCAGGCGCGACAAGGCCCGTTGGCAGGGCCAGCGGGCATGGTGGAGATCGGGGCGGTCGAGCCCCTATCCGGAGCACCCGAAGAAGAGGCGCCGGCTCCGGCGGTGCCGACGGTCGAGGCGAGGGTACCGAAGCCGTCGTCGGTCGAGGTGCCGGCTCCGGTGGTGCCGGCGGTCGTAAGCGCCCGCCCTCACGCTTCCCTCGACAACCTCCCCCTGGACAAGGGAAAGCAAACGATAGGGGTCGAGGGTGGTGAGGCGCGAACCAGGCCGGTGTCGCGACGGCTGTAGGAGAGGTGGATACGCGGGCGAGGCCGGTCCTTCCGCGGGACCGGGAGACGCCCCGGCCGGGTCGTCCTCCTCGTGGCCCGACATCGCCGCGCTGGCGATAGCGCGGGTCGAGGCGGAGCTGCCGAAGTGGGGGGGGCCGTCCCCTTGAGTTTAGGGACGCTACGAACCCCGACGCCGAGCCCGTCTTTGTCCTTAGCGACAAAGACGAAGTGCACCGATGGGAGTACCTCGAGGGCGTCCGCCAGCATCTCGACCGGTTGCTTCGAGTGGCGTCCGGCGCTGTGCGGAGTATGGGGGATGCCACCGAGGTATGATCGACCCGTCGGCTCGCTTGATAGGCTGTTTTTTCTTCGGATTTGTGACCTTTTTCGAATTGCGTTCAGGAGCTGAAGGAGTACTCCCGCCGCAAGTCACTCTTCATCCGTGACGAGAGTGGTGTGTGGGGCGCGCTGTCCCGGCAACGGGTTCTGGTCGAGGAGGCCCAGAAACGGCTATCCGATCGGAACGCCGAGATGGCTGAACTGCGCGTCGCATACGCCACATTGAAGGAAGAGGCGGCGCAGGCATGGGCGGCCGAGGCCGTGATGCGCACAAGCCTGGACAAGGCTCGGGAGGAGGCTACCCAAGCGCGCAGGGACCTCGAGCCCTTGTCTGCGCGGGTGAAAGAGCTTGAGGAGGATGTCTCCCAGGTCAGTCTTCAGCGCGACGTCTTCCATGCCGAGGTCACGACGCTGCAGGGAGCCGTCCAAAAGAAGGACGCAGCTCTCGAGTCTGCTCGGCAGGAGGTTGAGGCGCTAAAGACGGCCATCCGTGACAAGGACAACGCCTTCCTGGGGCTCGAGCGAACATGTGGGGGGCTCCGCGACGAGGTCGTGGGCTTGCAGACCCACGTCGAGGGTAAGTATGGTTGTTACAGTCACGACGTTGAAGGCCCCGCGTTGGGCACTAACTTGTTTATCGTGTTTCAGAGCTGGAGAGAGAGAACCGAGAGGCGCAATCGTGCGCCAACTCCTTCCAGAGCCTCTTCGAAGCCGAGGTCCGGAGGACCCAACTTCTCCAGGGCGTGATCACCATTGTGTGCGACGGCCTAGGGGTCGAGCCCGACACCGACACCGGGGAAGATGTTCCAGGGAACTCCTTCGTCCGGCGGATGGTGGCGCTGGGCCGCCTTGCCCGGGAGAAGATACGGAACGGCCTCCATCACGGCGTGAAGAGGGCGCTGGCCGTCGTCCGTTCGGGGTTTGTGTTTGACATGAGGCTCGTTGCCGATGGCTTCATCACAGACCCCGATCGGACGGACGAGGAGAACGAGGACGCCTGCGTGGAGCTGATCGAAGCCGCCGAAGAGCCTGGGAGTCGTCTGGCCTCGCTTTTTGAAGCCGAGGTGGTTCCGCCTGCCGACGACGAAGGCCTGTGAGCCAAATCTGGGCATGAAGGCCCATGTAATAAGTTAGTATTTCGAATTTTGATTGCGGTGGCCGCGGAGGCCTAAAAGACTCGAAACATAAACCGGTTCGCGGGTGATTTAGTTTTACTCGAGCTTTTCTTCCCTTTATCGCATGGATCGTGTTCTCGCGTGATTTACCTAGCGCGCAGCTACATCCTTTGGCGTAAGGGAGCGAGTGGAGGTACCGTAGCCTCGGAGGCGTAAGTGATCTCGCGGCTCGACTGCCCTCGAGCTTCAGGGTGATGTTGCGGCCTAGTAAATCGTGTGAGAGCCTGATCTAAGCGACAGAGGGTATGTTCTTTTTTAACTTTAGGAATCGTTGTTTAGATCTTCTCAGCGTGAAGGCGTACCTCTAAAAGGCGCAAGGGTCGAGTGGAGGTACCGTAGCCCCGGAGGCGTAGGTGATGCTCCAGGCTCGAGAGCCCTTTCGAACCTTAGGGTGCTCTTTCAGCGAAGTCGATCTAAGAAACGGTTCTTAAATTTAAAAAAGAGCACAAGTTTTTTCGGTTTTTCGGGGACCGGGGGTTCCCCCCTTGCCAGCCCCCGAGGGAGGGTCGACGCTGGGGTGCAGGGTCGATCCTTCCTCATTACGAAACGAGAAATTTTGAACATCGCTGTATTCTTTATTGACGAAAAAGGAAATACAGAGCCTCGAGGCTTTTCAGGGAAAGAAGCGACGTAGCTGTTCAATGTTCCAAGCGTTGTGAGGATTTCGCCCTTCTCGTTGGATAGCTTGTAGGTGCCCGGCTTTAGTACTTCTGCGATGATGTACGGCCCTTCCCATGGTGGTGTGAGCTTGTGCCGTCCCTTGGTGTTCTGGTTCCACCGTAGCACCAAGTCACCAACGTTGAGGTCACGCTTGCGGACGTATCTGTCGTGGTAGCGTCGGAGACCCTGCTGGTACCTGGCAGAATGCAACAGAGCCACATCTCGGGCTTCCTCGAGCTGGTCGAGGGCGTCCTGCCTTGTGGCGTCGTTGTGTACTTCGTTGTATGCCTTCAACCTTGGGGACCCGTATTCTATATCGGTTGGTAGCATAGCCTCAGACCCGTAGACTAAGAAGAACGGAGTGAACCCCGTGGCTCGACTCGGCGTTGTTCTTAGGCTCCACAGGACCGAGGGTAGCTCGGCAGCCCATCTTTTGCCATGTTTGTTTAGTTTGTCAAAGATTCTAGGCTTAAGGCCTTGTAGAACCATGCCGTTGGCACGTTCCACTTGCCCGTTTGTTTTTGGATGAGCCACGGCCGACCAGAGCACACGGATGTGGTGGTTGTCGCAGAAATCCAAAAACTTCTTGCCAGTGAACTGGGTGCCATTGTCCGTGATGATACAGTTGGGGACCCCAAAGCGATGAACAATGTTAGTGAAGAAGAGTACAGCTTGTTCGGACCTGATGCTGGTGATAGGGCGGGCCTCGATCCACTTGGAGAATTTGTCGATTGCGACGAGCAAGTGGGTGAAGCCGCCGGTCGTCCTTTTCAGTGGTCCGACAAGGTCGAGCCCCCAAACGGCGAACGGCCATGTGATGGGGATAGTCTGCAGGGCATGTGCCGGAAGATGAGTCTGTCTCGCATAGTACTGACAACCCTCGCAGGAGCGTACTAGCTTGACAGCGTCGGAGACCGCGGTCGGCCAATAGAATCCTTGTCGAAAGGCGTTTCCGACAAGGGTTCGAGGCGCAGCGTGGTGACCGCAAGCCCCGAGTGAATATCGCCGAGCAGATTTCTGCCTTGCTCTTTCGTGATGCAACGCTGGAGGATACCGGTAGGGCTACGACGGTAGAGCTCCCTGCTGTCGCTCATGATCACAAAAGTTTTGGCCCGACGTGCGATCCGTCGAGCCTCAGTCCTATCCGAGGGGAGGTCGCCCTGGATGAGATAGTCGAGGTACGGGACGCGCCAATCAGGCTCGAGGTCAGGCGGTGACGTCGAGTCTTCCACCTGCATGGCTTCAGCCCCGGTCGAGGGGGCTTCTGCCTCAGGTGGAAGGTCGATCGACGCCTCGTCGACCCCCCCGTCTGGCCTGAGGTCGACGGATGGGCGCTGAAGATCTCTCGCGAAGACGTCCGGTGGAACCGTGGCTCGACCGGACGCGATTTTTGCTAATTCATCAGCGGCCTCATTATACCTGCGTGCGATGTGGTTGAGCTCGAGGCCGTGAAACTTGTCCTCGAGGCGCCGTACTTCCTGGCAGTAGGCCTCCATCTTGGGGTCGCGGCAGCTCGAGTTCTTCATCACCTGATCAATCACGAGTTGAGAGTCGCCTCGGACGTCGAGGTGTCGGACCCCGAGCTCGATGGCGATTCTCAACCCCGTGACGAGTGCCTCGTATTCGGCGACGTTGTTAGACGCAGGGAAATGAAGCCGGATGACGTAGCGCATGTGAACCCCGAGGGGTGAGACGAAGAGCAAGCCCGCGCCTGCTCCCGTTTTCATCAATGACCCGTCGAAGTACATGGTCCACAGCTCTGCCTGGAGTTGTGCAGGTGGGAGTTGTGTGTCAGTCCACTCGGCCAGGAAATCTGCTAACGCCTGTGACTTGATAGCTTTTCGCGGCGCATAGGACAATGCCTCGCCCATGAGCTCGACCGCCCACTTGGCAATCCTACCCGAGGCTTCCCGGTTCTGGGCTATCTCTCCCAAGGGGAAAGAAGAAACCACAGTAACCGGGTGACCCTCGAAGTAGTGTCGGAGCTTGCGCCGTGTCAAGATGACAGCATACAGCAGTTTCTGGATTTGTGGTACCGACCCTTTGTTTCTGAGAGCACCTCGCTAACGAAATAGACCGGCCTCTGGACGAGCAAGGTGTGTGCCTCCTCGGCCCGTTCGACAACCAGGGCAGCACTGACAACTTGTGATGTCGCTGCGACATAGAGTAGGAGTGGTTCCCCCGGGTCGGAGGGACGAGGATCGGTGAGCTAGAGAGGGTGGCTTTCAGTTTTGTGAGAGCCTCCTCAGCCTCGAGGTTCCAGGAAAAATGGTCCGATTTCCTCAAGAGACGGTACAGAGGGAGTGCTTTTTCGCCGAGGCGCGAAATGAAACGGCTGAGTGCCGCCAAGCAACCTGTGACTCTCTGTACGCCCTTGAGATCTCGGATGGGGCCCATCTTGGTGATTGCAGAGATTTTTTCAGGGTTGGCCTCGATGCCACGTTTAGATACGATAAACCCTAAAAGCATACCTCGTGGGACGCCGAAGACACATTTCTCTGGATTGAGTTTGATGTTTTTTGCTCTGAGGCAATTGAACGCAACGTCGAGGTCGCTGACCAGATCGCCGGCACGTTGGGTTTTGACCACGATGTCGTCGACGTAAGCCTCGACGGTCGACCCAATGTGTCCCCAAAAACATGTTGCATGCATCGCTGGTACGTTGCCCCTGCGTTCCGGAGACCGAAGGGCATCGTAACGTAGCAATACATGCCGAATGGGGTGATGAATGAAGTCGCGAGCTGGTCGGACTCCTTCATTTTGATTTGGTGGTAACCGGAATATGCATCTAAGAATGAGAGAGTTTCACATCCCGCGGTGGAATCAACGATTTGATCAATGCGTGGCAAAGGAAGGGAACTTTCGGACATGCTTTATTTAAACCGGTGTAGTCTACGCACATCCTCCATTTCCCATTCTTTTTTCTAACTAAGACAGGATTAGCTAGCCACTCGGGATGATGAACCTCCTTGATGAACCCGGCCTCCAGCAGTTTGTGTATCTCCTCGCCGATGATCCTGCGCTTCTCCTCGTCGAAGCGGCGCAAGCGTTGCTTCACCGGTTTGGCTCCGGCCCGGATCTCCAAGGCGTGCTCGGCGACTTCCCTGGGTATGCCCGGCATATCCGAGGGACTCCACGCAAAGATGTCGATGTTCGCGCGGAGAAAGTCGACGAGCACTGCTTCCTATTTAGGGTCGAGGGTGGCGCTGACGCTCAGCGCCCTCCCCTTGGGATCAGCGGGGTCGAGGGATACGAGCTTGACGTCTTCGGCGGACTCGAAGCTACCGGCATGGCGTTTTGGGTCGGGGGTCGCGTTGGCTAGACCGTCGAGGTCTGCGGCCAAGATTGCTGACCCAAAAACAGCCTCGCCGTGCTCGACGCACTCGACGTCGCACTCGTAAGCATGTTCAAACGAGGGCCCTACAGTGATGATACCGTTTGGGCCAGGCATTTTGAGCTTGAGGTAGGTGTAGTTCGCGATCGCCATGAACTTGGCGTAGCATGGGCGTCCCAGGATAGCGTGGTACGTTCCACGGAATCCGACCACTTCGAAAGTGAGAGTTTCCTTTCGGAAGTTGGCCGGTGTGCCAAAGCAAACAGGCAGATCGACCCGCCCGAGGGGTTCCGCCCGTTTCCCTGGCACGACTCCGTGGAAGCCCCCGACGCTAGGCTGGAGGCGCGCTCTGTCGACCCCCAAGAGGTCGAGGGTCTGAGAGTAGATGATGTTGAGGCTGCTTCCGCCGTCCATGAGCACTTTGGTGAGGCGTGTGTTGGCGATGACGGGGTCAACGACGAGTGGATAGACCCCCAGATTGGGGACGTAGTCTGGGTGGTCATCACGGTCGAAAGTGATGGCCACCGCAGACCAATCAAGGAAGCGGGGTACTGCCGACTGTACGGAGAAGACCTCGCGCCGTTCTCGCTTGCGCTGACGCGCGGAGAGGCAGGTCGAGGGTCCTCCGTAGATCATATAGCAGTCGCGGATCTCGGGAAATTCCCCGTCCTTGTCGTCACCCTTAGGGTCCTCCCCCTTGTCGTCCTTCTTGGCGCCGGCACCCCCGAAGTACCTGCGCAGCATGTGACAATCCTCGAGGTTATGGTTAGTGAGCCCCTGTGGTAAGGACACGGCTCTTTGAGCATTTTGTCGAAGACGCCCCCGCCGGGGGGCCTCGAGGTTTCTTGTGCTCGGTAGCAGCGACGAGCTCGTCGGCCGGGGCCTCGAGCTTGCCCTGCTGGCCTTTCTTCTTCTTGTGGTTGTTTCTCTTGGGGCCTCGGGTGGAACTCGCGGGGTCGTCGACCTTCTGCTCCTCCCTTGCCGGCTCGCCGCCAAAGATCGCACCAACCGCCTCCTCGCCGGAGGCGAAGTTGGTGACGATGTCCATCAATCCGTTGGCAGTGAGCGGGGTGTTCCGGCCCAACTCCCGGACCAACTCCTTACAGGTGGTACCGGAGAGGAAGGCCGTAATCACGTCGGAGTCGGTGATGTTGGGGAGCTCGGTGCGCTGCCGGGAGAAGCGCCGGATGTAGTCCCGGAGGGACTCATCTGGTTTCTGCTTGCAGCTCCGGAGGTCCCACGAGTTGCCGGGGCGCATGTAGGTTCCCTTGAAATTTCCCTCGAACACCCTCACGAGATCGTCCCAGTCGTGGATCTGCCAAGGTGGGAGATCCTCGAGCCAGGCTCGGGCGGTGTCGGAGAGGAACAGGGGGAGTTGCCGAATGATGGCCCGGTCATCGGTGGCCCCGCCCAACTGACACGCCAAGCGGAAATCAGCGAGCCAAAGTTCGGGTTTGGTCTCGCCGTTATACTTGGTGAGAGTCGTGGGGGGACGGAACCGAGCCGGGGGCACCGTCTCACGGATAGCCCTACTGAACACCCGAGGGCCTGGAGGTTCGGGCGAAGGGCTACGGTCTTCCGCGCTGTCGTAGCGTCCGCCCCTGTGGACGTGGTAGCCTCGAGCTACACCGTCACCGTGTTTGCGTGTGCGACGCTCGACGATGTTGCCACGGGTGTCTCGAGGCTCGCGGTCGTTGGCGATGGGCTCAGGGGCAGGTGCTACCTGGTTTCGCCGGGCAGGCTCGGGATGAACCGAGGCTTCTCTCTCCTGTCGGGAAGGCTCGAGGGTCCGCTCCGAGGCTGCTTCGCGCCGCCTCGAGGCAGAGCTCTCGGCCTGCTGCATGGCGGCAGTCTCGAGGAGCCCTCGGATTTCGTCTCGAGCCCGACGGGCGTCAGGGTTTGACGGCTCGGGCATGTTGCGCAGGAGCATGGCAGCGGCGACAACGTTTTGGCTGGCTCGAGCGAAAACCGGGGGGTCGACCGCCCGGTCCTCGTTGATGCGACGGTTGACGTCGCGAGCCCTCTCACGAGCTCTCCCGCCAAATGCGTGTTCCGCACGCTCACGCTCGAGGGTTTGCTGGAGAAGATCCAGGTTTTCGCGTTCCTCGTCAAGCTGGTCCTGCAACTCGCGAATCTGTTCGAGCTGTGCTCTTTGATCCGCAAGGAACTGAGGCTCGTTTCGCTCGGCAGGAAGCTCGACACGAGGGGGCGTGTGCCTTTCTTCGACCGGCTCTTCGTCCTCTGATTCCGAGGTGCTTTCAACGTCGATGTTGAAGCACTCGCGAGTCGGATCATAGGTGTCGTCAGCCGAGTCGGAGTCAGGTGCGCCAAAGTAGTAATATGACGGGGGAATGTGTGGCCGATGCCAACCATCCCCGAGACGGCGACGTGGAGAAGCGATCACACGGGGTTCTGTTTCCGGTGTCTCCGTGGAGTCCCGATAATCAGAGACCGGCGTGGACGCAACGAGGTCCAGAGTGGAGCGTAGATGGTGTCCGGGGAGTTCCTCATAAGCGCTCATGCGAGTGCTCACGGAGGATGCATACACCCGGGCGACCGAGTCTAGTCCAAACGGGAATGGTGATGGGGAGTTCACTGCCCGTGGCGAGATAGATGCTACGGACAGTGGTGTCTCACCGGACGGGGGAGCGGCGGGATTCCTCGTTGGCACGCGACCCTCGGCCAGGCTCATCCTTCCCAAATCTTCCAAAAGGAGATCTGGGCTAGCGCCTGTCTGGGGGGTGCCGGACCGGGGGATCCCATCGCCCTCCGTCAGGTAGAGACGGTAGTTGTGCCGGGCTCGCCGTCGCCGGGCGGCCCGCGACCGCCTAGAGCGACGGTGCCGGTTGACTGCTCCCCCGGGCTGGGAGAGCTCGTAATCTTCGTCGGTTGGGTGCCTGGGTGGGAGTAGGACCATGTCGTAGCCAGAGCCGAGCGACATGAACTCCAAACTCCCAAACCAGATCACCGTACCCAACGGGATCGGGCGTTCGGGGTTAGCCATCCAGGAAGAACGGCGAAAAAGCGACGTTTGCACGCAGCGCTCCCCTACCTGGCGCGCCAACTGTCGGTGTTCGGACCGAGGGGGGTCCTAAACCAACGAGTAAATGCTGCGTGACTCTTTCCTGGATGGTGATGCAAGGAGAACACACGGGGGTTTATCCTGGTTCGGGCAAAAGATGGCCCTACGTCCAGCGGGGAAGAGAGATTTGTATTTCCTTGCACCGGGGTGCTCGTGTAGGGGTTACAAGCAGGCGAGAGAGGGTGTCGAGCCCCAAGTCTCAAAGAGAAAAAAGGAGAAAGGTGGTTGCTTGAGATGTTGATCTCTGGCTTTCGTTGTTCGATCGGGTGGTGGGTTGTTTCGTCCTTCCGTCGTTCGGTCTCTTTTTTCCCCCGTCCTCCCGTTGTCCCGTTCTCCTCCCTTTTTATAGGGCGAGAGGTGCTCAAGTCGAGGGGAGGCCTGAGGTGATGCTTTGTCGATTCCTGTAGAGTTGACTTGTAGCGACGTGCTTCAGGGATGGCTGGCCATCCCTGGGTACCCTGACGTTGTGGGAGATAAGATGGCGAAATGACCCAGAGCGCCACGCCATACCGTCCTCTGGACTGAGTCGAGCATCGAGGCTGGGTCGAGGCCGGGTCGAGGCCGGATGGATAAGGCCGAATCCCCGATATCGCGGAGAACGGACCTTGTCTTATCCTCCCTCGAGGGTGATTGATGGTGAATAGTGCGCGGTAGGGTGGATACAGTGACGGCTTTCACCTCCCATCACGGGATGGGCGGTAAAATAGTGAGACTTGACGTTGGTATTGTTCCCACGTTGTCCCATGCCGTAGCCATGCCGGTAGGTGGTGGTAGGTAACCGCATTGAATGCTATGTCTTTTGTCCTGGGTAGATGAAGAAAGGGTGTCGAGGGCCGGAGCGCGGTCGAGGCGCCCCGTCGAGCGGGCCTCGTACGAGTCGGAGCCGGGACGCGGTCGAGGCGCCCCGTCGAGCGGGCCTCGTACGAGTCGGAGCCGGGACGCGGTCGAGGCGCCCCGTCGAGCGGGCCTCGTACGAGTCGGAGCCGGGACGTGGTCGAGGCGCCCCGTCGAGCGGGCCTCGTACGAGTCGGAGCCGGAGCGCGGTCGAGGCGCCCCGTCGAGCGGGCCTCGTACGAGTCGGAGCTGGGACGCGGTCGAGGCGCCCCGTCGAGCGGGCCTCGTACGAGTCGGAGCCGGGGCGCGGTCGAGGCACCCCGTCGAGCGGGCTATCTTTTCTACTGGTTTCAGTTTTTGTTAGTGTTTAGGAACACCCGGCGGGTGCGCTCGCGCGCCCCCACCGGAAGAACCACGACGCTACGACTCCAATTCTGACCAACCTCTGGGAGAGTGATCACACACTCACCCAAAGGCTCGGGGGCTACTGTCGGTACCCACAGTACGGGGTACCACAGCTATCGCCTAAACACTAACAAAAACTGAAACCAGTAGAAAAGATAGCCCGCTCGACGGGGTGCCTCGACCGCGCCCCGGCTCCGACTCGTACGAGGCCCGCTCGACGGGGCGCCTCGACCGCGTCCCAGCTCCGACTCGTACGAGGCCCGCTCGACGGGGCGCCTCGACCGCGCTCTGGCTCCGACTCGTACGAGGCCCGCTCGACGGGGCGCCTCGACCACGTCCCGGCTCCGACTCGTACGAGGCCCGCTCGACGGGGCGCCTCGACCGCGTCCCGGCTCCGACTCGTACGAGGCCCGCTCGACGGGGCGCCTCGACCGCGTCCCGGCTCCGACTCGTACGAGGCCCGCTCGACGGGGCGCCTCGACCGCGCTCCGGCCCCTCGACACCCTTTCTTCATCTACCCAGGACAAAAGACATAGCATTCAATGCGGTTACCTACCACCACCTACCGGCATGGCTACGGCATGGGACAACGTGGGAACAATACCAACGTCAAGTCTCACTATTTTACCGCCCATCCCGTGATGGGAGGTGAAAGCCGTCACTGTATCCACCCTACCGCGCACTATTCACCATCAATCACCCTCGAGGGAGGATAAGACAAGGCCCGTTCTCCGCGATATCGGGGATTCGGCCTTATCCATCCGGCCTCGACCCGGCCTCGACCCAGCCTCGATGCTCGACTCAGTCCAGAGGACGGTATGGCGTGGCGCTCTGGGTCATTTCGCCATCTTATCTCCCACAACGTCAGGGTACCCAGGGATGGCCAGCCATCCCTGAAGCACGTCGCTACAAGTCAACTCTACAGGAATCGACAAAGCATCACCTCAGGCCTCCCCTCGACTTGAGCACCTCTCGCCCTATAAAAAAGGGAGGAGAACGGGACAACGGGAGGACGGGGGAAAAAGAGACCGAACGACGGAAGGACGAAACAACCCACCACCCGATCGAACAACGAAAGCCAGAGATCAACATCTCAAGCAACCACCTTTCTCCTTTTTTCTCTTTGAGACTTGGGGCTCGACACCCTCTCTCGCCTGCTTGTAACCCCTACACGAGCACCCCGGTGCAAGGAAATACAAATCTCTCTTCCCCGCTGGACGTAGGGCCATCTTTTGCCCGAACCAGGATAAACCCCCGTGTGTTCTCCTTGCATCACCATCCAGGAAAGAGTCACGCAGCATTTACTCGTTGGTTTAGGACCCCCCTCGGTCCGAACACCGACAAATAGATCTTGGTATTGCACATGTTACAATGGCTATACATGGATGTTTCAAGTGTTTCATCTGTTTCAAACGTATGTTGCAAATATTTTATCTAAATATTTCTAAAGTAGATCTGGTGTTACACATGTTGCTATGACTATACACACAACACTATACCACAACCCAAATATAGCGTCGCTCGGTGAGTCGTTATAAGCCGTTTCAGCGTCTTACGGTCGGTCGTTATAAACTTATAGCGACCGATATATCAGCCGTTGATAGTGGCGACGTTATAAACTTTTAACGTCAGACTGACTTTTAACGTTGGACCGTCTGACGATATATAAGAGATATAACGACATACTTTCTGACATCTTTTATGAACTTATAACGACGCACTATCTGATGATATATATTTATAGCGACCAACTGCCCATCACTATGCATACAAATAATTAGCACATAATATCATGTACTGTTTATATGTTAACCATACAATCAACGGTGCCATATCATACATTCAAACAATACATAGTCATAAAACACATATAAACTGGACCAGATAGAGCTCACAAGTTATATTAAAGCCATCATAATGTGTCATGCCATTTTACACACAATTCATGGCATACAAAAGCTAAGATGAAATAAGTTTGGCCAAAATGCCAAAGATATTCGGTTCCACAACCCATGTCTCATACTTTGCTTTCACTCTTTACAAAATGATCCACCTCTAGTAAGGCCAACCCAAGTTTTCATATATAGCTAAAATGTCCAAAACACGTCGTCATGAGCACTTTGATCCAATCATTGGCTGCAGTCTACTTCCAGCTATTTCCTCCCACCACCTGTAAATAAAAGTTGAAATTCATAAAAAAAACACAACCTAAGACTTCATAAAAGGCACTAATCAACAGGCGGCACCAACACCACCACCAAGCACAAACATGCAGCAGGTAAGACTATGATTTCATGAGCAGAAACAATTTTTTCTTATATAAGATATGCTATCCGCTATCACTTCTCAAAATCTGAACTTAGAATTCATTTTTTATGAGGATAATGAGAATCAAATACTTGGAAGAGGCACCGGTCAGCAGGTTGGTTGAAATTTGGACCTTTTCCTTATCTAAAAGAGACTTCAGTTCTGCTAAGTTATTGAGTCAGCATAATGAGAATAAGATACTTTGATTTGTCGTCCTAGATCAGGTACAACTTTACTCCAGTTTTCCATTCACACAGTCAACATGCTTGCCAAGCTTTGCCACTAGCTTAAAGATATATTTTGGGCAAATGTTCAGATTGCTAGATCATGTCATTTTCATTTTCATATGTACAAAGGTTCATAGTTTCATGCAAGCTGTATGAACTCCTAAATGAAATGTAGATGGGAAAAATTCAGAATAGCACACCTGTTCATGGGATGGTTTTTTAGGCTTGCAGTTCTTGAGCTGTTAGAAATATCAATGATTAGAAAATCTGGGCACTCATTACATATGAAAACAACAAGCAATGACAAGTGTTGTTTATTACCCTGTTATATGGCCATGCAATTGATAGGTCCTTAGCATCAGCCATCTCTTGCACACCAGGATATGGGCGAGGTAGCTTTGCATCCCTTTTCATCACAAACTTGATAACAACTTCACAGTGTTTCCTTCCAAGAGCATGTCCTGCGTGCATGGTGCTAGGATTAACTGAAATAACTATTCCCTTGGCCAGAGGTTCATCTCTATGGAGTGCATAGAGTATAACTTCTTTGCCGATCTGAAGCAAACAATGTATTTATGAGAATTGTATTCATTAAAAAATCACCATTGGACTAGAAGCAAAAATAAATGAAAAACGATGAGAACATTACAAGGTCAGCATGTGAGATGTCATTTGCATCACCATTCCTTGATGGGCCTGCACCATCAGGGCTAGACTGAGGGGACTGAACATCCGGGGCTATAGGAATGGGGGTAGACTGAGGGGGCTGAACAACTGTGGTTGTAGGAATGGGGCTAGAGTGAGGGCACTGCATAAATGAGGCTGCAGGAAAGGTGTTGGGCTGCACAAATGGAGAGCTGCTGGACCAGTGGGGCTAAGTTGGTCCTACGCACAAGCACGTATTCATACTCATTAGAGTTATCTGCATAGGCACCATCTTCATGAAATTCAGCAGCATGATTTGTCTCGACATAATTTTCTTCAGATCTTGGGCTCTATAAACATAAAAGTGGGGAGTTAGAGCCATTCTGGAACAACACAACAAGAACTTAGAAAAAACATCTGTGAAATATTAAGCAAGTCTGATATATCTCTTGCACACATTTGCAGTAAAGAGCGGTAGAGGTCGACCTAAACTAACTTGGGACGAGTCCGTTAAGAGAGATCTTAAGGAGTGGAATATCTCCAAGGATTTAGCTATGGATAGGAGCACTTGGAGATTGGCAATCAACGTGCCTGAACCGTGACCTCTTTTTGTTTTGTGCCCTTTATGTCCCTTTATGTGTCTCCCTGTTTCTCGTCTCTTTTGGGTTTCATCTCTAGCCTACCCCAACTTGCTTGGGACAAAAGGCTATGTTGTTGTTGTTGTTGTTGTTGTTGTTGTACACATTTGCATGCTAGGTTGATGGATAAAAGTAGTCCAAGTGACTTAGTAACATATTAATGATCTCATAGTAATGCATTTTCTATATATGCTTAGAAATCAGAAACGACTTGGGGTGCAGATAGGTGTTTAACATAGTAACATAAGTTCTCACCATTTTCGAACATATCTAACAAGTCATTGACAAGTGGCTGACAAAAGAGACCAAAATCACTACAAGGAGAATCTTTCCCAAGAATCAGAAAAGACAAGATGAAATTTGATTGCTTCATGCACATTGAAGGTGGGAAATTGTAGGGAATACAAATACCAGGCCAAATGTTGTAGCTATTATTCATGGTTCTAAATGGATTGAAGCCATCGGTGGCAAATGCAAGACGGATATTGCGGCTATCTGCAACGAAGGTTGGATGCTTTTTATTAAAGTCCTCCCATAGAGGGGAATCTGCAGGATGCCTTAGGAGACCATCTTTTTTCCGGTCTTCATCATGCCACCTAGTCAAGCTTGCTGTTTTAGAGGGCAGAAACAACCTTTGGAGACACTTCTTTATTGGAAAGTAGCGGAGAAACTTCTTGGGAACATTATATACATGTTTCCCGTCTAGACTCTTCCTTGTTGACTTTCACCGTCAAGCCTTACACTTAGGACATGAACTCAAATATATGTTCTCCTTCCAATAGAGAATGCAATCATTTGGACACACATGAATACTAATATACCCAATTCCTATGGATTTCACCAATTTCTTAGCTTCATAAAAGGTTTTCGCTAGTGCTAAACCATCAGGGAGTGCATCATTGAGTAGGTCTAGTAGCAGCTTCAAAGACTTATCAGACCATCCTCCAAGGAGTTTGATGTGTAGTAATCTAATAAGAAATAGAGTTGGGTATATTTCTTGCAAGTAGGGTACAGTTCCTTGCTATTTTCTTCGACCAACTTTTGAATGGCAACTAGCTCCTCACAAGGATCTAGAACATGACTGTTGTCCTCAAAATCACCTCTATCGTCTAAGCCACCAGCTAAGTCCCTAAGATAACAAGAGATGTCATCATCTTCATCAGACTCATCCATAACCTCAACACCATCACCACCACCGTCACAGTTCCCATGATTCACAGAAGGGGTGGGTTCTCCATGTAATTCCATGTTCTGTACCCTTTTAGAAACCCATCACATATTAAGTATTCACGGACTTCACTAGCCTCATTCCAGAAAGAGTTGGAACACTTTCTACAAGGACATAGTATCTTGCTACCAACAGCTGCATTACTAAATGCAAAAGCTAAGAAACGGTTCACCCCCTGCAAATATGCCTTGCCGTGCCTACATGAAAGTTTTATGTTAAAAAGCCACTCTACCTATGTATACCGCTTTCAATATTTGTTTAGTTACTGTATTTACCTAGCATCATCATCAATCCAAGATTTATCCATCAACCTTTACTAGGGAGAACCAGAAGCTGACCAAACAGATTATAAAAATATAAACAAAAAAATTGATAATGGCATCAAATTCAACCACATTGTGCATACATATCGTCAATCACATCCAGCATAACATTCCATGTAAGACAAGCAGCAGCAATGGCAGCGAAGTGGAGACAGGTACAGAGCACTTTACCTGAGTCTAATCCACGAAAATATATTCCTCCTGGCTCCTAGTGCTTGGTGACGAGGCGCTTGTAGTCTGTAGATGCTGCTGGTCTTCTTGGAGCACAGGTCCAGGGAGCACTTTCTTCTTGTATGCCTTAGGCAACAGCGAATACAGCCTGGCTGCAAAAGACGAACCCACAGTATCATTTGTTTGCTCAAAAAGAAAGCCTGAATAGGCCATCAGCTAGTAGTGCATCAGCATAGCTAGGATGCTAGTAGTGCAAAAGACTAGTTAGGATGAGACAACAAACGGCTCAGGAAAGACAAATAAATTGGTGTGTTCCCATATGTATGTATAACTAGGAATTAACATCTTCAGATCTGCTCAAGTTCGAGCCTTTGGTCTTGAACGGGATTAGCTGCATGTGCGCAGCGGCACCAGAATTCATCTTCCAAGACATGAGCTGTCAGCATTGATGCGACTAAAAAAGCTAGCATACAGGAGCATCAATAAGGCTAAAAGGAGGGCGGCTGGCCGGGGTCTTTGCTCTGCTATGTACCTGGGCAGCCGCCCCACTCTGCCGTAGGGAGCAACTACACAAGCAGCCTGAGCAATGGTTTTACAGTGCTTAATAGCCAAATGATGCATCTAGACAATTCACACATGAAAGGAGGTGGCTTACCTTGCTGCCCTGAATGGAGTAGCCTTCGAACCTTTGCCTTGCTGGTGCTACAGAGGAAGCCCTGAAAAGGAGAAAGAACAGGTCAGTCCACGAGGCTCTGGGCGGCCAGCGAGGGAAAGGAAAAAGGCAGTGGCCAGCGAGAGATTCAAACTGCATCCGTCGATTCAATGGTGCCCGAACAAAATCGAAGGCGGATCTGGTGCGTGCAGGCTCACCCAAGACGAAACGGAGGGACGGCGCCGGAGGGGGCACCATTCCTTAGCTGGTGGAGACGGAGAGGACGAGATCCTGGAGGTGAGGCGACGCGAGGGCGAGGGCGACTTGCGACCTTGGGGCGCCGTCCAGTGAGGGCGGCCGGCGGTGAGAGCAGCGGGCGGGTCGTCTGCAGGAGGCCGCGGTGAGTGTGGCTGGGGGAGCAGGCGGTGCCGGTCTCCGAGCGGCCGCAGGAGGCCGCGGTGAGGGTGGCCGGCGGCCAGGCAAACGCGCGCTGGGTCTCCGCAGGGGGGTGCGCGGCCGTGCTCTATCGCTCTAGCGTGGGCGGTGGCGGCGCTGTGCAGGGGTCGGTGCTGGTCCACTAGAGCTGACTGTGATAAGGAGAGGGGCTCGCACGCGGGCTGTTTTAGCGGGCTGAGAAATTTTTTGGGCTGACAGGTGGGACTGTCTAAAAAATTAGGCGCGAATTGGGCCTCTTGGCGGGCTGAGAATTTTTTTTTCTGACAGGTGGGATTGTCTAAAAATTAGACATGAATTGGGCCCGCGGTGTATCGACACGCGGTCGTCGTTAAAAGTAGATATAACGACGGACGGTACAATGTTAAATATAAATACTAATAATGTCGGATAGTCTGTTGCAAAAACGAGATATAACAACCCACCAACCGTTACTAATCTTTTACGTCCAACCTTCCAACGTTAAATTGACATTTTTAACGACCCCCATGAGACGCTAAAGATGGGTTGTGGTGTAGTGCAAGTTTTAAGCATATGTTTCAAGTGTTTTATCAGTTTTAGACGTACGTTGCAATTGTTTCATTTGGATATGTTAAACTAGATCTCGGAAAAGCACATCCTGCTGCTGCTCGTGAGCTGCTGTGGGTCACCGCGCGTGCCGGCTGGTGATGTGAGCTGCTGCAGCGTGCATGTGTGGCCGCGTGAAACGAAGTGGGCTAGGGTGATCCCTGCGCATGTGTGGCCCGCGAGGCGTCCAGAGAGGGATGAGTGCGGGGCGAGGGAGCTGCGTGTGTCAGGCGCGGGCACCAGAGCGCCGTCCGACGTTAGCGCCTCGGATCATACGTCCGGCGCTAGCCAGTCCGCCTTGGGAATGATCATACGGAAGATTGTTGAGAAGAGAAAGTTGAGAACAATTAACTTCGTATGGTTAGCTTGGTAGCTTGTCAAGCTTGTGTGACTGCTATCGTGGCACACTCCACTTCCAGCCCGCGTGGTCGCCTACTCTACTCATCCACCTGCACGTAGAGAGGGCGGTCATGTTAGGGGACGGTGATGGTGAAATTTCATCCCCCACATAGAGATTAATGGGGCAAAACTTTCCCCGCGGGCTATGACTTCACTATTCCCCATAGGATGGAAATTTTTTTGAGAGGAAACGCCTCAAAAAACTAGGTAACTAAAAATAAGATTTACAGAAGCCATTCAATAGCTCTAGCAACCAGACATGCCTGCGAGCACGCCTTCGTATAAGGAAAATCTAGCTAGGCTATGTGCGTAGATGTTGACCCTTCTCCGACCTTTTAGAACTCAACAGACCGTGTTTAGATCTCTTGAACTACATGGCGTGACGTCCCATAGCTTGCCCCCAGATACTGCTTATAACATTGGCGCGTTCACTTGCAATCCTGAACTGACGAAACACCAGGTCGCTTGCCAGTGACAGTCGTTCCCTGCATGCCAATGCCTCCATTATCTCTGGGTCGGTAACTCTGTCCAAGACTATTGCTGAAGCACCAAGGAAATTGCATGTCCCGTCAACTCATCCTGTGCTCATCTTCAAGGGCATTCCCCATTCGGTTCAGACGTGCAGAACGGTCTTTAGAATGAAATTGCTCTAGTTATACTAAGAGCAAAAGCAACACTCCGTCCTCAGATTGACTTATGGCAACAATCCTTTGTATAATTCTTCTTATTTTCTTTGTGTCCTTTTTTGTTTCGTAAGATTAAGTTCGTACTCTTTTACTCTTCTTTCAATAAAATTTCCAATAGGGGCTTAAAACCCTCCTGTTTCAATAAAAAAACTGATCATGTGCTCGAGTTCTTGGATGTTGCTGCATCTACATTTATGTTCATCAATCCCTCCAAGGGAGGGATCCAACTAGGCGAGACCGACTGCTTGCCTTCTCCTTTGGTGGTTCCTTAGACAATTCCAAGTCTACGATATAATCTATCCACATTGACGGAGCAGTGAGTAGATAGTGGGCTTTGAAACAAATTTTGATGAATCGCTTTTCTCCTTGCATGCCTGATTGCCCACATAATAACAACTTCTCGTGTCTGCTCCTCATGCAATAACTTCGAGAACATCTTTGCCAACTAGCTCTCAGCCTCCCGCTCTGGAATATCGCATATTTCTTTTGATAAAGAAAGCTTTTATTAAATTCTCAAAGCGTTATATCAAGATGATACAATGCCTTGAAAAGGAATATCGCATATAAGCTCAACAAGCTCTTCTCGCTCAAGTGCCCAAACACACTGAGCCATATTGCAATCAATTAGAGAATGCTTCCACAAGTCCGCCGCTCCACATAAAGCACAATTGCTCTGATCCATGTTCCACGCCATCTAGTTTGCAATGTTGAAGTCCAATTTACCTCCCTCGACTATCACGGTCTTTCGTTTTTTTCTCTCTCTCTGATCTACAAAACCAGTTTGTAAACCCCTCAACTTTTGGAAACCATTCATTTTTGCAGCCCGGCAGTTTTGAGGGTGGTTTTGCTGATGTGGAATCGGACTATTGAAAGTTCAAGGAGGTAAGTCGGACTAAAAGATTTTTATAAAAAACCCTAAAATTAATAAACCATGAAAAAATATTCAAATATATTTTTACATGGACAAATAATGCAATTAAAAACTCTAAAGCTGGTTTAACCTTGAAAATTAATAGAAAATCAATTTTAGCTCAAAAATTATGAAACTTGTTTTAGATTTTTCTAAAATCATGCACTGTGTTATGGTGCCTAACTTGAAATTGTTTGAATTTTGATGGACTCATTTGTTACTTATTTGCTAGTAGAAGCTCTCATATTTATTATAGTTAGTCGATATTGATCATCCAAACTACACAGAAGTGCTCGTGAAGCATTGTTAGGTCCGTAGTGGGCATTGGTCTCCTATCCTAGATAATTTTCGAAGTAGTTGTGTTAAACTGTTTCGCTACATGCACCCTACCGCACAATGCATACATGCGTGCACCCTTTATTTAATATATTTAATTAAGTTTTACAAACTATTAATAATAAGATTTTGTGCAATGAATTATGGAGCGTATCATGACAAGAAAATCTGCATGCTAGCACATGGGTCATGATATTTGAACAAATAGAAACAAGTGACATGAACAAGATATTTCAAGCTAGGCACCATAGCATGGAGCATGATTTTAGAAAAAAAAATCTAAAACTAGTTTCAAAAATATTTGAGCTAAAACAAAACTTCTATGAATTTTCTAAGATTAAACCAGGTTTTGGATTTTAAATTCTATTATTATTCTTTTTTCACGTAAAAATATATTTAGATATTTTTTTATAAAAACATTTCTAGTCCGATTTATCTCTCGAACTTTCGACTTAGTCCGATTTACCTCCTCTGATGTGGTGTCACATCGACAAAACACCATCGAAACTACTCAGGGTGCAAAAAGTGAACGGTTTTGAAAAATTGATCGGGGTTAAAACAAATTGGTTTTGTAGATGTGGGAGAAAAATTAGACGACCCCAATAGTTGAGGGAGCTAAATTAGACTTTTTCTTTTTTTTTGTGGGGGGAGTGGGGTGGGAGTAGGGTGGGGCGCGCGTGGGTTTGGCCCAAGCCAAGCAAGGCCCGTAGCCTCTAGGTCAATCTGGCCACCAGGTCCATCAATCTTGCTCTCGCCTACTGGCTACTAAGGGTGGGCAAAATACCCGATACCCAATTTCCGAACCCGAATTACCCGAACCTGGATCCGAAGTACCCGATCACAATTTCGGATAGTGATCATGAAAACCCGAAAATAGTTTAGGTAATTCGGGTAATGTTTTCCGGTACCCGAACTACCCGAATTACCCGAAATATCTCAAATATTTGCTCTTATATTCCTAACATGAAGACATGAGGTAGTTCAATGCCATATAAATATAATATTTTGCATGAATTAATGTAGATTTATACTAACTTGATAAGTGATTTGTTGGTAATTGATATGAAGACATGATGCTATTTAAAGGACTATTGTTTATTGCTTTAAAATGGTACTTGAATTCTTCCAAAATGGTTGGTTTTATCAATTTCGGGTATATCGGGTAAAACCCGAACCCGAACCCGAACCCGAATTATCAGGTACCCGAAATTTCAGGTAATGCCTTTTCGAGGCAAAAATCGGGTAGCAATTTTCAGTACCCGAATTTCCAACTACCCGAATTACCCGACCCGAAATTTTCGGGTACCCCGAATGCCCAGTCTTACTGGCTACTGCGTACACCGCCGCTGCCGCAACACATGGCAGGTAGGCGCCGCACATCTCGCCTTGGCGTACGTCTCCCTGACGGTCCCGACGGAGAGAGTTCCCTGGCTGCGCGTCACATGCCGAGGCGGGGCTGCAAGGCCGCAAGGGAAGAAGGATCCAGATCAGGTGACATGCAGTTGGGCACGTGGGGCATGTCAACCGAGGCTCCAACGAGAGACGCAACATGATGTGTTCGTCGTGGGCTTGTAGTTAAGCCCCCCCTAACAGGTTGGGAATTGCATGCATCGACATCGGCCTCGACCTGGCCTGGCCCGTCCAGCTTGGGAACAACCTTGAGAGCGAGGCTGACGAATGCATTTTTCCTCAAATCCAGCCAATCAGCCGAAGGAAGAACCTCTACTGTGGCCTGTGTGGGCATGCATTTTCCCCAAATCCAGCTTCATGCCATTTCTAGCTCCAGCTTTTTGACTGTCGCATCGTTCGTTTTTCTCCTGCTGGTGCCTGTTTGGTTAGCCAAAACCGGCCCGCCGGCCTACATGCAGGGACTGTGGCATTGCACCGTTCGTTTTCCATGCACGCACAGCATGGTTACGTGCCATGTCAGACTGTCAGTGCAGAACTGAAGGGCATCCGATCCTCCCCAGATGTTGGAAGCATACGCGCAGGTTGTCATCATCAAATTCACCACCGTCATCATCATCCCTGATCGAACGGAGCAGGGCTGGGCTGGAGCTGGAGGCGCGGTGGGGATAGTGCCCGACCCCGCACGCCACGCGAGGGGGCCGACGGCCGAAGCTAGTAGCAAGACCTGATTTGCACTGTGACCGTATATATAATAAGTGCAACAATCTTAGACAGTGTCTGAAACAAAGCTAGAATCTAAAACAAGAAGGCAATGCAAGAAGTTAAAGGAGGGGCAAGGAGACATCTGGATTTTCCCTCATGGTCTTGGGTTGTTGCCACAACACCCCAACCCACATTGGAGAACCAAGTGTCACAAATCAGTTAAATTCCGTTTGACTTACGAACTCTCAAGCTCCACTAATGCATACCCCTTCTCCACTCCGGAACGGTGGCTCTCAAACCATGAATACCAACAAGAGCCTCCCAACCAAAAAAACTCCACCGAGAAGGTCACCTAGTCCTTCCCTAGGCCATCTAGATATTGGCAAGCACCAAGTGTTTTTTAGTTGTTTTGTGGTTTTCAAGTGTTTTTCGGATGTTTTTGCAAGTGTTTCTTTGTTCTGCCATCACACGTACTCCCTCTGTCCCTAAATATGTGTCGTTTGCGCTTTCCGAGAAACAACTTTGACTAGATATATATTAAAAATATTAATATTTATGATATATAATTAGTATCATTAAAAAGATTTTTGGATCTAGTTTTTTAATAAATTTATTTGAAAATACAAATGTTGTACGTATTTTCTACAAATCGAGTCAAACCTGCGGCACGCACACCAACAACGACAATTATTTAGGGACGGAGGGAGTATGTTGCAAGTGTTGCATCTGAATGTTTTAAAAGTATATCGGATGCTGCATCTCCCTCATCGTTTTGTGCTAGCTGCCACGCATCGGTGTCTCCTCCTCCTCCCGGTGTCGGCTAGGCATTCGCCGCCCTCCCCCTCTTCTCGATGCCAGTGACGCTTGGGGGCGTCGCAGGCCCTGCACGGGCGCACGAAACGGCGAGCGAAACGGACTGTAGACGCGAGCGTCCGGATGCTCCCCACGGACGTCCGGGCGCTAGCAAGACCGTTTGCCGCAAGAAAGCAATTACATCTTCGAATGCAGTGCATTTGAAGCATCAACGCTGGCTCTATCGTCAAAAGATGATCAACTGACATAACTCTCCCTCCTTATCTTGTGTCCCTTTCCGTTTTTAGATGAACTGATGTTGAAAATGTTTTGCCTTTCTACTATTTGCTGACACCTCTCCAGATGGATTCTGAATTCTATGCCTCGGAATTTGTGTCAAAGATGGGAAATCAGGCAAAAAGCGCCAGAAAATTTACTCCCGCAATTTCCTCTTTTTTTTTCCTTTCCCCTGCCCCCCCCCCACCAGTCCTTCCTGCAGATTCGTTATTGTCGTATCTAAAGAGTCGAGTACATACATGGCATTGACTGTTTGTAATTATGAGCAGGGCCAGAAAACATTGTAAAGATGTGCTGGAGCAACGCCAATTCAACACAATCCTAACAAAATTTCTCAAGAAACAGTGTCTGACAAGAAACTGAAAATGTGGTGTTTCATGCTGTAGCTACAAATGGAACAGTAGCTTGTGCAGGATTTAGGATACTGGCAGCACTATGCCATTGTAACTTTTTTTTTTCAGAGGAAATAAGGATTTCATCTGTTCATTGCAAAATTTCTAGTCTGATTTGTGCTGTCTCAGTACACTGTACAACGAAAAGCAGAACTGATATAGCTTCTAATCCGAATAATTATTTCGATTGCCCCATTGCTATTCCTTACATTACTAGTGCCTTTTCATCACATTTTAGCAGTGCCATTCGGGGCGGGCACAGTTTTGTGGGGAAAAAGAAAATCTTCAAGAAACTTGGCGTCTGACAAGAAACTGAAAATGTGGCTGTTCATGCTGTACAGCACAGCCTTCAAGTAGTTGTTCAGGTTTTTTTTTTGAGGGAAACAAGTTGTTCAGGGTGTTGTCGGCAAGTTGCCACCTTGCTGATGTTTGTTTGACGGCATGGAACTGTGATTTCATCGATACTTAGCTAATTCCTGGTCTGACTAATGTTGTCAATTGCGGCGCAACATCTGACGAAAAAAATGAACTTGACTCATGCAGTCAATCTGGAGATGAAGAGCAGCGACCAGTGGCGGACCAGATGGCGAAGGAGAGCCTGTTGAGCCGGAGCACGCCGCAGCTAAAAGCGGCGTGAGATGGATAGACACGCGCAGCAGGGTATGGAATTGTCAACAAGAAGACTGTAGGATGCGGAGCAACACATCGTTGCCCTGTTTTCACTGAAGCTAATAGGATACTAGATCATGACAGAGTTAGTGTGTCTAGCTTCAGCAACAATGAAACAACCTTCTCCCTGGACGCCGCCGACGAGCACGTCAATCTGATGTGGCGGGCAGAGGGGACGTGGCAGCTGCCGTTCCAGGGCTGCGGGCTCCACGTCCCGGAGCTTGGCTCGGTCATCAGCCTCACCGCCGACGACAAAGGTTTCCTGTGCGCGTGCAACATCAGGACCGGGCCACCTGCGTGTGCCCATTACGAGATGGGCTCACCAGCGGTGATGCCCTCCCCGCTTGACGACTAATTTGTAGCTTGAACGGGTGGTGAAGGGGGATTTTCACAACTAGTTGAAGACTAGAATCGACGATGAGGGGGAGGGGGCTATATATACTCCCCTCTTCTTCTACGCGCCCTTCTCATTTTCCACCTAAAATTGTGCCATTTTTTCACCATTACTACTATTGTTTTTCACCCAATTGCACATGAAGGCTCCCATTTTTTTTTTTTTGAAAAATGCATATCACTCCCGTATTCTAAGGTTGGTAACTATCAGCCCATTCAATTCCTAACTTATTTTATTGGCTAAATTTTATTTTTGGGTTGATCAATTTGATGGAAAGGCTCTTTATTTCATTTTAGAGGTTCTTTTCACCAAATTGATCAAGGAGAGGCCCAAATTTGAAGGTTCCACATCATCAACTTACTTGAAGGTTGTTTTCTACCCACTTATTTTATTCCTACCTTGTTGAATAGGTGGCCTATCACCGCTAGCCCATGAAACAAACATGTGGTGATGGTAGTGGTGGGGTGGTGGGGGGGAGAGGGAGAGGGGAGTATCACCGCCGATTCAAAAAACCACGGTAATGAGGGTTTGGGGGTTCTCATCACCACTGACTTACCACTGCTGACCCCCAAAATCGGCGGTGATGGGCGGTTTAGGGCCGGCGGTGATGCCCTCGCCGCAATAGTAAATGAGCAGTGGGGCGGATTGCGATGGGCTTGTGCGGGGGAGGGGGTTATACACCGCCTGGGTGGTCTTTAACCAGTAGGGCTAGACAAAAAGCTCATTGAGCATGCTTGTGGCTCGTTTCAAAATGGCTTCGATTGCACTTATTTTTCTTTATAATTGAAATTAGCTTATTTTGAATAAAATTTAATTTAGGCTTGGCTCATTAAAATTGACTTGAAGGTAGGTTTCAAACAAGTCCGGAGAAAAAGAAAGTTGTATTCACTCGGTATCCACCCACCGCCCACCCCTAGGCCCACATCTAGGAATCCGTATAAACAAAAAAATGTTGAAGAAAAATCTCATATAGTATCTAAATCAAATTTTGATTGCATTATTGTAATCATTAGGATGAGATCTTAAAACAAGACCGCAGCAGCCAGCAGTGGTGGGTAGGCAGTGGAACGGGAGCCGTATCCGAGAAGAATACGTCAAAAGGTAGGATTCCGACCGGCCGCTTCTGGTGGTGCACGACGAGGAGGAGGGCCACCTCGTGTACGACCTGCTGGTCGCCGATGACGAGGAGGAGATGGTGGTGGCGGCCTGCTCCTCGCTGCCCGTCGCACGCTTCCCCTCGCCGTCAGGCTGCCGCGCCTTTGCCGCTTCGGGCGGCGCCGTCCTGGGCGCCTACTACGACTTCTGGGGCGACACCGTGTTCCACGACACGGTGATGCAGGTCGGCGGCTACGGTTTCTGGGAGCGACAGGCGAGCCTGCGGATGCGCGACGCCGAGGGCCGCCTCGTCCGGTGGTGGCCCAAGGGCCGCGGCTTCGGCTCGCCACGCGCGTTCGGCAGCTACAGGGACGCGCCCGCCATGCTCCCCCTGTTGGTGCCGGGAGACGCCGCCGCCGCCGGCACCGTCATCAGGATGGACACCATCCTCTTCGACGGCATCTACAACTTCGAGAAGCTCCGGCTGCTCCCTGTCCCCGGCGGGTGCTGGCAGTGGCACGCCGTCCTGCTCCAGAAGGCCCCTGTGGGGCGCCTGGCCGAGAACGAGCTTGCGTTCGTCTCGGCGTACTGTGCAGTGGGCACACGCGTGTGGATCTCCGTCACCGGCAAGGGCACATTCTCCCTGGACGCCGTCGACGAGCACAGCACGACGTGGCGGACGGAGGGCACGTGGCAGCTGCCATTCCAGGGCCGTGGACGGAGGGCATTGATGTCCACGGGCCGCATTATAATGGCAGGTCACCCCTGTCGTGTCTCCATGAGTCGTCGAGGTGGGACTAATCACCTCGCACGGCCTTGCATGCCTGCATAGCTGCATCTGGCTTCACGCGGCGCTGTTATTGCGTTACATGTGACTGGGCCGACCAAAAGAGAGAGAGCTAGATAGGTCAGGCCTTGTTGCTATCCTTTCTAGTCTAGTATCAATGGCATCTCAAAATTTCCTCTTCTTTCTTTTTCTTTTTTTTTTCTCTTGTGAAAGAAATCAAATTGATAAGTCTGCTCAAATTTGCAACGATGACACTTATTAATTGTTATGCATTGTGGGTCGATATTCCGTATTGAATTTTCGTATACCGACCGTGTTCGACATAATTTTGCTCGAATTGGTTCGTTTTCGAAATTCTTGATATTCCGTAAGTTCGCGTTCGTTTTCGTGTCCGGCTTTACCGTTTTCGCTTTCGTTTTCGTATTCAGATGTAAAAGTAGAAACGGTTGACAAGTTTTCCGACTGTTTTCGTCCTTATTCTTGAGCTTGCCAAGCATGGGAGGATGACCTAGATGTGGCCGCCGCAAGGCCAGCAACCCCCCTACATGGGCTTTCTCCAGCCTGCCATCTGATGATCGACGACTAACACTTAAATTTGTACTACTCCACAATGTTGTATACTTTCTTATGCATATGCATCTACTTATATGTATACATGATTCGTGCGTTGAAACAAAAAGAAATACAAATTGAAGAAAACCTATCTTTTACAATTTGATATGATATGATGCTGCTCCTCTATCAGAGGGTCATCAGCCTAGGGGAAGGGAGCTTGCAGTAAGAATAGGATAGCTCCTCTTGTGACACAAAATTAACATAGGGCCTGTTTAGTTGGTGAAAATTTTTGGATAAGTTTCTGTAGCACTTTTCGTTGTTATTTGACAAAATTTATCCAATTATGGACTAACTAGGCTGATTCGTTTCGATATTTACAGACAAACTGTGCAATTAGTTATTTTTTTACCTACATTTAATACTTCATGCATACGTCCAAAGATTCGATGTGACGGGTACTGCGCAAACTTTTTTGGGTTGGGTAGCCAACTAAACAGGCTCATATCTCTTCATATGCCCTTGCTGTTTGGTGTCACTAGCTTGGGCAATTCAGCCCATTCCCCCCAGTCTGCTACCCACTTAGGGCCTGTTTGGTAAAGCTCCATCAGCTCCAGATTCATCAAAACCAAATTTTGATCCAACTTTTGTAGCCAAATGCTTTTGGATCCGGCAGCTCTACCGTGGATCTGCTCCACTAAAACGGTGGATCTGCTCCCAAATTTACCAAATTGGTGGAGCACCAAATCCAAGTTTGTTGGGGTTGGGAGAAATTACCCACCACTGTCACTCGTTACACAAAAATAACGGTCTTTTTGTTTCTCTTTCGCTTCTTCCTCTCTTGTTGCGAGCGCTTCGCCCCTTTCCGGCCATGGCTCCTCCGCGGCTGCGCTCTCTAGGTCCTCTTTGCGGCCGCACACCTCCCCGGCCATGGCCCCTCCGTGGTCGCGCACCGAACATGGCCCCTCCCCAGCCGCGCCGCTCCTCGCCTTAGTAGCCATGGCCCCTCCGCGGCCGCACACCTTGTTGCACGGATTGGCTCACTTGGTTCTTGGGCTACACCGGAGTTTTCGATGGCTGTCGGGTTACGCTTGACCTGGCAGAAAATTAGTTTTTTATTCTTGTTTCTTTTGAAAAATATTATAGAAAAATTGAGTCTTGTTCCTTGTGATATGCTATATGCATGAAAAATTATGGTCGTTATAATTGTTTATATACTTTCCCTTAATCACATGTTATCTATTATGTCTAGTAAATCATTTCTAACTTTTTTTAAAACATCATATTTCCTTAGGGTAAATGTAAGGCCCCAAGTTTCATTATGACAAAACATTATCTGGAGTCTCTGTGTTTTTGACGAATTATTTTGAATCTTTCTGATTAGCCGAGATTTGTATCCCTATATATGTTTTCCAAATAGTTCCTGTAAATGGTAATGCTTCCTGGATAGGAATCCTAGGATTTGTATGACCTGTGCCGAGCCTATATTGAATAACTCAAGGAGGTTTTGCTTTTCAAGAACCCAACAATGGTAGAAAAAGGTCATACTAGTAAATAAAACACTTGCTATCATGTCCTGCTCCTATCCTCGCTGAACAACTAAAAATGCCATATACAATAGCTGTCCATTGCTTCAGGTGTAGGAGTACCAGATGATGTGAAGAATGCGCCGTTGAGCATCTTATCATCTTCAGATATCCAGGTCCATTTACTCCACTCACTCTTTGGTGCTACCTCACGCTTGGTCACCTGAAGAAAATTTTCACAGTTCAGACTAGTTTGCTCATCTGAAAATAACATGGAGCTTCCTGATTTGCGTTCTAAAAATTGTGCTGCGACATACTCATTTTGAATAGAAAATAGAAATATTTTTTGTTGAACTTGTATGTAATGACTATAGTGCCAGAATAATGGATTCTTTTGAATCTTAACGAAAGATCATCAACAGAGTTTCAGACTAGGGGCCTTCTTCAGAAACACAGGTTTGCAAGAAAACAAAGATGAGAACAAAAGTTGCTGAAGGGAACAGACGATCTTTGGCTTTGTCGGCAAGGAATCGATTGTCATGGCTCAGAATTGTGGGTGAAGCACTGCCACCAATGGCATACATCTCCCATTTTATGTAGTCGTTGTTGATGACGTGAAAGAGTCCGAACCGGCACCTATATATATCAAGTACTGTCATCATAATGCTTGATGATTATTAAACTATTATTAGTTAATGGAATACTAAATAGAATACTGTTAATTTATAATTAAACAAAATAAAATGCATGGCTTCTTGATCATGCATGCACCTTGGCATTCTTTGGACAAGACCCAGTCCGAAGCGGTTAAACGCAACAGTGACCTTCATGTTCTTGTCATCAGCGAAATCGTCGCTGTGCCCAAGCAGCATCGTCTTGTTATGGTTCCTGAGGATGTTGTTGGACAGGGTCACGTTCGTGGAGGCGTCGGTGACATCGATGAGGCCGTCGGCTCTGGCCTCCAGCGTGCAGTGATCCACCCACGCATGCGTGGAGCGGAAGACAGAGCGACAAGGCGCAGCAGTGCCCTGCGTGGTCGAGCCGATGAGTCGATGGACCGAGTCCACATTTGAAGCCCGTTTAGAGCCAGCAGTCGGGTTTCTGGAGAATCAGATGAACAAGCGGACACACGTCACACAAGCAGGCCGTGTCGCACGCGAGGCCACGTGCGACGGTGTCCCAGAAAATTTTCTTCCCAATGTCGCCTATGCAGGCCTGCAGCCGCGTATGGTCCATGAAACAATGGGAAATTTGAAGACGGCGTAAGAAATATTTTATTCAAATATTAATGGTTAATATTTTAAAGATTAGTAAAGAAGGATTGAAATGGGTATCTTGACCGTTGAACGACAAAATATTATTTTATGGATATTTATCATAGATCCAACTGCAATATCAATTCACGATATAGAGTTTACGGAGTTCCTAAAATTCAGGTGCCTGAGTTTTAGCTTTCATACGGGCGTTGGTAATTCATATATTCTATGCCTAAAGTATAGCTTTAGTTCGGTGCAATTTCTGTAATCATAATCTACAATTCTCGGATCCAAGAATAAAAAACCCATTAGACAAAACCATAAACCCGACAAAATCTTATAAATGTTAGCATAAAGACAATTAACAATTTATAATTTATTCTATAGTCATATAAGGACAAAAAATTAATATACGGAAACACAAAGACATCACCAAACCACAAGAGGACAAATACAATGTGGCTGTGGTACACAGCCACCATATCGCCTACTGTAGGCCTAATTTTCAGGCACATGACAAGCTATAGGAACTCGGCTCGGTCCGCAAAATGCTCAGGTCTAAATAGGCCTGGGCCTGGATGGGCTATCCGCGGAGTTTATAGTGTAAAATGGCTAAAATAAATATTTTGGGCCGCACTTGGGCCGAGAAAAAAAATTCTAGGTAGCGAGATCTGTCCACTAGGTTTTTTTAGTGGAAGAGATTTGTCCACTAGGTCTGTGGGCGGGCTAAAACCCAACGGGCTCAGGCAGGCCGGGCTAGGCCTAATTTGCTCAGGTCTACATACATGATGCATGTCATACATACAGGTAGCGTTGAAAATGGATGGAAAATTTTCCGTTCCGACCCGTTCCGTTTTCCACTTTTATTCGTTCGTTTCCGTATTTGCGGGGTCCCGTTTCCGTATTTACGAAAATGGGAGAGGGGTTTTTCCGTCCGTTTGCACGGGATCCCGTTTTCACCTGAAATTGACCCGTATTTATTTCGTTTTTCATCCCGTTTTAAATCTATATGAGATGTGTAGAAATTAATATGTTCATAAACCTATTAATCACCAATTATGCATGTTAACACATGGCATGCTAGTGAATACTAGACCAATAACTTCGTATGTGTATATTAATTTGTGACTTTGCTCATGTATATTCATGAATATTTAATCATATTATTCTAGCTTAATTTTCCGGCTCTCCATCCGTATTTGTTCGTTTCCGTGCATCCGCATATCCCGATTCCGTTTCCAAACCCGTATTTTCCGAACCCGATCCCGTTTCCGCCAAAAAATATAGAAACGGAAGTAGAAATAGAGTTTTTCCATTCGTTTCCGTCCGTTTTCATTACTACATACAGGATGATCACTTTATTTATGAAATTAGAGTTCAAATGCCCTCACGATTATTTTCAAGGAAATTATAACATTCTTCTCTTTGAAGCAAATACATAACCCATCTTCGAAAAAATGGAAAAATATAGTGCACATACAAACTCTCATGTTCGTTTCCAAGGAAATGCATGGCCCATGTCATTAAAAATAAAAAACTGGACTGGTGGGGAAGAACCACCCCACGGCATTGTTGTAGAAGGAAGGACCAACTACCCTTGTCCAGAAAACTCCCCAAAACCCTGGCACATGCCCCGAAGGCCAGAGTGAACTAGGACAGATAGGCCAGCGTTGCCAGAGGCGCACCGTTACCGATGCAGTCTCCAGGTTCCGTGCACAGCAGGTTCCGTGCACAGCGAGGGGGATTTTTTTTTGGGTGCGAGACCAGGAAATTCGATCCCCGTAGGAATCGAACCCTGGCCGGCAGCCTCCCGTCAGGCAAAGCCAACCACCCGAGCTGACGCTCGGTTCGCATGTCATTAAAAATACACTTCACACAAAATCAATGAAGATCATTTTCAAGGAAATATATGACCCATCTTATGAAAAAAAAGACAAATATAGATCACACATAAATTGCATCACTGTTCTGGTTCATCTGCCTCTTCAATGTGATTTTAGACCGAGAACCACAAATCTGACAAGCTCTGTGAATGCTTGTAATCATCTTGCTAAGGGGGACCTGTCTTTTCAGTACTTCAACAACTCACATGTACCTGAAATATTGATTTGCATATATAGTAAATAAGTTGAAATAAAGGATGGAGCAACCATGTAAAGGAAAATATCAGTCCAAAACTTCTTCAAGCAGAGCATAATGAGATCAATCCAAAACAATTCAGTCCAGCAAAAACACTATTATATAAGATTAAAACATGAACTGCAATCAAGGTACACAATATATTTTTTCCCTCGGTGCTTTGATTAGTTAATTTCACCTAATTAAAATCATCTTAGGACCTATCAGACCAATTAACCTGTCAGCATTTATTTTCTAGATATTAGCACGCTTTTTCCAGGGCTGCCATAGGGGAATCGATTTGATTAGCATACGTGGTGCGTTCTTCAGTTGGTTAGCTATTCAGCACTAGTGATCTATCAATCAGCTTTTGTCCCAAAACTTGATGTCTACTAACTGAAACAAGAACAACCCAAAGTAGGTTGAAAAATATTTGGAAACTTTGTTTAAAAAAAGAAGGGAACTTTTTTTTGAGGAAAAAAAGGAAGGAAACCGAGCCTAGATCCAGTAACCAAAAACTCATAGAGCGTCTACCAAAAAGCTATAGAATGGTGGTGCCTAAAATTTTATCTGAGAGAACTTGACGAGCAAGTTTTTTTTCATTAAGGAGAAGCAAGAGTTTAAGATACAACAAATGCAAGTGAAAAAGAGAACACAATAAGAAACTAAAGGGAATCACCCCCAACCCACAAGGATGATCATCTGCCATCATCCATGAGCTAGCATTGTCTAGGATGATTGGTGCCAAAGAGACTGGCTGGCATCATCTTCTACAATGGCAGTGCCTAAACTACAAATCAATTTTCTTATGATCATAAAAACAAGGGGTTAAGAGATGCACATAACTCATGCTTACACAATGTATAAACGTATTAGGACAGCAAACACAAACCAACCACTCATTGTATAAGATCATTGTTGGATAATGGATACCCATTTTTCTCTGGTATTGGGATTCTCTATGCAGATAATTGTTGGACACCCATTTTTCTTTGGCATTGGGATTGTCTATGCAGCATTATTATCTAATCACTCAATCCATTTGAAACCCAGTACCTTCAGTTTGCACATTCATAGTTCCAACACGGAAAACGCATGCATGTATGAACTATGCATGCACATGTAAAAACACATCCTTTATACATACTGACACGTATACATGGCAGTGAATCGCGGTAACAAGATATAGAGCAATAAAATTTGGAGTGTTTATACATGCAGATTGGCGTGCACGTACCTGCTGGGTTGGATGGATTGCACAAACAGAGTTATTGTCACACCCATTTTTAAGGATAAAAATAGGATGCATAAAGACTCATGTGCGCCCCAGGATATGATCGTACACACAAGTAGACAAATTATATAGTATCATCACAGTGCTTATTACATAGCGAATAAATATTTAACACATAGTCTTGAACAATAAATAATAGTAACTAGTAGTAGATCTCCAGCGGAAACTCCAAATACAGGGACACGGTTGACTGGTTGACACCAAGACTAGTACTCATTACGATAATCTTCCTCATAATCTTCATCTGTTATGGTGGAAATAGCAAGGGTGAGTCCACGTCGAACTCAACAAGTATAACACAGGGTTTATGTGGCACAAAAAGCTAGACACTGTTTAACTACGTTTAGCTTTTAATCATCATATATTTAGCCATTAGGTAGCATCAAGATAATCCACTTCCCGTTAATGAACCAATGATCAATTGTAATAGGAATAATGAATAACATTAACATGAGCATAAAAATAACAATAGTAATTAAGCATGATATAACAATTATGATCATCTATCTGTAGATGTTCCAAGGACGTCCGTATCCGTGGGCACGGCTAGTATACCAGTTTATTAAACTCTGCGCAGAGGTGTACACTTTCACTGTGAGTCATGATTTCCAAATGCATGGGGAGATCAAACCCAAACACCGGAGAACCATATAAAGCCATTCAAAAGTTCGTCTAACAAGTTAGGGCCATTAGATTCACTCGGCAGGCAGATGTAGAACCCCCTTCCCAGTGGCACATAACTCGCAACCTATACACACAAAAGACAGGGGCTCGCCGTACACCCAACGTGGCAAGTCATTCTTACGCCATTTAAGGTAACCACTAACAAGCTAGAAAATGTCTCTTGAACAACTAGAGCCAGAGCCATATAGCCCTCACAGCTATACTGTATGTCCCGGATGATCACGTACAGATGAGTCCTTATGGAGAGAAACCAGAGCAACGATATAACTCCTTGCTCTAGCCCCCTTTTCAACAGTAATAAATTCATCTTAATGGTTGGTTGTTTAATCCATTAATCAAATTACAAGATCAATGTTCATAATTAAGCACTAGCAATAACTACCCAATGCATACCCTAAGGTTGACAAGGAATCAAGATAACAATTGCTAAGTTAAATCTCTAAGGTTGCCAAGGTAGACACATGCATATGATATTGATTATAGTGAATAGATAACAAGGATGGTCCCATGTTATACTTGCCTTGATCAAAGTGATACTCCGGATGACTCTGCTGGTCTGGCTCAAAGTAATACTCCTGATCGTCCGGAAACTGCTCACCGTCTAAACTCGATCACCAATCAACAACATACATGCATTCGAGCAAACATACACGAAGCAAACAAAGAGATATAATTAGAACAGTACACCAACAGTAACAAAATAGTATAAAAAGTTTGTAAAACTCTTCTACACGTTCCTACGATCACACAGACGTAAAGATCACAAAATTTGGAGTTAAACGTCAAAGTTATGAATTTTCTAAGATTTCCTAGAGATAAATAATTACTTAAATATAAACTCGAAAATTATTTTTCCCAAACCTACTGTACAACTATACCAACATGTAGAGCTCGCAAATATGAACCTAACGCAACTTGAACGGGTCAAATCGGAGTTAAAACGAAGATTTTATGACCAAAACAAGTTTAGTGGCAAAACTGTAAATATCAGAAAACATATTTTTGATTTACCGAGAAGAAATACGCTTTCAAAACGAAGCAACGGACTTCGGATAATACGCCAAGGACCGCGGGTTCTAATAAGTAAAAGAGCAGGGACTCTTTATAAAATTTACCCCGCGAAGGGGTATCTTCTATTCTAGGCCGTTGATCTAAGAACCGATGGCCCACAGCACCCCAGAGGAGACCCGGCGGCGCTGTCGCCGGTGTTCTTCACCCGCACGGTGGTGCCATGGCTGGCGGCTCGCCGGAGTAGCCAATCGAGCGCCTCAGACCACTATTCAACGCGAGACCGGTACCAATCCACAGCGGAGCTCAAGGCGATCTCACGTGACAAGAAGATGGAGGCAAAGATGGCTCGTGATAGTCGTGCGCTCAAAAGGGCGGGCGGCCGAGCTCCTGCTCACGGTGGCGGCGCAAAAAGCACTTAGCAACCAAATTGAAGGCACTCTTATGTTCACAGGAACATGCTAAAGCCGGTAGGGTAGCTTACGGTGGCAAAAAGATGACGTACACGTCGAATTGCTTCCCGCAGCGGCTCCTAGGGTTGCGGCGGTGGCGAGAGCTCGAACAGGGGGTAGTTGTTCACGATTTGATCTAAAAACGATAGGCAAGGCTCGGCTCTAGCTTAAATAGGGTGGTGCCGTGACCAATTTGGGAAAACAATCCCTGAGTTCGCGGATTGGAATCGGGGTCGGTGATAGACTCCGTCTCAGCCACGAGGAAGAGGACGAGGTGACCGACAAGTGGGGCCAAGTCATCAGCGACACAGAGAAAGGAGGGGCGCGCGCCTGCAGCGGATCCCTGGGCCGGCCCACGCGGTGTGAGAAAGAGCGGACTCGGCCCCGTACGGAGAGCAGGCCGCCCGAGCGGGCCTCCAGGCCGCCTCAGCACAGGTATGCCCTTTTTTCTCTTTTTTTTATTTGTTTGTTTCAAACCATTTAAAGAGATTTGAAATTCCAAATCAAATAAAATAAAAATCACACCACTCAATAAAATAAATGCAACAGCATGAATGCATCATCAAGTATTTCATCTAAAATTTTAAATTTTAATTCTCCATTAATTATTATCTAAATTATTTAAACCCATACCAAAACTCGCTCAACTCTAATTTTTCTTCTAATTCTAAATTTTAAAATTTTTGGGTGTTACAAATTCTACCTCCTTAAAAGAATCTCGTCCTCGAGATTGGACTGCTTACTCAAATAACTGCGGATAAGATTTCCTCAATTCATCATCTCTTTTCCAAGTTGCCTCTGCCTCTGAATATCTATTCCACTGAACCTTGCACATTTTAATAACCCGACTTCGAGTAACTCTCTCAGCAGTTTCTAAAACCTTGATTGGAAACTCTTCATAGGTAAGATCCTCTTTAATAGTAAATTCATCCAAAGGTATCTGCTCCTCAGGCACACGTAAACACTTCTTAAGTTGAGAAACATGAAACACATCATATACCCCAGACAGATTCTCAGGCAACTCTAATTGATAAGCAACTTCACCACGTCTAGCAATAACTTTGAATGGCCCAACATACCTTGGTGCTAACTTGCCTTTCATGTTAAACCTCCTCACACTTCTCATTGGTGACACCTTCAAATAGACATAATCACCTACTTCAAAGACTAAATCCCTTCTCCGGTTATCAGCATAACTTTTCTAACGAGATTGTGCTACTCTCAAATTTTCACGAATCACTCGCACTTGATCCTCTGCGTTTCTAAGAACATTTGTACCAAACACCTGAGACTCACCTGTCTGATCCCAAAACAATGGAGTTCTACACTTCCGTCCATACAAAGCTTCAAACGGTGCCATCTTAAGACTCTGTTGATAACTGTTGTTGTAAGAGAACTCTGCATAAGGCAAACTCTTATCCCAACTAGTTCCATATTGCAATGCACAGGCTCTCAACATATCTTCCAGTACCTGGTTGGTTCTTTCAGTCTGCCCATCTGTCTGTGGATGATATAATGTACTAAAATTCAGCATTGTCCCCAAAGATTCATGTACAGCCTTCTAAAAATGCGATGTAAATTGCGAACCTCGATCAGATATAATTTTCTTTGGTACTCCATGTAAACACACTATCTTCTCCACATATAATATAGCTAATTATTCCCCAGTGTACTTAGTTTTAACCGGTATGAAATGAGCAACTTTAGTCAACCTATCTACTATCACCCAAATAGAATCATAACCTCTCTGAGTACGAGGTAACCCCACTATAAAGTCCATACCAACTTCCTCCCACTTTCATTCAGGAATCTTCATTGGTTGCAATAATCCAGCAGGTCTCTGATGCTTAGCTTTCACTCTCTGACATGTGTCACACACTGCTACATACTCAGCAACATCACGCTTTAATCTAACCCACCAATACTTCTGTTTGAGATCCAAATACATCTTAGTACTACCAGGATGAATAGAATAAGCTGACTCATGAGCTTCACGAAGAATTGCTTACTGAATAGTCTGATCCTCAGTTACACACAACCTTTTTCCAAACCAAAGAGTTCCATTATCATCAATTTGGAAATTGGGTGACTTACCAGTCACTACATTCTCTGCTATGTCCTTCAATTTCTCATCTTTTAACTGACCCTTGCGTATCTCTTTCTCTAGTGTAGGTTCTATCACCAATTCCATTGTATTAGTAACAATTCCGAAATTCAAATATTCAAATTTAGCACACAACTCAGTTGTCATGGACAACATTTGCATCTCATTGGCATAACTCTTCCTGCTAAGGGCATCAGCTACAGCATTGGCCTTACCAGGATGATAGTGTATCTCTATATCATAATCCTTGATCAATTCTAACCATCTACGTTGCCTCAAGTTCAGATCTGATTGAGTGAAAATATAATTCAAACTCTTATGATAGGTGTATATATCACTCTTATGCCCAATCAAATAGTGTCTCTAAATCTTCAGAGCATGAACCACAGCTGCTAACTCCAGATCATGGGTAGGATAATTCAACTCATGCTTCCTCAACTGCCTAGATGCATAAGCAACAACTCTGCCTTCTTGCATAAGAACACACCCCAAACCTTAACGAGAAGCATCACAATAAATAGAGAACTTCTTACTCAAATCTGGCAATACCAAGACAGGTGCTGTAGTCAATCTCTTCTTCAATTCTTCAAAACTAGCTTGACATTTATCAGACCATACAAACTTGGCATTCTTCTCTAATAGAGTTGTCATAGGCTTAGCAAGTTTAGAAAACCCTTCAATAAACCGTCTATAGTATCCAGCTAAACCCAAGAAACTGTGAATCTTACCAACATCAACAGGTGGTTTCCAATCCAATACATCCTTCACCTTGCCTGGATCCACTGATATTCCACCATTAGAAACAACATGACCAAGAAAAGAGACTTCCTTTAACCAGAACTCATACTTACTTCGCTTAGCATATAACTTATGCTCTCTAAGTTTCTGCAATACCAACCTCAGATGTTCAACATGCTCTTCCTCAGTCTTGGAGAATACTAGTATATCATCAATAAATACCACCACAAACTTATCAAGATATTCCATAAACACCTTATTCATCATGTACATAAAGTAGGCAGGTGCATTGGTCAAACCAAATGACATAACAATATACTCATACAAATCATACCTCGTAGTAAAAGCTGTCTTTGGAATATCAGATGCACGAATCTTCAGTTGATGGTACCCAAACGCAAATCAATCTTAGAGAACACACAAGCACCTCTCAACTGATCAAACAAGTCATCAATTCTAGGCAAAGGATACTTGTTCTTGATAGTTACTTCATTAAGTGACCGGTAATCAACACACATCCTCTGACCACCATCTTTCTTATCAACAAAAATAACTGGCGCACCCCACGGTGAAGAACTAGGGCGCATAAAACCTTTATCTTGTAATTCCTTAATTTGTTTCTTAAGTTCTTCTAATTCATCTACTCCCATTCTATATGGTCGTTTAGCTATTGGTGCAGTCCCAGGTAATAATTCAATAAGAAATTCGATATCTCGGTCAGGTGGCATACCTGGCAAATTATCTAGAAAGACATCAGGAAATTCATCAACAACTGGATTCTCCTTGCTAGCACCATCCTCAAGTTGGTTCACTGAAGCTATCTGTTGCTTCCGCACTGCTACATCAACATTGATCTTATCCCCATTAGGTGCATTCACAATCACTATCTTCTGCTAACACTGAATCACTACCTGCTTTTGTTTCATCCAATCCATACCCAAGATCACATTAATACCCGATGTTCTCAACACTATAGGAGTTATCTTAAACTCTACCCCCCTTAAAATCATGCTAACTGGAAGACAACGATTATTGGTTTGCATAGTACCTCCAGGTGAGTTTACTAAGAGGGGTTCTTTCATGGCAAGCATAGGTATACTATGCATTTTAACAAAAGTGTGGGAAATGAACGTATGAGAAGCTCCAGAGTTAAAAAGAATAGTTGCAGGAGTAGAATGTACATTGAACATACCGATCATAATTTCTGGTGCCTCATGAGCAGTATCCGAAGACACATGATTCAACCTTCCAGTGCCGGATTGCCTCTGGTTGCTTTTCTGACTCAGAGGAGTCTGCTGGTTCTGCTTCTCAGGACAATGGTAAGACATATGTCCCTCTTTACCGTAGATGTAGCATCTAGTAGGCGTTTTGGGAGCACTGTTCTTTATTGGAGTAGCATTGGAATTTCTAGTACGAGAAGTCTGTTGTCCACTCTGCTGATACTGTTGACGCTGCTGGTAGGAAGGACGTTGCTGAGACTGACTGTTCTACCAATTCTGAGACCATTTCTGGTTTGGATTGCGATTCCACTGGCTAACTGGTCCTTGGAACTTCTGATGAAAGCCATGCTGAGGATTAGTCCACTGGCGGTTATTGCTTCCTGAACCTTGTCCTTTCATCTTTCTCTTCCTATCCATCTCCCTGCGCTCATTATCAAGCACAATAGCTTTATTTACCAGCTCTTGGAAATTTGCATAATTATTGCCCTTCAGCTGCAGACGGAGATCATAATATATTCCCTTAAGAAAGAGACACTGCTTGTCAGCATCTTCTCTCACTTCATTGGGAGCATAGCGAGCCAACTGAGAGAGCTTATCATAATACTCACTGACACTCATCTGTCCCATCCTGAGGTTTCTGAATTCTTCCTGCTTCAACTCAATTATACCCTCAGGAATATGATGAGCCTTGAAATCTCTAACAAAATCATTCTAAGTGATAGAAGAAGCATTGTTAGGATGTGCAACCTGGTACGACTCCCACCAAGTCTGAGCTGTCCCCTGAAGCTGACTAGATGCATATAACACCTTTTCTAGATCATTACATTGAGCAATGTTCAATTGTTTCTCTACCGCTCGCACCCAATTATCCGCCTCCAATGGATCAGCAGCATGAGAAAACACTGGAGGGTGTCCCTTTAAAAATTTACCACGTTTGTCTCTCACATGAATAGGTGGCGGTCCTCCTGCAGGAGGATTGTTCTGCATGTGCTGCATAAACATCTGCATTATCTGATTCTGTGTATTCATAAGTTCTTCCATAGTAATGGGTGGGTTAGCACCTCCACGACCCCTGCCACGGCCTCTGGCTGACATCTATTTTCAAACCACAGAAAATGAAATTCAGTACTATCCAGGATGATGTATACGACAGATAAGTAAATCTGAATTCTCTGGGCGAATTCCAATTTCAGCGGCACAGTAAAACTGCCATATCTCGAGATACAGACATCCAATTAAGGTGATCTTTACATGGTTGGAAACCTTACGAAATTATCTACGACTTTTATTCACAATAATTTTCCATATTCCGTCAATAAATTAGTCAAAAACTAAACTTAACCGAAACTGTTTTAGAATTCCAGGCTGTGCAGTGACCCCAGATTGGAACAGGTATATCTCTTAGCTCTTAATAGATAATAAGATGATTCTTGCGGGGTTGGAAATATATAGAAGTCTAATTATTCCCAGTAAAATTTCATAAATTTCCCATGAACAGATTTTAAGTTATTTCAAAAATATCCCAGACTGATCCCGAAATCAGCAAAAGGCAGAACCAAGTTTACCACACGCCCAACTTAATATTCTTGATCAAACTTAATATTCTTAACCATGGAACTTGTAGACATGTTTACAAAACTCCAGCACACATTACAAAGATCCAAATCACACATTATCATAATAACAATTCATCATTCACACAATTGTTCACACCACAAACTAACACTCGACAATACCAAACTCAAATTGACTCACAAACTAATATCGTTCTTATTACATAGGGATTTCCTAATCTTAATTAAGCTTCTCATAAATCTTGGGATGGCCTAGCTCAGCCCTTAGTTCGTCGATCTCCTTATAAGCTTGTTCTTTAAGTTCCTTTTCCTTTAGCAACTCATCCTTCAAATCTACCTCATGGAGAGCCAACTCACGAACCAGTCCCACTATAGCTTGTAAAGTCAAAAATAAATCATCCGCAAGCGACACGGTCCAAACACCCCTTCCATGTAAGAAACAGGGAAAGTGCCGGAGTGCACCCTGCAATGTCTTGTCCGAACGAAGACCATGGTAGTAGACAAATGCATTGTAGGCGACATCTTCCATGCTTGTTTCTACAGTTGTCCGGCTCACTCGGGTGATGAACTTTGACTCTACCTTAGACTCCTTAGTGGTAGGATCCCTTGTCTTGACCCATAGCTCAGTCTCCCAGTAAGAGTCCATCAATGGATGACTGTACTCCTTGCAGCGATACTCCAACGTAGCTTCCCAATCGTAGTAATAATTATCCATGGTTCTTGTCAGCATGTCATGGAAGAAAACATCGGCTTTAGGAACCATGATTTGAAGCTTCGTGGTCCACCCCATGACTGAATCCTCCATTGGTGTGTCACCGACTCTTGATTTAGCATCGGATATCTCTTGGTCACCATCTACATAGGGCTCCTGGGGTTTGAAACGGGCAATGTACTGTGCAGCAGATAGACGGGGATGAGGAGGCATCTACAAGAATTAGACATAGATTAGATGGAATCCATGTATTTTCACAATAGAATAAGGTAGAAGAAGCATAAAAATTTAGCAATTAACAAGGTGAAAGGAATAAGCATGATATAAGTGAAGCATGGATGCTAATAACGTCTATTCTAACTAGGCTTGCGTCCTACAGTCAACACGGCTCTGATACCAATTTGTCATACCCATTTTTAAGGACAAAAATAGGATACATAAAAGACTTATGTGCGCCCCAGGATATGATCGCACACATAAGTAGACAAATTACATAGTATCATCACAGTGCTTATTACATAGTGAATAAATATTTAACACATAGTCTTGAATAATAAATAATAGTAACTAGTAGTAGATCTCCAGTGGAAACTCCAAACACAGGGACACGGTTGACTGGTTGACACCAAGACTAGTACTCATTACGATAATCTTCCTCATAATCTTTATCTGTTATGGTGGAAATAGCAAGGGTGAGTCCATGTCGAACTCAACAAGTATAACACAGGGTTTATGTGGCACAAAAGGCTAGACACTGTTTAACTGTGTTTAGCTTTTAATCATCATATATTTAGCCATTAGGTAGCATCAAGATAATCTACTTCCCGTTAATAAACCAATGATCAATTGTAATAGGAATAATGAATAACATTAACATGAGCATAAAAATAACAACAGTAATTAAGCATGATATGACAATTATGATCATCTATCTGTAGATGTTCCAAGGACGTCCGTATCCGTAGGCACAACTAGTATAACAGTTTATTAAACTCTGCGCAGAGGTGTACACTTTCACTGTGAGTCATGATTTCCAAATGCGTGAGGAGATCAAACCCAAACACTAGAGAACCATATAAAGCCATTTAAAAGTTCGTCTAACAAGTTAGGGCCATTAGATTCACTCGGCAGGCAGATGTAGAACCCCCCTTTCCAGTGACACACAACTCACAGCCTATACACACAAAAGACAGGGGCTCGCCCTACACCCAACGTGGCAAGCCATTCTTATACCATTTAAGGTAACCACTAACAAGCTAGAAAAGGTCTCTTGAACAACTAGAGCTAGAGCCATATAGCCCTCACAGCTGTACTGTATGTCCCGGATGATCACGTACAGATGAGTCCTTATGGAGAGAAACCAGAGCAACAATATAACTCCTTGCTCTAGCCCCCTTTTCAACAGTAATAAATTCATCTTAATGGTTGGTTGTTTAATCCATTAATCAAATTACAAGATCAATGTTCATAATTAAGCACTAGCAATAGCTACCCAATGCATACCCCAAGGTTGATAAGGAATCAAGATAACAATTGCTAAGTTAAATCTCTAAGTGTCACACCCGATTTTAGGGACAAAAGCAGACATACACTATATGTGAAATAAAGAAGTCAAATCTCACATATAGCCACAGATAAGTGTAATATCAAGAGACAAATGCTTAATAAACATAATGCAATAGTATAAGATATAACCTTAGAGTACAACACAGTGGAAAGACAACTCCGAACACCGGGTGTAGACTTCACTCCAGGAACAAACTGACTGGTTGATCACAAGCCTAAAAACTCCAGACACTATCCTGAAGTGTGGGAAATAGCAAGAGTGAGTCCATGTCGAACTCAGCAAATATATCATGGGGTTCATGAAGCTCAAAAGGTTTGACACGGGTTTACTACAATAGCTTTTAGTGGGTCATCTTTTTAGCATTTGAGTAGCAACAAGTTACCATACGCCCTAATAACCTCATGATCATGTAAACGTGAATAATGTATAGCAAGAAACAATAATCATTAGTGAGCATCAATATCATCAGTATTATCATTATCATCAGTGTTCATCATTTATTCTGTAAGGGTCCAAGGCCACTCGTGACCGTGAGCACGACTGATATACCAGTTTTACACTCTGCAGAGGTTGTACACTTTCATTGTGAGTCGTGATTTACCCTTTCGCCCGAGGTAGCTAATCTCTTGACCCACTTCCAAGGAAGGTCGGCAGGGTTCACTATGAAGTCTTTCAAAGGTTCGTCTAACAAGTTAGAGCCGCTAGGTTTCATCAGTCAGTCTGTGTGATACAACCACGTAGGGATCCACAGTCTGCTTTTCTCCATTTGCGCCACAAGGGTAACCTCTAACCAGCTAGAAAAGGTCCTTCTATATGACTAAAGCCAGAGCCATGTAGCCCTCACAGTTGTACTGTAAGTCCTGGATATTCGCTTACAGATAAGTCCTTAAGGAGAGAAACTAGAGCACCATAAAAACAACCCAATATGCTCTAGCCCTCTTGAGCCATGTTTCTATAAAGCATCTTTTAAACGTTTATTGCATATACCATTAGTCAAGTTACAGATCATGGTTATTTATCTTGAGCACTAGCATAAATACTACCCAATGCAATGTCCCACCGGTGTCAAGGTACAAGATACAAAAGCTAGGATATCCTTAGGGATAACAAAGTAGACACATGCACATAAATTATGTGTATTAAAGGTGAATAGGAAACAAGGATGATCCCATGCTATACTTGTCTTAAATTGAGATCCTTCTTTCTGTAGATTTGTAACCTCCAAAGAACTGCTTCTTGATCACCACGTAAAGCTCACCGACTAGACAAGATCATAAAGCACCACACACAAGCATCCATACAATCATACACAAAGCAAACGATAGCTACAATTAGAACAGTACACCATCAACAGTTAAACAAGATGAAAAAGTTGTAAAACGATTCTACGTCTTGCTATGATCACACAGACGCGAAAAGCACGCTAATCAGAGCTACGGTTCGAAAGAAACGACTACCGAGTCTTTTATATTATATTAAAGAAAAGGCTATATTTATATACTTGATTTATTTTAATTGAGCAAAAACATGTATAAATTTATTAAAACATGAAACATAATTTAATTCAAAAGCCGGGTAAAACTACTCATAGTTTATTCATAATGAATGTCATATAATTAAGTGATGTGAAAGCAACTACTCGAGTTTATCTGATATATAACGTGTTTACTAAGCAAAACTTCGAATTTAGAAACTCATGTAAATAAGCAACTAACCATATTAATATTTGAATTGGAAAACTAAAATAAAGTTAATCATATTTTATTTGTAAAATCCAGTTGCATAATCATTATTTAAGTTAGGATTTAAGCCATGAAATTCCATAGCTAAATATATGACAAACATTGTTACTAATGCGTAAATTACGTCATTATGAATCTAACGCAAGTTGAACGGGTTGAAACGGAGTTAAAACGGAGATTCTACGCACAATTTAACATAATGGCAGATCTGTAAATAAGTGAAAATGTATTTTCTGAAGTTACGCGATCAAAATACGCTTTACGAAAAAGAAAACACGATTCGGAAATATACCTTGGACTGTGGGTTCTATATTCAAAATTTCCAGGTGCTCCTTAGCAAATTTGTCGGCTGAACCGTTATCTTTGATTTATGTCCGTTGGATTTAAAACGGACGGCTGAGATTGGATCGGGGAGGACGGGCGGCGACGCTCCAGCCAGAACAGTGGCCCGACGGCGGTCTCCGCGGCGGCGCCATGGCCGGAGACGGCTAAACCTCGCTACAAGGCGTTATTTCGCGAAAGAAAGGTACCAGCAGGTGGAGCATACCAAGGCGAACTCACCAAGGTAGAAAACAACGTCGATGCGAGACCGAGGGAGGTGTGTGGCTTGGAGAGGCGGACGGTGGAGTCGACGCTCGCGGTGACTGGTCACTCGAGCACCACAGCAGCTTCCAAAGGGCGGGATGGACGCGGAGGGATGCGGCACCCGGCTTATATAGCCCTGGGGCGGTTCCAAGAAAGGAAGGAAGGGATTTGGGGCGCGGATTTGGTCGGTGGGCGGTTTGGAAAGGACCGTCCCGATGGCGTGAGGAGGAAGGCGCTCCTGACACGTGGGCCCATGACGTCAGCAAAACGCAGAGAGGAAGGGAAGGCGCGGCGCGCGTGAGCTGGGCCAGCGGCCGGCTAGCTGGGCTTGGCCCAGGCGGGAAACGGGGGGAAGTGGGCCGCGCGCGGGAGAAGTGAGTGTGGGCGCGCTGCTGGGCTGCGGAGGAGAAAAAGGCTGGGCCGGAGTGCTGGCCGAAACCAAAGAGGAGAGGAAATCCTTTTCTTTTTCCTTTTATAATTTTCCAAAATATTTTTCCAAAAAGATTTTGAATCCTCTTTTGAATTTAATTCAAACCACTCAATTCAAAATTTCAAATGCAGCAGTATGAGTGCACAAACATGTTCCTACCCTTATATTTGATTTTAAGTTAATAAAAATTATTACTTTTCTAAGTTTGTATGCTCACAAAATTGCATAATAAATCTTATTCACCTATTTTAAAATCATCCCAAATTTTTGGGTGTTACACTAAGGTTGCCAAGGTAGACACATACATATGATATTGATTATAGTAAATAGGTAACAAGGATGGTCCCATGTTATACTTGCCTTGATCAAAGTGATACTCCGGATGACTCTGCTGGTCTGGCTCAAAGTAATACTCCTGATCGTCCGGAAACTGCTCACCGTCTAAACTCGATCACCATTCAACAACATACACGCATTCGAGCAAACATACACGAAGCAAACAAAGAGATATAATTAGAACAGTACACCAACAATAACAAAACAGTATAAAAAGTTTGTAAAACTCTTCTACACGTTCCTACAATCACACAGACGTAAAGATCACAAAATTTGGAGTTAAAACGTCAAAGTTATGAATTTTCTAAGATTTCCTATAGATAAATAATTACTTAAATATAAACTCGAAAATTAATTTTTCCAAACCTACTGTACAACTATACCAACATGTAGAGCTCGCAAATACGAACCTAACGCAACTTGAACGGGTCAAATCGGAGTTAAAACGAAGATTTTATGACCAAAACAAGTTTAGTGGCAAAACTGTAAATATCAGAAAACATATTTTTGATTTACCAAGAAGAAATACGCTTTCAAAACGAAGAAACGGACTTCGGATAATACGCCAAGGACCGCGGGTTCTAATAAGTAAAAGAGCAGGGACTCTTTATAAAATTTACCCCGCGAAGGGGTATCTTCTATTCTAGGCCATTGATCTAAGAACCGACGGCCCACAGCACCCTAGAGGAGACCCGGCGGCGCTATCACCGGTGTTCTTCACCCGCACGGTGGCGCCATGGCCGGCGGCTCACCGGAGTAGCCAATCGAGCGCCTCAGACCACTATTCAACGTGAGACCGGTACCAATCGACAGCGGAGCTCAATGCGATCTCACCTGACAAGAAGATGGAGGCGAAGACGGCTCGTGATAGTCGTGCGGCTCAAAAGGGCGGGCGGGCGAGCTCCTGCTCACGATGGCGGCGCAAAAAGCACTTAGCAACCAAATTAAAGGCACTCTTATGTTCACAGGAACATGCTAAAGCCGGTAGGGTAGCTTACGGTGGCAAAAAGATGACGTACACGTCGAATTGCTTCCCGCAGTGGCTCCTAGGGTTGCGGCGGCGGCGAGAGCTCGAACAGGGGGTAGTTGTTCACGATTTGATCTAAACACGACAGGCAAGGCTCGGCTCTAGCTTAAATAGGGTGGTGGCGTGATCAATTTGGGAAAACAATCCCTGAGTTCGCGGATTGGAATCGGGGTCGGTGATAGACTCTGTCTCGGCCACGAGGAAGAGGACGAGGTGACCGACAAGTGGGGCCAAGTCGTCAGCGACACAGAGAAAGGAGGGGCGCGCGCCTGCAGCGGATCCCTGGGCCGGCCCACGCGGTGCGAGAAAGAGCGGACTCGGCCCCGTCGGCCCAGCAGCGGGGAAACAGAGAGCAGGCCGCCCGAGCAGGCCTCCACGCCGCCTCAGCACAGGTATGCCCTTTTTTTTTCTCTTTTTTTAATTTGTTTGTTTCAAAACCATTTAAAGAGATTTGAAATTCCAAATCAAATAAAATAAAAACCACACCGCTCAATAAAATAAATGCAATGGCATGAATGCATCAACAAGTATTTCATCTAAAATTTTAAATTTTAATTCCCCATTAATTATTATCTAAATTATTTAAACCCATACCAAAACTCTCCCAACTCTAATTTTTCTTCTAATTCTAAATTTTAAAATTTTCGGGTGTTATAGTTATCAATTCCTGAGCTCGAGTTTGCAAAGCAAATTATTTGGTGAATCATCATGATTGTCCTCCAGCTGGAGTTTGGGAAGGAAAAATAAGCGTTGGTGGTAAGTTATATAGACAAAGCTAAGGTTTCCATTAACTACTGGAAAAAAAAAACCAATCCAGGCTGGATAGTCAGATGGTCAGATGAGGAGACCATCTCGTTGGTGTTCGTTCTGATCAGCTGGATAGTCGGATGGTTAGGATGAAGCTCGGCTGCATGTCGGTAAAGTTCATGTATTATCCCATCTTGTTTTTTTAGAGTGAAGTCTATCTTGAAGATTATCCCATCTTGTTTTTTCGAGTGAAGTTCATGTATTGTCTCGTGAAGTATTACTGCGCCTTCCATAATGTTTCTACCTAGAAGGAACGTTGTTTGTGTTGGTCTAATAATCTTCTGGGCAACAGTAGATAATCTATTAGTTACAACTTTGGTAAAGATTTTAAAAGAAACATTCAACAAACATATTGGTCTATATTGTTGAATCACTTTCGCATCTTTCTTTTTTGGTAGCAAAATTATCGTTCCAAAGTTGAGACTATCCAAAGGCAAGGTTCCCTCATGAAATTCCATAAACATAGCCATCAGATCATCTTTTAATAAGTCCTAGAAGACCTGATAAAACTCTGGTGGAAAACCATCTGGGCCTGGTGCCTTATTATGTTCCATTTGAAACACTGCTGCCCTTACTTCTGATTCCGAGAAAGCATCTGTCAAGTGCTTATTTTCCAGTTCAGAGACTTGTGGAATGTCATGAACATAGTGTTCATCTAACTCAATAAAAGAATTCTCCGAAGGACAAAAAGACTCTTGTAATAATTGGTAATATGTTGCTTCAACTAAGCATCACCATCTATTACAGTGTGACCGTCCTCCAATTGGAAAATACGAGTTTTCCGATGTCTTCCGTTAGCCAATAAATGGTAACATTTTGTGTTAGCATCACCCTAAAGTAGGTGCTTAACCTTTGCCCTTCGGTACCATTTGAGTTCCTCTTCTCGAAGTATTTCAGCAAGCCTTTCATTTAACACATGTTTTAAGTTTAGTTCCGACTCGTCAAGCAAAGAGTTCTCTGCCTTTTTGTCTAGCTCATCGAGTTTGTTTAACAAGGCCTTATTTTCTTTCTTGTAGGCACCACTCACATTTTTTGCCCATCCTCTGAGGTATTGGCGGAGCTTTCTGATTTTCGCTTGCCACCTCTCTAGGGGACAGCCCTTGACGAGCACACTATGCCACACATCTCTCACCATGTCACAAAATCCATTTGAGCAACCAACCTAATTCGAACTTGAACTGTGGCTGGTAAGCCGGAGATGAGCTATTTGTGCTATAAAACAGTGGAGTGTGATTAGAAATCTCTCTGCTCAATGCTCGGACACTAGAAACTAGGTACTTGGACTCAAAATCCATACAAACAAGAATTCTATCTAATTTCTCGAAGGTCTAATTTTGTAAATTATTCGCCCAAGTAAACTTCCTTCCTGCCATTTCTAATTCTCTAAGGTTTAAAGTATCTATTACAGCATTGAACAGAAAAGGCCATCTATCATTATAGTTGTCATTGTTTTTCTCATCCGGTCTATGAATAATGTTAAAATCACCACCTATAATAAGAGGTAATGTTTCTTTTGAACATACTCGGACTAGTTCGGATAAGAAATGTGACTTAAGATCCGCTTGAGCTGGGCCATACACTAAGATTAAATTGAACTTAAAATCATCCTCCTTGTGTCTCAACTTAAACCGAATAAAAAAGTCCCCCTCTTCTATTTGTCCAATGTCAAAGGTTAAGAGATTTATCCCTAGAATCATGCTATCGGACCGACCCCTTGGAGCCATGCAATGCCAAAGAAAATCTCTGCCAGCGCAGATATTATTCAAAGTGGACTGCGGAAAATTGGCTCTACCGGTTTCCGATACAGCTATGAACTCTAAGTTCTTCTCTTTTGTTAAATCAGAAAGAAATTTATATTTTTTGTGTCAGCAAAACCGTTGCTATTCCAGAAAATTCCTTTCATTGCGATTCTTTTTTTAGTTTTTTCTTATTGTTTTTGGACCTAGACTTCTTGAGATGTGATATGGGGGTCTGTAGACACAAAGGGTCACAACCACCATCACCTAGGTCTTCAGAGATTTTGGCACAAATGAGATTTAAAACATCTAAGTCTAGGTCCTCATCTACTGAACAAACAGTTGAAGCATCCCCTAACAAAGAACTGTTATCTACTTTTAACAAGTTAGTCTCAGACATTCTGGTTGATTCTATGTCTCTAAGATGTTTCAAAGACAATGTAACTTCCTGTTCGTTAGCCCCAAGTGATATTCCTAGTGTGCTAGTAGAAGCTAGTAAAGAAGAATCATCAAAAACATCAAAAGAAAGTGGTTGTTCTTTACCTTTGATAGAAGAAGAATCCATGTTCCTACGCGCCTTTAACTTTGTTACCTTCTCCAACGAGTCTTGCTCTGAAGTAGACGCGTTTCTTTTACTAGCTCTCACTGGCGACACTACCCCACCACTCCGTGCTTTAGTCTTATTCAAAGTGCCAGAGTCAATCTTGGATTGCAACATGCTAGCTTTCCACTGTGCAGATCCATCTGGAGTCATCCCAGTCTGGGTAAGTAGCACCACAGGTTTAACTACATCGCTTTTCCTGACAGAGTTGGAACCTTTGCCTTCCTTATCAACATGATGGGGTACCTCTGCAGTACCCATAGAAACCTCCTGGGTCCCAGCGGCTGCAAGGTCTTCATTTGGTGAATCATCATGATTGTCCTCCAGCTGGAGTTTGGAAAGGAAAAATAAGCGTTGGTGGTAAGTTATATAGACAAAGCTAAGGTTTCCATTAACTACTGAAAAAAAAACCAATCCAGGAAGCTACCTCTGTGTCAGAATGGTCAGACGAGGAGACCATCTCGTCGGTGTTCGTTCTGATCAGCTGGATAGTCGGATGGTTAGGATGAAGCTCGGCTGCATGTCGGAGAGCTGCTTCCACTTTCTCCACCTCACACATGCTGGCACCCGCACAGTCCATGGAAATAACAGCTTTTTGAAGACGTCTGTACAGCCGCAGGTGGCTGATGAAGCGAGCATCATGTCTATCCTTCCACTCGAGCACATCGAAATGTTCTTCAATGTGGTGCTGAAGCTGAGAATTGCAACATACAGGTCAGTAATAATTAAGTAGCAGTACCCACGAGAATATGTAATAATAATTAAGAGAACGTATATTTTTTAACAGACTAGAAGAGACAGCCTCACCAGAGCCACACCCTGCGTTCGTCAGATAAGATATTATATCCATACAATCGATATATTTGTATGGTTGGATGGTTGGAATGATTTTCCACTGCACGCGTGACCACGGCCTCCACCTCCTGCACTTCTGCAGAAGTAGCACCCGAGCAGTTGATTGTGACGGTGACTTGCTCCAGTGAAAGGAGGTTATCCAGGCCCAAGTCAAGATCTTCGATTGCATTCTTTGTTGGGAACTGCTCCAACGGCACACCATTTTCTTCCCAACTCCAATATGCTGCACAAACGTTAAACTGCAGCTCTTCAAGCCTTGGCATGGCGCCCATATGAAACTTGAGCGCTGTGCCCACACAGCAGAACCTCAGATTCCTAAAGTCTTCTGTACCAACAGTATATCTTGGAGGCCAGCTGAAACCCTCTAGCTTGAGGTACCAGAGCTCTGGCAACCTCACTAGATTATCTAGGTTGCCAAGGATTAAACTGAAGATCACTTTGAAGCATCCCAAACGGTGCTTTCAGGGGCAACAGCTCGGCAAGCACGCGAATGACCAGCGGCCACATGCTCGCTGCGCGCACCCTCTCGGCGCAGGATCGAGTCCACAGTCCAGGCTACCAAATAATCCGCGCAAAGGTATCTTTTCCATTAGGCTGTTCCTTGGGCGATGCCGAGGGGGAGGCGCTTTACTCTCGCCCCGGCGGTCAAGATCGCACTGCATCCATCGCCCGCTCAAGTGGATGTCAGTGACTGTGATGAAGACGGCGATGAGGTTTGGTGTTGCCAGAAGGGACGCGAGGCTTTGTCGAAGGCTGTGGCGTTGGCAGCGGATTTGTGCCGAGGACCATCTCCAGTCCATGGCGTCCAGGGACCTTCATGCGCGTCCCCAATCATGTCCAAGTTTTTGGCTGGGGGAGACGAATCTGAGGACGACGAGCCAGAGAAGACGGGGGTGCAGAGTCCGGTAACTCCGGCAACCTCGGAGTTCATCAAAGGCGCCTTGGATGCGGGCTTCACACTTGACCAGCTATCCAGAGTGGAACGCGTCCTAGACTCAGGTAAGTCTCCGCCGTCCGGTGATCTTCATCTCCCAAAGTCCATTATCACCACGCTGGCACAGAAGAAACTAGCAGGGGCGCGATGGCAGGGTCCTTTGCCTGCTCCTCGCGTGTCTCCACCGAGGACGCTAGGAGATTGTTTGGCGAAGGCTTCCCACCGGACTTTGGGTTCTCAAGGCAGATCGGGAACGTCGTTCCGACAACCGACATCGCCGCCGAGGCCAAGTCCGGCAAGTCAGGCAGCCGTTTCAAAAAATTTTGAAATTCCAAAAATCCAGGACTCCGATCTGGCCTTTCCTCCGCTACCTAGCGCGGTACTTCTGGCTGCGGCTGCGTGTATCACGATCGATGTGGATACGGGGAAGACACGGGGTCGTACTGGAGTTGGTGATCGGGTGTAGTTTGGGCCCGACAAATTTTTTCAGCCCACGAAAGGCCTTTGTGCTCTCTTCCTGCGTACCGGGACCAGGCGCAGTGCGTGTAAGCTGCCGCCACCGCCCTTGACGCCATCTCGTCCCTCGTTCACTGATATCGTACATAGAGGGAAACCCTCGGTTGGTGTCACGCAAGGACGCAAGGTCATGGCGGGGCAGGGGCAGGGGTCGGCAACGCTGGCGATCTTGGCACACGTGGTGGAGGAAGGGGAGCGGGATATAATCCCGGTTTCTAGCCAGGCTTCGATCCGGGGTTTGGAGGTTGAGGCCGCGGACGTGACCACTTCCATCCACGGGGAAGAGGTCGCGGGCATGGTGGCTATGGAGGTTTCGGATACAACAACTTCAACACGGGTTTCCATGGAGCGGGTCGTGTAGGACGGAACCATGGAGGTGAATACGGCGGTGGCCGGGGGCGCGGTACATGGCCGAACCCTAGCCGGCAGCCGCACTACCAGTCGTCCATGGCACCGGTTCCCAGCTTGGGGGTGGCCAACCACTCCATCAGCACAACATGCATGGGAGCACGGGTGGTCATCAGACCACCTCCAACATGTCGGCCAACCAGGGAGGAGAGGAGGCGACCGGGGCGGCTCAGAGTTCGGCCCCCAACCAGCCGAACACGGGGGCAGCGTCGCAAGCCACTTCATCTACCAAGACGGCAGCGGCAGCAACTGAAGCTCTCAACTCGTCCACTGCCCCGCCAGGCTCCAGCAACGCAGCTTTTGCAAGTGATGTACCGGAGTCATCCCAGAAAGGAGGAAACCAAAAAAGTAAGGGCAAACCATATTGCTATCGCTGTCATACTAAAGGGCATACCATCTCCGTTTGTACGGCAGTGCTTAGCTGTGATTTATGTTTTGGTGATCATGTGAAAAAAAGTGTGTCCAAATCTCAAGTATTTGCATTCTACTGCTATACCTTGTGGCTATGCTGTAGAAGGTCTGGGTTTCTATTTCATACCTGTCGTAGAGAATCCAAAGATTGCTTCAGATGATAAATCCGATGTGGTACGTGTTTTGAAGGGTTCTCTTACTGCTGACCAGTTAGCAGTGGAACTTGACAAACTATTGCCTGGGAATAGTAGGGTCATTGAAGAGAAGGGCAACAATGCCTTTATCACTAATTTCCCTTCTACTGAAGTGCTCAACCACATGGTGAATTGGGGACCAATGGACACAAAGACAGTAAAAGGAAAGATTCGGTTCGAGAAATGGGCCGAAAATGATGTTTTTAAATATGAGATTGACAAGGTTTGGGTGCAGTTCAGGGCCCTCCCAAAGGAATTATGAGAATTTCCTATTATCTGGGCAATTGGCTCAATTTTAGGAGTATCTCGTGCTGTTGATATGAAATTCACAAAGAAATATGGCAGAGATAGAATGAAAGTAGCAGTGCTGAATCCTGACCTCATCCTGGATCTTGTGGATGTAATCATTGGAGATTTTGTTTATGAGCTACAATTTAGAGTTGAAAAGGATTCGTCTGATGGTGAGCCTCAGCTTATTGACATGGACTCCACCATGGACAAGGACAAAGCCCCTGAGGAGAAGGAACCAGAAAACATGGATCATGATGCTAACAAAACAGGTGATCCGCCAGCTGGTCAAGCGACTGATACGCAGCCCAATGCTTCAGTTGTGCCAAGTGGACAGCAAAAGAACAAGGCTTTCACTGGTGCACCTACTGATCATCACATGAGTGAAGTCATGACTGACCAGCCGGACTTACCATGGGATGTTGATTCACAGGATAGTGTGGGGGTTGGTGCAGGTGTAGACCCCCTGGAGAAGAAAATTGCAAATAAGCCAGTGGTGTTACTGTCTCAGACTGGGATGACTCCTGATGGCACTGCACAATGGAAGGCTAGTTTGTTGCAGTCTAAGAGTGACTCTAGTCTCCTAAAAAAAACTAAGGCGCTGATGGGTGGGGCAGTGTCACCAGTGAGAGCTAGCAAGAGAAACGCGTCTACTTCAGAGCAAGACTTGTTGGAGAAGGCAACGAAGTTAAAAGCGCGCAAAAGTTTGGAATCCTCTTCGATCAAGGGTAAAGAATCACAGCCACTTTCTTTTGATTCTCTTGATGATTCTATTTTGCTAGCTTCTACTAGTGCACTAGGAATTTCTCTCGGGGTTAATGAGCATGAGGTTTCCTGTTCTTTAAAATCTTTAAAAGATGTAGAGTCACATAGACTGTATGAGAATTTTAATTTAGAAGAAACTAGCAAGAACCTAGTGGATGATGTCTCATTTGTTCGCTCTTTAGAAGAAAATATGGATTTAGATGCTTTAAATCTCATTTGTGCGGAGATTACTGAAGACCTAGGTGATGGGGGCTGTGATCCTTTGTGTCTATAGACCCCTTTATCACATTAAAAAATCTAGGTCCAAAATTAATAAGAAAAAAAGCTAAAAGTCAATCCAAATGAAAGGAATTTTCTAGAACTGCAATGGTTTTGCTGACCATAAAAAGTATAGATTTTTGTCTAACTTGACAAAAGAAAAAAAAACCTAGGTTTCATTGCCTTATTGGAGACCGGGAGAGCCAACTTTCCGCAATCAACATTGAATAATATCTGCGCTGGCAGAGATTTTCTTTGGCATTGCATGGCTCCAAGGGGTCGGTCCGGTGGTATGATGCTAGGTATAAACCCTTTAATTTTTTACATTGGTCAGATAGAAGAAGGAGATTTTTTTTATTCGGTTCAAGTTGAGACACAAGGAGGATGATTTTAAATTTTATTTAATCTCGATTTACGGCCCTGCTCAATTAGATCTAAAAACGTAATTCTTATCGAGCTAGTTAGAGTATGTTCAAAAGACACCCTACCTATTATTATAGGTGGTGATTTTAACATTATTTGTAGTCCGAATGAGAAAAACAATGAAAACTATAATGATAGATGGCCTTTTCTATTTAAAGCAGTCATTGACACGCTAAATCTTAGAGAATTAGAGTTGACAGGAAGAAAGTTTACTTGGGCTAATCGCTTACAAAATCATACCTTTGAGAAACTAGATAGGATTCTAGTTTGCACGGATTTTGAGTCTAAGTATCCGCTTTCAACTGTGGTTGCTTTGAGCAGAGAGATTTCTTACCACACTCCACTTTTATTTAGCACAAATAGTCCATCTTCGGCTTACCAACCCCAATTCAAATTTGAATTGGGTTGGTTGCTTAGGGATGGTTTTTGTGACATGATGCGAGATGTTTGGCTTAGTGTGATTGTCGAGGGCAGCCCATTAGAGAGGTGGCAAGCAAAGATCAGGAGGCTTCACCAGTACCTCAGAGGCTGGGCAAAAAAAGTGAGTGGGGCTTATAGGAAGGAAAAAAGGAACTGTTAGACAAACTCGATGAGCTAGACAAAAAGGCAGAAATCTCTTTGCTTAATCAGATGAAATTAAATCTTAAACATGTGTTAGATGAGAGATTGGCTGAACTGCTGCGTGAAGTGGAAATTAAATGGTACCAAAGGGCAAAGGTAAAACATCTACTAGAGGGTAATGCTAATACTAAATATTATCATCTGTTGGCTAATGGCAGGCATCGAAAAACTCATATTTTCCAATTGGAGGATGACAATAATATAATAGAAGGTGATCTTCAACTAAAACAGCATATTACCAACTATTATAAAAATTTGTTTGGTCCCCCGGAGAGCTCTTCTATAGTGTTGGAGGAGCACCAGGTCCAAGACATACCTCAAGTCTCTGATCTGGAAAATGAGTTTCTAACTGATGTGTTTTCTGAGTCTGAGGTCAGAGCAACGGTGTTCCAGATGGAACACAATAAGGCACCAGGACCGGATGACTTTCCACCTGAGTTTTATCAGGTCTTCTGGGATTTAATAAAAAACGATCTGATGGCTCTCTTTATGGAATTTCATGCGGGAACTCTGCCTTTGAATAGTCTCAACTTTGGAACTATAATTCTATTACCAAAGAAGAAAGATGCGAAAGTCATTCAACAATACAGACCGATCTATTTGTTGAATGTTTCTTTTAAGATCTTTACCAAAGTTGCGACTAATAGACTGTCTACTGTTGCCTAGAAGATCATTAGACCAACACAAACGGCCTTCCTCCCAGGAAGAAACATCATGGAGGGCGCAATAATTCTCCATGAAACAATTCATGAACTCCACTCGAAAAAGTAAGATGGAATAATCTTTAAAATAGACTTTGAAAAGGCTTATGATAAAGTAAAATGAAACTTTTTACAATAAACCTTAGCGATGAAAGGTTTCTCTCAGAAGTGGTGTTCTTGGGTGCAGCAGTTTACACAGGGAGGAAATGTAAACATTAAAGTCAATGACCAACTTGGTTCCTATTTCCAGACAAAAAAAGGCCTAAACCAAGGTGACCCAATGTCTCCAATACTATTTAATATAGTGGCAGACATGTTGGCTATACTAATTGCTAGGGCCAAGGAAGCAGGCCAGATAGAAGGGTAGACATGTTGGCTATACTAATTAATATATTGGCAGACATGTTGGCTATACTATTTAATATAGTAGCAGACATGTTGACTATACTAATTGTCGCTCAGGGCAACAGCGCCGGCCACCCGCCATGCAAGGCAACCGTGCCGGCCACCCGCCGCGCCATCCCGTCGCCGCTTAGGCCAGCCACCCAGGTCCGCCCGACACGCCCCAGCACCAACCAGCCGCCGGATCTGTAGTTGCGCCACTCGCCTGCCGCGCCCTAGCACGCTGACCAACCTCCGCCACGCTCAGTGCCGCCCGGTTGCTCGGGCCCCTTTTTCCGATTTGAAAGACGTCGGGTGGAAGAGAGAATGGGGAGGACTCTGTGTATATTGGATAAGGGGTACTATAGTTTTTTTTCCTTTTTTTCTTTATTCCAAACATTTTTTTGGCCATGATTTATCTTCACCTCACGGAGTTCAGAAGCCGGGGCAGACGGTAGCTTAGGTTTTGAAAAACAAGGGCAAACATGCAAAGTTAAAAAAACAGGGGCCAACGTGCGGTTAGAGTTCAAAACAAGGGCAGCAATGTAATTGTCCCTAAGATAATTAGTTACTAAATTCAATCATAAGTGGAAAAATATAAGCAACTCGATACAAGTATGCTTTTAGAATGCAGACACATGAAAGAGTATTAATTGAACACACATCAAAAACACATGGATGTGTGATGCAAATAGGAAAACCATGAACAATGATAAAAAAAATAGAATATGAACATATGAGAGATAGTTTCAATTAAACATATGGGAACACACATTTTGGTGCGATGCAAAGTGGACAACTATAAACTATATACAGAGCAATTGATAACTAAATTCTATCACAACCGGATATTGATAAAAAAAATACCTACATGAGTATTGTGTTTCAACATGAACAACATAGAGAGAGAACAAAGATAAGCTATAGAAGCTTGCACCAAAACCCACACATGGGCGTTGAGGATACAGGGTTCAAATCATATATACATACAGGATGATGAGTCTATTTAAGAAATTAGAGTTCAAATGCCCTCATGATTATTTTCAAGGAAATTATATCATTCTTGTCTTTGAAGCAAATACACAACTGATCTCAAATAAAAATGGAAAACATAGTTCACATACAAACTCTCATGGTCATTTCCAAGAAAATACATGACCCATGTTATTAAAATACATTTCACACAAAATCAGTCAAGATCACTTTTGAGGAAATATATGAACCGTCTTATAAAAATAGAGACACATATATAGTACACACATAAACTGCGTCACTTGTGGTTCATCTGCCCTAACGAGCTCTGTGAATGCTTGTAATCATCTTGTTGAATAGGACTTCTCTTCAGTACTTAAACAACTCACATATACCTGAAATATTGATTTGCATATATAGTAAATAACTTGAAATGCTAAGGACGGAACAACCATGATAATTCCTTCAACCATAGCATAATAAGATAAGGTGGTTTTGCCAATGAACACGCCTATCCAAAAACAATTCAATTTAGCAAAAGCAATATCACAATATTAAACATGAACTGACATCCAAGTACATGATATATTTGTTTCTCTTGGTGCTTTGTTTAGTTTATCAGGGCTGCCATAAGCTTAAGGAAGTCGGTTTGATTAGCATACGTGGTGCATCTCAATTGGTTAGCCATTCAGCACAAGTACTCTATGAATCAACTTTTGTACCAAACTTTGATACCTACTAACTGAAATAAGAACAACCATAGTAGCCTGAAAAATATTTAGAATCTTTGTTTCAAAAAATGAAGGAACTGAACGTACATCCAATAACCGAAAACTCATAGAGCGTTTACCAAAAAGCTATTGGCAATTATAGAATGGTGGCGTCTAAAATTTTCTCTTTTTTTATGCCTCAATTCTTCAAGTACAAGTTGTATTATCTAAACTCACGCACCAACTCACACCACCACAACACACACTGACTCACACACACCCCCTAGTGCGCAAGCTAGACCTACACCTATACAAAGAGGCTGCACGTGGCTGAGAGGTATCCGAAGTCATCGAAGGCTTAGCACGTGACGGGCACATCACCCTGACCATTGTGGCGCATCCACATGTGAGGCTGCAGATAATGGGGGGAAAATCCGGTGGGAATCATGCGCCGAGCAGCGCTCGAACGCACGACCGGCAGCTTCCGTGTCGGGAGAACCGATCGTCCGAGCTACGGCTCGTTCCCATCTAAAATTTTCTTTTAGAGGACTTGTTGAGCATATCTATGTTTATATCTCTTATAAAGTTAATCCCCACTACAAGCCTATCTCATTGTGAAAGCAGTCCACGTGTTGCCCCACTAACTATCCACATCATCTACACTAATAGCAATATGATGCCACTAACTTCCAACATCTTAATGCAAGCTATCCACATCATCTACACTTAATTTCATTCTAAACTCTTCACAATCCCACAGTAACGCTCAGGGTATCTTTTTGTTTTTCATTAAGGAGAAGCAAGAGTTTAAGGTACAATGAACAAATGCAAAAGAAAAAGAGAACACAACAAGAAATAAAATGAACCATCCCACCCACAAGGATGAAGGATGATCAATGGCAAATAAGCGTCGAGAGGCCCTAGTACCCAGCCATCATCCATGAGCTAGCATCATCTAGGGTGATTGGTGCCAAAGCGACCCACTGCTATCATCTTCTACAATGGTGGTGCCTAAAATTATAGATCATTTTTAAATTAATCCCCCACTACAAGCCTATCTTAACATGCAAGCCATCCACATCACCCCTACTAACCATCCACTAATAGCAATATCATGCCAGTAACTTCCAACATCTTAATGCAAGCTATCCACATCATCTACACTTAATTTCATGATAAATTCTTCACAATCCCGAAGTAACGCTCAGGATATCTTCTAGTTTTTCATCAAGAAGAAGCAAGAGTTCAAGGTGCAACGAACAAATGCAAAAGAAAAAGACAACACAACAAGAAAATAAAAAGAACCACCCCGACCCACAAGGATGAAGGATGATCAATGGCAAATAAGTGCCAAGAGGCCCTAGTACCCCGCCATCATCCATGAGCTAGCATCGTCTAGGGTGAGTGGTGCCAAAGCAACCCACTGCCATCATCTTCTACAATGGTGATGCCTAAAATTTGTCACACCCGATTTTAAGGACGAAACCAGATATGCACTATATGTGAAACAAAGGAGTCAAATCTCACATATAGTCGCAGACAAGTGTAATACCAAGAGACAAATGCTTAATAAATAACATACTTAGTATATAAACATAACCTCAGAGTGCAAACAACGGAAAACAACTCCGATCTTCGGGTGTAGACTTTGCTCCACAGGAACAAACTGACTGGTTGATCACAAGTCTAAAACTCCAGAGACTATCCTGAGGTGTGGGAAATAGCAAGAGTGAGTCCATGTCGAACTCCGCAAGCATAGCAAGTATAGATCCCATAAACTCATGATCAATGTAACATAATTAATATAAAGTATAATCGATAAGTAAATGAGCATCTTAATAAAACAAGAATCATCATCTTTAATGTAGATGTCTCCAAGGCCGCTCGTATCCGTGAGCACGGCTAGTATACCAGTTTATTAAACTCTGCGCAGAGGTGTACACTTTCACTGTGAGTCGTGATTTACCATTTCGCCCGAGGTAGCTAACCTCTTGACCCACTTCCAAGGAAGGTCGGCAGGGTTCACTATGAAGCCTTTCAAAGGTTCGTCTAACAAGTTAGGGCCGCTAGGTTTCCAAAGTCAGTCTGTGTGATACAACCAGTCACAGGGATCCACAGTCTGCTTTTCCCCATTTGCGCCACAAGGGTAACCTCTAACAAGCTAGAAAAGGTCCTCATACCGAGCTAAAGCCAGAGCCATATAGCCCTCACAGTTGTACTGTAAATCCCGGAGGTTCAAGTACAGACAAGATCTTATGTTGCTAAAAAGTTATTTCTCAACCATCATAGCTCTTACATTAATTAAGTCACAAGATCAGGGTCACAGAAAGAATACCCAAACTATACTTGCCTTAGTTTGCACACTCCTGCTGGTCCTGCTGATCTTCGAAGTACTCCTGGCTCCCAACGTACTCCTCACCGTCTGACTCGACCAACACGGCAACATACACATTTCAGGAGCATTCATACATAGCAAACAACCTATAATTAGAACAGTACACCAGCAGTAAAAAAACAAGATAAAAAGTTTATGAAAGTATTCTATGCCTTGCTACGGTCACGTCAACACGAAGATCACAAAAATCGGAGCTAAAACGCAAAAGTTACGCGCTAAACAAGGTTCCAAAACTAGCTATTAAACTAGACTTAATCGAGAATTTCAAAAAACTTTTAACAGGTCTAACAGTGGCACTAATGCGTAGATTACGAAATTACGAACCTAACGCAAGTTGAATGGGTCGAATCAGAGCTAAAACGACGATTTTATAAACGTTTTACTATAGTGGCAATTCTGTAATTAATCTGAAAACGTATTTTTCATATAAACCGAAGAGACTACGCTTTCCGAAAAAGAACGCGCACTCCGGGAGTACGCCAAGGACGGCGGGTTCAAATAGATGAAAGCGGGGGGTCTCTTTAACAAAAATGGACCCCGAAGGGGTATTGAGCTCTCTGAGCCGTTGATCTTGCGATGAGCGGCTCGGATTGAATGGATGAGAGGAGGGCGGCGCAGCCCACCGGAGAAGATGAGCCCGCGGCGGTGCTCCATGGCCGGCGGTGTGCAGCTCGTCGGAGAAGGCGGCTAGGGCACTACGGTTCTCATCTCGCCAAGCCAAGAGCACCGGAAGAGAGTGGGGAGATGGCGAGTTTGTCACGGGGCAAAACACGGCCGGAGATAGGCCCGAGGGGCACCCGCCATGGCCGGCGGTGGAAGGGCTCGCCGGAGCTCGCGGGAGCGGCCCTAGAGGCCACCACCCGACACGGGAGAGGGATGGGGAGAAAGAGGGGAGCGAGGCAAAGCTCACCGAGCGGACAAACGGAGTCGAGCCAGCTCGGGGGCGAAGACCGACGAGGTGGGGCGGACGGTGCTCCGGTGGGTCACCGCGGTGGTTCTCCAGGTGCTCAAACGAGTGCGAGAGAGAGGGAACTGGAGATAGGAAGGGCGGAGACGGGGTCACACACTCCTTTTGAAGGCCGGGGCAGAGGCGACGCTCCCACTCGCGTGGGACGTGGGCGCGGGCGGTGCGGTTGCCATGACCGAGCGAGCGACCAGAACGGAAGGGAGGGGGTGGGACTGACAGCTGGGCACGGTGCGTCAGCGACTCAGTTGGGGGAAAGGTGGTGCTGGCAGTTTCCTGGCCGTGTTGGGCCGGCCTAGGAATGAGAAGAGAGGGAGGGGAGGAAAAAGGGCCACGGGCCGCAGGGGTTGGGCCAGCAGGCCGAAAACCGAGCAAGGGAGGGAGAAAAGAGAAATTCCTTTCCTTTTTATTTTTCAGAGTTTTCAAATTATTTTCAAACTGAATTTTGAAATCATTTTCAAATCTTGTCAAAACAGTCATCACAAAATAAGAGTGCAACAGCATGAACACAACAACGTGTATCTATCCTTATATTTGATTTTAATTTTTTTTTAAATTATTATTTCCCTAAGTTTGAATGCTCACAAAAATACTTTAAATAAATCAATTTCGCTATTTTGAAATAATTAAATTTTTAGGGTGTCACAATTCTACCTCCCTTAAGAGGAACTCGTCCTCGAGATTCGGATGACTGTGATCATAGAGATAATGATTGCCACTCTGTCTTTATTCGATCCTCATTTTCCAAATTACATCTTTCGTTGAGAGTCATGAGGCAGTTTCTCAGATCCCAACTGACTAATCTGCCTAAACATGATCATCTCTCCTATTGAGATCCTCCAAAGTTGTTTGTTCCTCTACTCTAACTTCTGTAAACTCATGGTCCACTTTGCTATCCTCGGTGTACCTATCTTCTAATTGGTCATTCTCGTCTTCCTCAGGGGAGAGTCGACTACCTTGATACTCAATTCTTTTTCCTGACGGTGTTGTTAAGAGCATTGTGCACCGAGTACCATGAATCACTCCTTTCTGCGCACACAACCATCCATTACCAAGAACCACGGGGATATTAAGTGACTCTAACACAATGAGGGTTACGGTGAAGTTTTCCTTGTTTATGACAAGACTGACGTTCGGGCATATCTGATCTGCCTGTATTTCTCCCACTGGAGTTTGAACTAGCAAAGGCCTCCTCGTTGAACACTTCACCATCTTGCACGTCTCTACCAGGTCGGCGGAAATGAAAGAATGCGAAGCACTAGGGTCAAATAGACCAAAAACTTGTACTGAGCTTACTTGAATATAACCACCCACTGCTTTGGTAGCTCCATGAATATTATCCATATTCACGTTGCTCAGTCTTCCATTGACATAGTTTCGCTGCGCTTTGCTTCCTTGAGCAGGCTTCTTATGGGCTTTTCTTTTTCGCTTTCGTCGTTGTGGATTCTGACTCAGGTCACTCCCAACTTGCTCTTCAACATTGTTGTTTTGATAGTGCTCAGCTTCATCATACCCATAACATCCTTCAATGGCAGAAACATCAGCATTTTCCCACATCTCAGTGCGAGACGTCATATAGGGCTCCTGAGTCATGGGATACTACACTTCCTATTATCAAGTGACCAACATCAGCAACACGAGCAAGCATAGATGATCATAATCATGAGCCATCTAAAGGGACAACTCTCACCTTCATGGATCCAAAATTATCAACCTTGTACACTAGACATTTTTGCTTGAGAGTGGCAACTCAATCATGGAGACTAACCAATACTTTCAAATAAAGAATTAAATCTTAATAAACCTTCTTTACATTGGCTACCCCCCTTAAAATAAGGGACACCACATAAGGTAGCTTGAACATTTTGCTAGATGAGCTAACTAGCATCCATACATTCTATTATCCTAATGATTCTTTTGTGCATAGGTAGAAACAAGAAATGTGAAGTTCCTCGCGAGCAGAAAATAAGCAACGTGGTAAAACTGCTACAACTCTCGTTTTGTAATTCCAATGAAGTTCCACCTTATACCGTTGGAAAGCTTATGAAATTTCCTAAAACTTTCTTATAGAACACTTTTCCAAATTCTATAGATGACTTGGTCGAAAACAGCACATAACAGATTCTGTTCCAATTTTCAGACAACACAGTTGCATCGTCTTGTGATTTTTGTATCTCCCAAACCAAAATAGCTATGAGGGTGATTCTTGCGGCTAGGTAAAGATCTCGATGCCTAATGTTGTCCAGAACTTTCTCATAATTTATGGTTGTTGAAAGACAGATGTATAAGCCAAATGAGACAGACTGCTCTAAAAGGATAGGATGTAGAGAGTCAAAATAAACCAACCCATCTACCTATTCACTAATCCTTATATCTTAAGCCTATATCTAAATGAAATTGTGGGATCCACAAATTCATTGCAATCATTACAAAGATCCAATACAAGCATAGACATAAAGACAATCCAACAAGGCAATATAGGAGCACAACTCAACAATGACTCCACTTGCGATGCTATCGTTTTCTTCGTATAAAGGGAAAAGATCCTAATGCTTCTCTTTCGATATCGCAAGAAGATGGTAAGATGAGGTTCTAAAAGCATACCAATTCAAGGAGTGAAGATGAGAACAAAGACTTTTAAAATAAGCAACAAGGCAGGGATAATATCAAGGGCAAGGATACAATATAGAAAAAAAAATACCAAGGTTTATAGAACAAGGATTGTTATAGCAGTTTCAAAACCTTAACACTACCCATTTCTAACTAGGCTTGCGTCCTACAGTCAGCATTGCTCTGATACCACTTTGTCACACCCGATTTTAAGGACGAAACCAGATATGCACTATATGTGAAACAAAGGAGTCAAATCTCACATATAGTCGCAGACAAGTGTAATACCAAGAGACAAATGCTTAATAAATAACATACTTAGTATATAAACATAACCTCAGAGTGCAAACAACGGAAAACAACTCCGATCTTCGGGTGTAGACTTTGCTCCACAGGAACAAACTGACTGGTTGATCACAAGTCTAAAACTCCAGAGACTATCCTGAGGTGTGGGAAATAGCAAGAGTGAGTCCATGTCGAACTCCGCAAGCATAGCAAGTATAGATCCCATAAACTCATGATCAATGTAACATAATCAATATAAAGTATAATCGATAAGTAAATGAGCATCTTAACAAAACAAGAATCATCATCTTTAATGTAGATGTCTCCAAGGCCGCTCGTATCCGTGAGCACGGCTAGTATACCAGTTTATTAAACTCTGCGCAGAGGTGTACACTTTCACTGTGAGTCGTGATTTACCATTTCGCCCGAGGTAGCTAACCTCTTGACCCACTTCCAAGGAAGGTCGGCAGGGTTCACTATGAAGCCTTTCAAAGGTTCGTCTAACAAGTTAGGGCCGCTAGGTTTCCAAAGTCAGTCTGTGTGATACAACCAGTCACAGGGATCCACAGTCTGCTTTTCCCCATTTGCGCCACAAGGGTAACCTCTAACAAGCTAGAAAAGGTCCTCATACCGAGCTAAAGCCAGAGCCATATAGCCCTCACAGTTGTACTGTAAATCCCGGAGGTTCAAGTACAGACAAGATCTTATGTTGCTAAAAAGTCATTTCTCAACCATCATAGCTCTTACATTAATTAAGTCACAAGATCAGGGTCACAGAAAGAATACCCAAACTATACTTGCCTTAGTTTGCACACTCCTGCTGGTCCTGCTGATCTTCGAAGTACTCCTGGCTCCCAACGTACTCCTCACCGTCTGACTCGACCAACACGGCAACATACACATTTCAGGAGCATTCATACATAGCAAACAATCTATAATTAGAACAGTACACCAGCAGTAAAAAAACAAGATAAAAAGTTTATGAAAGTATTCTATGCCTTGCTACGGTCACGTCAACACGAAGATCACAAAAATCGGAGCTAAAACGCAAAAGTTACGCGCTAAACAAGGTTCCAAAACTAGCTATTAAACTAGACTTAATCGAGAATTTCAAAAAACTTTTAACAGGTCTAACAGTAGCACTAATGCGTAGATTACGAAATTACGAACCTAACGCAAGTTGAATGGGTCGAATCGGAGCTAAAACGACGATTTTATAAACGTTTTACTATAGTGGCCATTCTGTAATTAATCTGAAAACGTATTTTTCATATAAACCGAAGAGACTACGCTTTCCGAAAAAGAACGCGCACTCCGGGAGTACGCCAAGGACGGCGGGTTCAAATAGATGAAAGCGGGGGGGTCTCTTTAACAAAAATGGACCCCGAAGGGGTATTGAGCTCTCTGAGCCGTTGATCTTGCGATGAGCGGCTCGGATTGAATGGATGAGAGGAGGGCGGCGCAGCCCGCCGGAGAAGATGAGCCCGCAGCGGTGCTCCATGGCCGGCGGTGTGCAGCTCGTCGGAGAAGGCGGCTAGGGCACTACGGTTCTCATCTCGCCAAGCCAAGAGCACTGGAAGAGAGTGGGGGAGATGGCGAGTTTGTCACGGGGCAAAACACGGCCGGAGATAGGCCCGAGGGGCACCCGCCATGGCCGGCGGTGGAAGGGCTCGCCGGAGCTCGCGGGAGCGGCCCTAGAGGCCACCACCCGACACGGGAGAGGGATGGGGAGAAAGAGGGGAGCGAGGCAAAGCTCACCGAGCGAACAAACGGAGTCGAGCTAGCTCGGGGGCGAAGACCGACGAGGTGGGGCGGACGGTGCTCCGGTGGGTCACCGCGGTGGTTCTCCAGGTGCTCAAACGAGTGTGAGAGAGAGGGAACTGGAGATAGGAAGGGCGGAGACGGGGTCACACACTCCTTTTGAAGGCCGGGGCAGAGGCGACGCTCCCACTCACGTGGGACGTGGGCGCGGGCGGTGCGGTTGCCATGACCGAGCGAGCGACCAGAACGGAAGGGAGGAGGTGGGACTGACAGCTGGGCACGGTGCGTCAGCGACTCAGTTGGGGGAAAGGTGGCGCTGGCAGTTTCCTGGCCGTGTTGGGCCGGCCCAGGAATGAGAAGAGAGGGAGGGGAGGAAAAAGGGCCACGGGCCGCGGGGGTTGGGCCAGCAGGCCGAAAACCGAGCAAGGGAGGGAGAAAAGAGAAATTCCTTTCCTTTTTATTTTTCAGAGTTTTCAAATTATTTTCAAACTGAATTTTGAAATCATTTTCAAATCTTGTCAAAACAGTCATCACAAAATAAGAGTGCAACAGCATGAACACAGCAACGTGTATCTATCCTTATATTTGATTTTAATTTTTTTTTAATTATTATTTCCCTAAGTTTGAATGCTCACAAAAATACTTTAAATAAATCAATTTTGCTATTTTGAAATAATTAAATTTTTAGGGTGTCACAAAATTATAGATCAATTTTCTTAAGATCATAAAAGGAAGGGGTTAACTTATGCACACTACTACAGTCAGCTTTTGCAAAGGCAGCGGTTGATGATCTATAGTGGCGGCTCTACCTGTCTCTAAAAATCGGTGATTTCTAGAGGCGGATATCTAGTTGTCTCTAGATATCGTTTTCCAGAATTTGTAAATTGGTAACCCAAGAGAGGCCCACCAGCTAGCCCCACATGGTCACATGTCACAAGATATTTCACGCACATAAATACACGCATGTGCGGGCATAGGGGTCATTTGGGATCAAACTCATGATCTTAGTCTTGCGTATTTCTTCCTTAACCACTACGTCTCAAAGTCACTTATAGCTATATAATTGTGAATATTGTAATGCATATTTGAGATCCTAAATGAATTCAAATTTTAAAAATTAAACTGGAAAATTTTAGATCTCTTTGAATACTACAACTATGGTTTAGGTCATTTCTTCATCCGAGCTTAATTGAATAAATAAAATAAAATAAAATATAAATTTCAAAGTCATTATTTAAATAGTTTTCAAGCCCTACATGGTTTCGAATGATAAGTCATCAACTACAAAGTTGCATATCTCTTTGAGTATAATTCAGTTTAGTTCATTTTTTCATCCAAGGTACTTTTAAAAATTCAAAAAAAGGATTTCAAAATCTAAAAACTGTGGTTCAGGTTGCTTCTCCATCTAAGGTCATTTAAATTTTTTCATCTGAGGCACTAAATGATTTCAAATAAAAAAAGTAGTCAACTACAAAGTTGTGGACTCCTTTCAGTACTACAACTTTGGTTCAGGCTGCTTCTCCATCTAAGGTCTTTTCAAAATTTTCAAATTATTAATTTCAATTTATAAAGAAATTAAACAAAATTTCGACCCTTAAACGATTTTGAATGGAAAAATTATCAACTACGATGTTGTAGATCTCTTTTAGTACTACAACTTTGGTATAAAGTTTTTCTTCAAACAAGTTGTTTTGCAAAAGTTATGTATTTTACTATACTCCACTTACTTACAAAGAGGCGGAGCAAATTACCAGCCACCTCTAGAAATGGAGAGACAACTGGCAAGCCCAACCATCTCTAAAAATAGCATTTTTAAGAGGTTACTAGGCTTGCCGGCCGTCTCAAGAAATGATTTCTAGAAGCGGGCCGCTCAGAAACCATTTGTAGAGGCAGATTTTGATTGTGCCACATCTACGCAAAAATGCTTCCATTGCTAAAATATCGTTTATGTAGTGGTGACATACTCATGGTTACACAATATACGGAGTATAAACATATTAGGACAAAGAAACACAAACGAACCACTCATTGTATAAGATTATTATTGCGTACACATTTTTCTTTGGCATTGGGATTGTCTATTCATCATTATGTAATCACCCCATCATTATGTAATCATCCCATCAATTTGCACATTCAGAGCTCCGACATGGAAAACATGTATGTATGAACTATGCATGCACATGTAAAAACACATTCTTTATACGTACTGACACGTATACATGGCAGTGAATTGTGGTAACTAGATAGAGCAATAAAATTTGGAGTGTTTATACATGCAGGTTGGCATGCACGTACCTGCTGGGCTGGAAGGATTGGACAAACAGAGTTATCAATTCCCTGAGCTGGAGTTTGCAAAGCAAATTATCTGGTGAATCATCATGATCGTCGTCCAGGTGGAGTTTATTCGGGAAGGAAAAATAAGCGCTGGTGGTAAGTTATATAGTCAAAGCTGAGGTTTCCATTAATTACTGAAAAAAAAATTAATCCAGGCTGATACCTCTGTATCGGGATGGTCAGACCAGGAGACCTTTTCATCGGAGTTTGCCTCGGCTGCATGTCTGAGAGCTGCTTCCACTTTCTCCACCTCACACATGCTGGCACCCGCAAATGGCTGTGAATTGCAAGGAACAGAATGCAGTATACAGGTCAGTAAGTAATACTTATGAACATATAATTAAGAGAACGTATTTTTTTAACAGACTGGAAGAGACAGCCTCACCAGAGCCACCTTGCGTTCATCAGATAGCATGCATTCACATGCTCGATAAATGTGTATGGTTGGACGGTTGGGATGATTTTCCACAGCACGCCTGACCATAGCCTCCACCTCCTGCACTTCTGCGACAGTAGCACCCAAGCAGAAGACTGTGACTGTGACTTGCTCAAGTGAAAGGAGGTTATCCAGGCCCAAGTCAAGATCTTCAGTTACATCCTTTGTTCGGAACTGCTCCAACAGCACACCATTTGCTTGCCAGCTCCAATACCCCGCAAAAACTGGAAACTGCAGCTTTTCAAGCCTTGGCATGGCGCCCATATGAAACTTGAGCGTTGTGCCCACATTGCAGAACCGCAGATTCTTGAAGCTGTATGTACCAACAGTATATCCTGGAGGCCAGCTGGAACCATATAGCTCGAGATAGCTCAGCTTTGGTAATCTCGCTAGGTTATCCAGGTCCTGTACTTCAACAACGTACACGAACAGATGTAAGAAGAAGAGGTGTGGCAGGCGGGAGCTGTTGATCCACCCAGGAAGTCGTGAGAAGCAGATGCCTTGTATTAATAAGCGTCGGAGCTGCCTAGGTGCCTCCCAGTCTTCCCATATCATGGCTCCTGGCTGGTGCATTTTAGAAGACAGTACTAATTCCTGGAGTTCGAACAGATTGCAGAGCGACTGCACCAATGCCTTTTGCAACCTCTCATCTAGTACCTCGGAGAAGGTGATGGTGACCACCCTCAGCCTTTTCATCTTGCCAACCTCTACCACAAGGTCCTCAGTGGCACTCCGTCCAACTATGGTCTTTAACCGTAGCTCCTCTAGGGATGTAAGGTTCCCCATCCTGTCAGCTGGGAACCTTTTGAACCCGTCAGCTACCAGGCACATCAGCTGTGTAAGTGAACACACAGCCAGTGGTAGCTCGTCTAGCCCAATATCGATTAATACCAGTGCCTGTAGAGACTTCAGATGCCCGAGTTCCTTAGGAAGCTCGTCAACAGCTGTGTAAGATATATCTAAGTACTTGAGATGCAACAACCTCCCTATATGCTTTAAGCTGATCGGGACGTAGCTGCGTTCTATATATAGCACACGGCAAACTCTGAAGCTATGAAGTGGTGTCATAATCTCAACCTTACTATTTATAATGTTAAGTGACCTCAAAACCTCTTGCATGTCAATGGAGTCATCAGGAATTCGCTGCACATGATGATTTAGGAGAGCCAGCCGGCGTACCTTACTGTTCGAACGAGGCATCCTGGTCTTCTTCTCGCTTCTTAAATTGTCCAAAGATGCATGTTGCTCTCTACTACTCAAAATAGAAATAAAGTTTTCATCTTTCGACAGCTCACGGATGAGATCAAACACAATATCATGAATTCTGAACTGTTGTATGAACCGACCAATATTGTCATCTTTTGGTTGGATCATGCTTCTATTTACAAGCTCCTTGAAGTATCTTTCTCCAACGTCAAATAGGCTACCCTCCTGTTTCTCATCAAGATGGACAAAACCTTCTGCTATCCACACCCATATCACACACCTTGTATCAATTGTTAAATCTTCTGGAAATATGCTTAGCTGCAATAGGCATGGCTTTAGATATGAAGGCAGATCATAGTAGCTATATGACATAATCTTTGCTGTGTTGTCTCCATTCCCAAAACCAATTGAGTCATACACCTTTAACCAATCATCGCAAGGTCTGTCAACCAATAAACTAGCTATTGCAATGATAGCCAACGGTACACCACCACATTTATCTATGATCTTACTAGACACTTCAGCTGATATATCATCAAGTGTTTCTCCTTCCTGACCCTGTATTCTTTTGTAGAATAATTTCTTAGAGTTTCCATCAGAAAGAGGTTTTAGTCTGTAAACCTCTTCTACTTTCGTGATAACCTCAAAATTACGAGTAGTCATGATTATTCGACTTCCACAATTATTGTCCTTCAAGGCATATCTTATCGCTTCCCATGTTCCAACATCCCATATGTCATCAACAACGATGAAGTACCTATAATTGACACAAGAGCTATGAATAACTTGGCAAATCTGTAACCATATAAACCAGTTGCACGACAACATCAACATGATTTTTGCAAGGAAAAATTGCAACCCGCTCCAAGGGAGAGTATTTGTTAATTAAATTAATTTTTGCTACATAAGGTAAAGATCCAATCTATTAATCTTGGAAATTTCATAGATTTTTCTAGATGTTTGGCAGAAAATTCAATTAACACTTCACCAAAACTATTTTTTTCATGACTGATTTCACTGAATGAACCAAATGCCAAGGCCTAGGGCTTGGTGTACAATAGGAATGTATAAACTGCTCAGGCTCTGCTAGTGAATGAACAACATTGAAGCCTACGGCTTGGTGTACAATAGGAATGTATAAACTGCTCACGGTTTGCTAATGAAAAATAACACTGAACTAAACTGAACGGAGAGAATGACATGGACATACCTCTTGTGCTGTAAGAATTTATGCAGCTCTTTGGAGAATCGCTCTTCATCCCATCTTGACATGTCCATTAGGCTATACTTTTCATCCAGATCGATTAGCATCTTCTCAAATGTCCCAGTCAGACTAGGAGTCCTACCAACGGAAATAAAAGCAGAACAGCCGAATTGTTTCTTAAGCATATCATGCACTGTTTTGGCTAGAGTAGTCTTACCCAATCCTCCAACCCCAACTATAGACACTATCTTCAGGCTCTGCTCAGACGCATGAGCATGAGCATCATCTTTGCTCCCTATAGACAGCATCCTTATGACTTTGTTCCTTGACTCCTTGATGCCAACGAGATCTGACTCTTTCTTGTAAAGATTGAGGACACGGGGGTCGATGCCGGTGCTCGCGGCAAGATTAGCTCCCGCGCCTCTAACTGTGTACTTGGCACGGAGCTTAGCCAACTCGTTGGACAGTTTCTTGATGTCTTGGACTTTGTCTGAGATTTGGTGCCGATCCTTGACCTTCTTCATCGCAGTGGTGGCCTTGCCAAGGATCTTCTTGAAGACATTGGCGTCGGTGGCAGTTGCAGACTTGCCACCATTAGCCACGCGCAGGATGAAGTCGTCGACGACGTCCTCCATATCGTACGACATCTCGCGGACCTGCCGTGCCCAGAGCTTTTCCACCTCACTGAGCTGGTCCGGTGGTACCCGAGACGAGTCCTCCAGAGAAGCTTTCATCATCACAAGCTCCTTGGAGAGGGACTCGATGTCGGGCTTGAGGCCCTTCTGCACTACGTACTCCTGCATGAGCAGCTCGCCCAGCTTGGGGGCCAGGCCGGCCATGGCCCCCAAGGCGAGCTCCATGCTCAGCTCGACCGCTCAGTGGAGTGCTCACACTCTGTCTCACTCCCTGTTTCTGTTACTTGCTTGGTACATGCTCGTTGGGTGCATAGCAACAAATGGTGAGGCTAGAGATCCACGTTACCAAGATCTGGTGCATGAATTCAAATGTCTTGACGCACATGGCAACCTCGGCTAAGCACATCTCGATTTTCTAAAATATTGGAAAGCTGCAAGGAGAAAAACAAATCTCGCAAATTTATATGTTCCTGTCGGCCGGCTTCTCAAAGTGCGAGGAGCCAAGCAGGATTAGAAAAATATAATACGTGCTGTCGCACATGGCTTCGCGAATTTGTGTCTTGACGCACATGGCTACCTCTGCTGCCGGCGTCGCTGCTGCAAACACGGTAGGAGCAAAACCGGGACACCATTGGTTTCGGCTGTTGTGTGAAACGTCTGGCGCCGCATGCACGAGCTTGCTGCATGCGGAGTATTCCCTCCCTCCAAGCACTTTGAGGAGTCAAACAATTTTAAATATAACCAAATATGTAAAAGGTACTGATGTTTATGATACTGAATAGATATATTAGATTATGTGGTACATTTTCATAGTAAACATATATATTTAGAGATACAAATATTAATACAATTTTCTATATATATAATCAAATTTAAAATTTGTTGACGGCTCGAAATTCATGATGAGCATTTATTTTGAGACAGGGGAGTAGCTCTTAAGACCTAGCCACCTAGGGGTCAGGTATGTGTTAGATGATCCCATTTCAGTTTTCGGGACAAGTGAAGTAATATTTCTTTCGCTAACCTAAAAGTGAAGCAAGAATGGCTGCACACTAGCGGTATACTTACTTGTGATTCTCAAGGTACACATAGCCCACAGTCCCACACCCACCCACCCACGCATGATAACCATTTTGGTCCTGTTTGAATCCCTTTCAGGTCTGGTTTGAATCCATAGAGGTAATTGTTATCTAAATAAACAACTAAGGCCTTGTTTGGATCTATTAGCTACTAATAGTTAAATAGCTAAGGGTCTATTTGGCTCAGCTTCAGTGGTAAATGAGCTTTTGTTGTGTTGGTTGTATGACGAGCAACTCTACTGCTAGAGCTAAAGTTGTATTGGTGATCTGTTTAGCAAAACAGCTTCACCAGTTAGGAAAACGGAATAAAATGTGAGAGCGGTCCACATGCGTTAGCTCGTGAAGCGGGTGCAACACTACAAGCTGGTTTCTTTAAGCTTCACCACATGCACCCCCATGTGAGAGTGGTTTTTCCTAGACTTCAAGTTGAAGCCATGAGATGAGCACCCCATTTTGGTACCCAAAGCTTGGAAACAGCCTCAAAAGCCAGTACAAAAGTTGTGCCAAACACCACTAATAGTTCATAGCTAATATTAGCTAGCTAACTAATAGTTGATTTTGTCTAACTAGTGAGATAACTATTAGTTGGTATTCAGCTAACAATTAGCTAGATTATTAGTTGAACCCATTTAGATGAAAGGAGCTAATTATTAACAGCTAACTATTAGCTCTATGGATCTAAACAGGGTCTAATAACTATCTCACTAGTTAGACCAAACTAGCTAAGAGCAGCCAATACTTACTCCCAAACATTATTCAGCGCGCGTGCGCCAGGCACGCCAGCGACACGCGTTTTTCATTTCGAGTGCCGTTTTGTTTTAGGCTTGGAACAGGTAAAACGTGGAGGTGGGGTGCAGGAGAGGGGAGGGAGGCTCATGCGTGTGTTAGGACTGTGTCAGACGGAATATGCATGTGGTGTAAACACTTTGAAATATGATAACTTTCGTGTTAAGTATCCATTTTCAATTCCGTTTGCACCATTATGTTCATTATAATGAGATCTATAAAAGTAGATCCATGTTGGATATGTTTCGAAACAATTTTCGTTATGATAAAGTTTTGCGTTTAGGAGTATAAAGTTTCAAATGTTGTTATACAAAGTTTCAAAACTTAGAGTGCAAAGTTTCGAATTACAGAGTTTTCATCTTAGGTGTATAAAGTTCATAGCATCTCAATGCAAAGTTTGAAATGAGCTAGTATAAAGTTACTGAATTTAGGTGTAGGGTTTTGAAATCCCAAAGTTTTAAACTTTACAGTACAAAGTTTATAATGTGATAATTTAAAGTTTTGAACCTAGCTATACAAATTTTATAATGTCATAGTTCAAAGTTTATAAATTCTGAGTATAAAATTTTAAACCTAGCAATACAATATTTGTAATATGATAGTTTAAAGTTTTGAACCTAGCCATATAAAGTTTGTAATATGATAGTTCAAAGTTTATAAATTTTGAGTATAAAGTTTTAAACCTAGCAGTATAAAGTTTGCAATGTGATAGTTCAAAATTTAAGTGTAAACTTTTAATTATAAAGTTTTAGAGTGAGACATACATAGTTTATAGCATATGCTAGTAAAGTTTAAAGTTAATGGTAATAAGTTTTAAAATTAGCTATACAAAATTTATAATATAGAAAAAAATAAAGTTTTAAAACTACTATTAAAAATTAAATTTAACTAATTAACTGATGATCACGTGAGAAAAAATAGATACATATACAAATAAAAGAGATGACCTGGCCCGTGCTGCTAGTTAGTTCGAATGTCTGGTTAATTGCTCCATGTGCTAATCCACTAACTGCATGTGCACCGTACCAATCAATATGGACCAAGTAGTACGTGCATGCACCTTATGAACACGATTATGATATTCCGGTGCGCCACAACTCGTTCGAGCGGGCGCGCGCCACTACCCCTAGCAGCGCACGCGCGCCAACCAAGAGCGTCGATACATGCTCCCTCCATTCCAAAATATAAGTATACATATACTTTTTACTATATATCTAAACATAATATCTAGGTGCATCATAAAAGTTATGTATTAAAAAAAGCCAGAGCGTCTTATAATTTGGGGTGGAAGTAGTAACTAGCTAATATTAGCTATGAGCTAGTAGCTAGCTAATTATTAACAGCTAATGAATCTAAACATGGCGGTAGTTCTCCCCTCCCGCCAGCTTGTCTCTTTTCTAGATGAGTAAGACAATCTGATGCAGAGCGCATATATATTGTTAACGTAGACATGCCACATGTGAATTGATAGCTCAGCTCGCTTGAGCTGATACAGTTATCTTAAACGTAGATGTCCACAAAAATCATTACTAGATAGTGAGATTTCACCACGTGTCGGTGTTTTGTTTTACCTCCGACTTATTAATCAATGTATCATGCACGGTAGATTAGAGAGGTAGCACACAGAACACAGATTTATATTGATTCAGGCATGGGATGTCGAACCATCAGTATATATAGGGGAGTTCGTATTGCTTGTGCGTTGCATGCTGGGATGTGGGAATAGCTAGAATACCTGATTAGGTAACAAAGTCTAAAAAACATAAATTGAGATATTTCATACTATATGGAAGGATGTGGAAACTACAAACACTCCAAAGTTGGCTCGAAGTCTCGAACTGCATATATCCAGATGTGGAGGAGGTCCTTGTATACCTGATGTAATATAGTGAAGTAACATGTATGTGTTTAGAACTTACAGCCTACCAAACAATTAAAAATTTTTAGTCGCCAAATTCATTAAATTCTGGTTTTTGTGCGTTCTTGTGGCAATCGAATCGAATCGAATCAATGGAGCCAAAAGAGCAATCTTCATGAGCTGCAACAATGGTTTCTCTACTCTACCTCTACTTAATACATTGCGAACCTTATTGTGGATCACTAGTGATGAAGGATAGGAGGTGGATCGAGGAGGCGGCTCACTGTGGGGCAAAGGAGATGAGAGACAACGACGGTGCTTGAGGATGGGTATAGGGATGGGTCCTCAGGGTAGATGATGATCTTCAGGGTATCAATCCTAGGGAGTGGCGGTGGTCCTCAAGGGCAACATCATTGCACGACAGTGCCGGTGGGTGTAGGGTCAAGATGGCGGACTAGAGGGGGGATGAATAGTCATTTCTAAAATTTAATCGCGTCGGCTAACCGAAACAAATGCGGAACTAAAACTATCGGTCTAGCCAAGACTACACCCCTCTATCTAAGTTCTCTAGCACCTTGCAAAGATCCTAATTAAGCAACTAAGGTGCCAAGCTTAGCAAGAGCTCACCTAAACAATTCTAGTGGCAAGGTCACACAAACCTATGCAACTAGTACTTTGCTAACCGGGAGAGCTCCTACACAATTCTAGTAAACAAAAGCACAAAGCCCCTAAGCTCACTAGCAATGCTCAATAACAAGGCAACCAATATCAAATTAGAGAGCGCAAATTACTTAGCTATACAAACTAAGCAATGTGACTAACAAGGTTACACAAACCAAATTAGTCATGCAAGGGAGCTACTTCTATGCTACACAAGCAAGAAAGTAACTAGCAAGCTACACAAGCACAACTAGTTACAAGAGCAACTACACAAGCAAAATATATGAAATATAAATACAAGGCTTGTGTTCAGGGATTGCAAACCAACGGGAAGAATAATGTTGACACGATGATTTTTCTCCCGAGGTTCACGTGCTTGCTAACACGCTAGTCCCCGTTGTGTCGACCGCTCACTTGGTGGTTCGGTGGCTAATTGGCATCACCCGCCAAGCCTGCACATCGGGCACTGTAAGAACCTACCCACAAGTGAGGGTAGCTCAATGACACGCTTTACTAGAGTTACTCTTCGTGGCTCTCGCGGGGCGAGCACAATGCCCCTCACAAAGCTCTTCTCTGGAGCACCGCACAAGCTTCTTGCGGCTTCGATAGAGATCACGCCACCAAGCCGTCTAGGAGGTGGCAACCTACAAGAGTAACAAGCACCACCGGCTTGCAACTCGATCACCTAGTGCCACTCGATGCAACCTCATGATGCAACGCACTAGAATCTCACTCACTCGCAATCGGATCGCACTCTTGCAAGCACAAGTGAGTTAGAGGGCTCCCAAGCACTCCCCAAGCATGGACACTCAGTCCCAAGGGTGCTCAACCTACCAAATGCCCGAGCTCCACCTCTATTTATAGCCCCCAAGCCAAATAGAACCGTAGGAGCAAAGCTGCACTTTCTGCGAGGGCACCTGACACGACGGTGGTGGCACCGCCCCAGGGGTGGCGGTGCCCCCCAACGGTTGAATCCAACGGCTAGTTTGACTAGTCGTGGTCACCGGACAGGGTGGCGGTGGCACCACCCTAGGGGGGCGGCGACCACCCGGCCAACACCCCTGAAATCCTCAGCCTCTGGATAAAAGTGGCGGTGCACCACCATCACCATGGCGGTGACTAGGCGGTGCACCGCCGTGCCATGGCGGTGTACACCGTCACGTCTGCCATGGCCAGGTGGGCACCGCCCTAGGGGTGGCGGTGCCACCGGACAGGGGGTGGCGGTGCCACCCAAGCAGCACCCCGAACCCAGTTTCGCCTCCTCTTCTTCACCAACTTCTTCACCTTTGCAAATGTGCTGACACCACCAAGTGATCACCACCTTGTGCACGTGTGTTATCTTTTCACAAGTATTTTTTCAAAGGATTAGCACTCTTTTCACCACGCCACTCGATCCTAACACGTATGCAAAGTTAGATCGCTCAAGTGGCACTAGATGACCGATATGCAAACAAGTTTGCCCCTCTTGATAGTACGGCCATCTATCCTAAACCCGGTCATAAACTTCTCTACACACCTATGACTGTTGAAATGGAATGCCCTACAAATATACCTTTGCCTTGCGTATTTCATTTCATCTCCTCCATCGTTGATGCAACAGATGCACCAACCAATCACAAATAATATGATCCACTTCATATCATCACGTGACCGTATTGGTTCATCGATCTTGACCTCACTTTCTCTTTACCGTTGCGTTGGTCCATCGGCGCCAAGTCTTGCTCAAGCTTCACCGTCACACGCGGTCCCTCGCTTCAAAGCCTCCGACTTGCCCTTCACACTTGCAACCAGTCCGTCGAGCCAAGTCATGTCTTGATCTTCTCCACCTTGATCACATGACTCAATGTCATGTCTCATGTGCAATGAGCTCCTTTATCATCACATGTGTAAGCTTTGCAACAACTCTGAGCCATTTTCACCGTCATGGCATATGTTGCTTACACATATGTACTTGTGGACTAATCACCTATGTATCTCACATCAAACACAATTAGTTCACCTAAGTTGTCACTCAATTACCAAAACCAAACAAGGACCTTTTAGTGGTGCTCCTCAGGAGGTGGTGGTGACGAGGAGCAAATACATTGGAGAAATAGTATAGCAGCAGTGGAGCGCAGGGGGTGGAGGAAGAATGAAATGTTGGGGAGGAGAGACGAAATAATTTTGGTTTTTTAAGGAAAGGGATTCACTACCGAGTGAAAACAAAAACAGACAATAATGACGATGTATAGTTGCCGGTTTGCCCTAAACACAGCCAAGGTTTTGGGATTCGTTTTGGAAAAAAATTCGGTCCCAACCGAATTAGACGAATTTCGGGAAAATTCGGATGACTTTCGGACTCAATTCGGTGAATTTTCGGAATACGAAGCGTAAAATTCGTTTCAGACCTCACCGAAATGGACGAATTTCGCCGAAATTCGGACTAATTTGGTCGAATCCCAGAACCTTGAACACAGCAGTGATGTGTGGTCATCACTGCAAGGTTGTCTTTGAACTCTCACTGGTCCATTGCCATCATTGTCGGTTTGTCCTTGACCCAAAAGTGACACATTGACATCACTGTTGGTTTTGTCCTTAATCCAGCAGTGATCCATGATATCAGTTAATTTCTACCGTTGGATGCACCTACCCGGAGTAGATGAATCGTCAAACGTCAGATCCAGCCACTTTTCTCCACAACCTTATAAATAGGCCATGCTGGTGAAGCTCGATTTCGGTGCAGCGGAGAGTTGCATAGCCATACTCAAAACCGCCGGAAAGGATCCCTCGGTCCGAGAGAAGGCTCTAAACGGGCACGCTTTTGTTGTTGCACGGATTGCTCAGTTGGTTCTTGGGATACTCTGGAGTTTTGGATGGCTATCGGGTTGCGCTTGACCTGGCAGAAAATTTGTTTTAATTCTTGTTTCTCATAAAAATTTTATAAAGAAATGAGTCATCTTCCTTGTGATATGCTATATGCATGAAAAATACTTTTCCTTAGTCAAATATTATCTATTATGTCAAGTAAATCATTTCTAATTTCTTTAAAACATCGTATTTCCTTAGGGTAAATGCAAGGCCCTAACTCTCATTATTATGACCAAATCATTATCTGGAGTCTCTGTTTTTGACGAATTATTTTGAATCTTTCTGATTAGCTGGGATTTGTATCCTTGTGTTTTCCAAACAACAGTGGCTAGTAAATGGTAATGCTTCCTGGATAGTGAACCTAGGATTTGTATGACATGTGCCGAGCCTACTGAATAATTGAAGGAGATTTTGCTTTTCAACAACCCAATAATGGTAGAAAAAGGTCATACAAGTAAAACACAAGCTATCATGTCCTGCTCCCATCCTCGCTGAACAACTAAAAATGCCATATACAATAGCTGTTCATTGCTTCATCTGCTTACCAAGGAGACTGGACTGCAAAATTCTCAGCGCCTCCAGCTTTTCAGCACAGAGACCCCTCCTTGCATGACAGAAACCCCTACGGCGGCCCTGATCGCCGGCACAAAAGAGGACGCCTTGGCAAAGCTAGGGGCCTTAACGTCAGGTGTAGTAGTACCAGATGATGTGAAGAATGCGACGTTGAGCATCGTATCATCTTCAGATATCCAGGTCCACTTACTCTCTGGTGCTACCTCACGCTTGGTCACCTGAAGAAAAATTTTCACAGTTCAGACTAGTTTGCTTCTGATCATCTGAAAATAACATGCAGCTCCTGGTTTGCTTTCTAAAAATTGTGCTGCGACGTACTCATTTTTAATAGAAAATAGCAATATTTTTTGTGGAACTTTATATGTAATTACTAGAGTCCCAAATAATGGATTCTTTAGAATCTTCACGAAAGATCATGGACAGAGTTTCAGACTAGGGGCCTTCTTGAGAAACACAGCTTTGCAAGAAAACAAAAATGAGAACAAAAGAAAACAAAACATATATATATATATATATATATATATATATATATATATATATATATATATATATATATATATATATATATATATATATATATATATATATGTTCCTACTCCCTGAGAGTAGTTACTCCCATGTTTATATCTCTATATTTAGAGTATATATGACCTAACGAAGTATATGATCATACTAGACCATCTATGGTAGTATATATGTCAAGTATACAAGTATACATCGAGTATATGGTTATACTTATTTTATATATTACAATAGTGGCATTTTAGTAATATATTAAAAAGTATGGGCTCTGCTAAACTTTTTTTACGTAGTAAGATTTACAGTATCTTAAAATAAGTATGTAAACATACTCAAGGTGATAAATGAGTATGCATCCACACATAATGTGATTATATATATATATATATGTGTGTGTGTATTGTATATGTATATGTACAGTAGTACATGCAGTCATCATATTGCTTAATGAATAAACTATTATTAGTTAATGGAATACTAAATAGAATACTGTTATTTATTATTTATTATTAACGGCAAGTATAGCGCCCGAACATCCGGCCCTAGGCCTGCGTCCGGACGTAGCTCCTGTTCGACGCAACCTCCGTGCCCCCTCACGTAGATTGCATCAACGCAATAGGAGAGCGCCAGCCTGCCGCGCCCATGTCACCACGCGTCTGTGCCCTTGCTCCCAAACCGTGACGTACGCAACCCCCTCCTCCCAGCACCCATCCCGCTCTGGAGGCAACATCCATCCGTACGAAGCTCTCTCACTTGCGCCCGACGCACGCAGCTCCCTCGTCCCGTGCTCATCGCCCATCCCTCGCTCGTATGGATGCATTGACGGTTCCAGAAGAAACGATGTAGCAGAAGGTGGGAGGAGGATAGATGCAACACCAGATCTGCTTTTGAAACATCCAAATAGGACGGTTGCAACATACGTCTGAAGACAGTTGAAACACTTGAAACATACTTATGAAACACTTAAAAAACACACCAGAAACACAGTTGAAAACCATTGCAACCCATACGCAAACATCTGAATAAAACACATGCAACATGCATCCGAAAAACACAGATGAAACATAAACATCTGAAACACTCGAAACATACTATTGCAACATGCCTCTGAAAACAATTGTAACATATGCAACATGTGCAACAACCCCGATATACTTTTGCAACATCCATATGATTCAAATGCAATATACCTCTGAAACATCTGAACAATTAAAACATATAATTGCAACGTAGAGGGGAGAGAGAGAGCCTGATGCGGGGAGCGCCATAGCCGCCAGATCTGCCGGCATTGGGGGCTTCCGGTGCCGGAGCAGGGCTGCGCGCCCGTGCCGAGGCCGCTGTCGGGGTCGCGCCCGTCCCCACACCGGAGTTGAGGCCGAGGGTGGCCGGCCGGAGAAGAGGAAGGGGTCGCCGGGGGTGGGCGTGTGGATCAAAGCTCGTGCTCGCGCCAAGCACGCCGCCGCGCTGGAGCAGGAGGAGGGGGAGAGAGAGGTAGCGGGCGTGCAGCTCGTGCGTGCGTGGGGGTGGTGGCGTGGCTCGGTAGAGGAGCGTTGCGACGTGGGTGCGGCGGGTGCAGTGATGTCGCGGTGGGGGAAGGGGCGCGGGAGGAATGAGCGGGTGCGAATATAGACGTGGGTGCGGCGGGTGCAGTGATGTCGCGGTGGGGGAAGGGGCGCGGGAGGAATGAGCGGGTGCGAATATAAGCGGACGGAGGCGTCCGTCCGTCCGGACGATACGGTATGTATCGTTATGGTATTATTAAACAAAATAAAACGCATGGCTTCTTGATCATGCATGCGCACCTTAGCATTCTCTGTACAAGACCTGGTCCGAAGCGGTTGAACGCAACAGTGACCTTCATGTTCTTGTCATCAGTGAAATCGTCGCTGTGCCCAAGAAGCACTTGTTGTGGTTCCTGAGGATGTTGTTGGACAGGATCACGTTCGTGGAGGCGCCCGTGACGTCTATGAGGCCGTCGGCGCAGACCTCGAGCGTGCAGTGATCCACCCACACATGCGTGGAGCGGAAGACGGCGATGCCGTAACCCTCGTCCGACTCATCGTCCGACTCCGACGATGTCGCCTGTGCAGGCCTGCAGCCGCGTATGGTGATCCCGTGGATGATGACGTCGCTGACGTTTCGCACCACGAAGCAGGTGCCACCGTCGCCGACGACCACGTCCGCGCCGCGCGGTCTTGCGCGAGGCGACGAGCAGCTCCTGCTTCGGCCTGATGGTCATGTCGCGCGCGAACGTGATCCACAGCGGCTCCTGCTGGACGAGGCCGTAGCGGAGCGTGCCCGGCGACGGGCTCGCCGGGTCGGCGTCGTCACTGGGGTCGGTCACCGCGTACGTCTTGCCGTTCTTGCCACCGACGGTGCCGCTGCCGAAGCCGACCGCGCATTCCGCGAGGCGCTGCCGGTTGTCGGCCCAGCTGGTGTCGCAGCGCCAGCAGTCGTCCACCGGATTGTCGCCGCTGCTGCTGCATTCGCCTACCATCCGTCGTCCGTCCAGCACGACCTGTTCAGGGTCTTGCCTAGATGTGGTCTAGAAGCCATGGGCAGGTGCAGAAGGGATGTGAAGCATAACATGAGAAAGGCCATTGTTTTGCTGATAATAGATGTCAATGTTGACTAAACCTTGCGCCAATGAGTTAGGAGAAAATAGCATCTTTATCTTTCGATTGTTTTGCATGCGCACGAGCGCCGATTTCTGTGCTTGCCGTGCGCATAGGAGGTCGTGGCCGAGAATAGCTCGCCATGGACCTGCGCGATCGGCCGCGAGAGACGTCATGGGCGTGGGGATGGACGCGGCGCCAACCACGCGAAGTGCGGCAAACAGCGGAGCGGCTTTGCCTTTGTAATTTGTGTATATAATCAAGAATAGAACACAAGAAAAGCTACGGTTTTTGGACAGCACCAATTCCTCTGCGTCCTGTTCCAAGTGATCGCGTGAGTTTTGTTCTGTTCGTCTTCGTCGCTGTGGTTCTGCTCTCACCGGCGGCGTTCATCGCTGGGCCAGAGCTAACAAGTGGTACTAAGCTGAGCAGGTCCCACAGCTGCCATGGCGTCCGCCTAGGCCTCATGGCCGTACCCTGCCGGGCGCCGACAAGACGGGGCCATCCGGCAGCGGCGGTGTCGACAAATCGCCGTCATGCTCGCCATCGCGTCGTCCACGGTGCTCACCATCGTGCCGTTCACGCACCCGGGACGCAAGACATCTGCAGGAGGTCGTCATCGAGCGCGTGATCAGGGAAACCAGCGACTCCGGCAATTGGCCGCAACTGACGAAGACCAACTACAACGAATGGTCGCTGCTGATGAAGCTGAAGCTTTAAGCTCGCCATCTCTGGACGTCATCGAGCATGGCGATGGCGAGTTCCGCGATGACTGCACTGCGCTGGAAGCCATCTGTAGCGCGGTTCCAGTGGAGATGGTCGCGCCGCTCGCGACGAAGGAGACGGCGAAGGACGCCTAGGAAGCCATCAAGACCCTCCATATCGGCGACGATCGCGGATGGAAGGCGACGACGCAGAACCTTCGTGTTGAGTACTAGGCGATAGCGCTCCGGGACGGCGAGCCGATTAAAGACTTTGCGTTGCACCTGATGGGGATCATCCAACGCCTGGTGATGCTTGGCGATCCAAAGGCCGATCACAAGGTGGTAGCCAAGTACCTCCACGTCGTCCGCCCGAGGTACAAGCCCTATGTTTGACTCTCATCAGCATGGAAGAATAGGCTAGTTATTGTGGGGCCCACAGTGGAGGAGCTACGACTCCCCAATTATTCGAGGAAAGAAGAGGTGTATTTTTGTGACCACCAGAAAAAAGGCTATTGACGATCTGATAGAGCAATAAAACAACTCATCTTCCCCAATATGACAGGTTTATGAAGATGAGAGATGGTATTGAGGAGTTGCTGGAGATGCTCTAGATAAGCACGTTAGCCATTATATAGCATATCGAATAACTAAAGAAACTTTGCTTTGCAACAACCCAGCAATGGATCGCTATCATGTCCTGCTCCTCGCTGAACAGCTAAAAATGTCATCATATACAATAGCTGTTCATTATTGCTTCATCTGCTTCCCAAGGAGACTGGACTGAAAACCTCCAGGTTTTCAGCACAGAGACCCCTCCTTGCTTGACAGAACCCCTACGGAGGCAGTGATCGCCGGCACAAAAGAGGACGGTTTGGCAAAGCCAGGGGCCTTAACTTCAGGTCCAGGAGTACCAGATGAAGTGAAGAATGCGCCGTTGAGCATCGTATCATCTTCAGATATCCAGGTCCACTTACTCCACTCACTCTCTGGTGCTGCCTCACGCTTGGTCACCTGAAGAAATTTTTTACAGTTCAGATTCAGACTAGCTTGCTTCTGCTCATCTGGAAAAAAAAATGCAGCTCCTGGTTTTCTTTCTAAAAATTGTGCTGCGAGCCTGCAACATTCTCATTTTGAATAGAAAATAGGATTTTTTTTGTTGAACTTAAATATAATGACTAGAGTAGCACCAGAATAATGGATTCTTCACGAAAGAAAGGCCATGGACAGAGTTTCAGACTAGGGGCGTTCTTCAGAAACACAGCTTTGCAAGAAAACAAAAATAACAGAAGTTCCTGTCAGGAACAGATGATAAAACACAAACCTCTTTGGCCTTGTCGGCAAGGAATCGATTGCCATGGCTCAGAATTGTTGGCGAAGCACTGCCACCAATGGCATATATTTCCCAGTTTATGTAGTCGTTGTTGATGACGTGAAACAGTCCGAACCGGCACCTATACATATATATCAAGTACAGTACATACAATCATTTCTTCATGATCAAACTACTTAAACAAAATAAAATGCATGGCTTCTTGATCATGCATGCACCGTACCTTGGCATTCTCTGGATAAGACCTGGTCCGAAACGGTTAAACGCAACAGTGACCTTCATGTTCTTGTCATCAGTGAAATCGTCGCTGTGCCCAAGCAGCATCGTCTTGTTATGGTTCCTGAGGATGTTGTTGGACAGGGTCACGTTCGTAGAGGCGTCCGTGACATCGATGAGGCCATCGGCGCAGGCCTCGAGCGTGCAGTGATCGACCCACACATTGGTGGAGCGGAACACGGTGATGCCGTCACCCTCCGACTCCGCCGTCGGCGACAATGCAGGCGCAGGCCTGCAGCCGCGTATGGTGAGCCCGTGGATGATGACGTTGCTCACGTTGCGCAGCACGAAGCAGGCGCCGCCGTCGCCGACCACCACGCCGGCCCCGCGGCCGTCCACGGTCTTGTAGGAGGCGACGAGCAGGTCCTGCTTCGGCCTGATGGTCATGTCGCGCGCGAACGTGATCCACAGCGGCTCCTGCTGGGGTCGGTCACCACGTAGGTCTTGCCGTTCTTGCCGCCGAGGGCGGCGCGGCCGAAGCCGACCACGCAGTCCGCGAGACGCTGCCGGTTGTCAGCCCAGCTGGGGTCGCAGCGCCAGCAGTCGTCCACCGGATTGCCGCTGCCGCATTGGCCTACTACCATCCGTCGCCGCTGCAGCGTCGCGGCGTCGATTTGCAATGGAGAAGCGATGGGCAGGTGCAAAAAGGATGTGAAACATAACATAAGAAAGGCCATTGTTGTTGATGACACAATAAGAAGTCCTCGAGTTGAAGACATGAATTGCAGCAGTTGTTCATCTGTGAACTTTATATATATAGATAGATATATAGTGAAAAAGAAGGCCACCATCAGTATTTTTTTTGGTTCATAACTAACTGGGACAGAATGTATTTATTAAGGGTATAACTATTTACTCGAATTACCTGATTCGCTTTTGATTAAGGTTTCTATATCCATGAACTTTTTTTTTGTGACGAATATCCACGAACTATTAATACATGGCGTTTCTTACAGCGAAACTGTACTAAACTGTTGCCAATTTGGCTGTAAGAAATGTCAAGCTCAATAATACTGACCAGACATAGTTTGTCTTGCCTCCAAAAAAGGGTATGCCATAATGGGAAATTTAAAGATAACATAAGAATTATTTGATACAAATATTAACGGTTAATATTTCAAAAATTAGAAAAGAATGAGGTGAAATGGGTATCTTGACTGTGGAACGATAAAATTATTGAGTTGGACCGGTCCATTCAATCCAAAAGCTTAAAATGATAGAAAGAGGTGAACAATTCACTTATGTGAAAGCTTCTTTAAGCCTTAGAAACAAAATAGGAGCGAGCAATAATTATTTTATTTAATTGTGATGATCAAGATTTGAATTCAAGACCTTTGGCTTCGATACATTATTGAATTCTGATACAGAATCAATAACAATAAGCTTTCCATTGATCGGAGGTGATTACATATACATCACAGGAGTCACAAAGTAGGCAACAAACAAAAGATTTGATACTAGCAAACTACACAGGGACAGCACACCGTGCCGGACCGGGAATAGTGCCTATCTAACAGAGCCATACTCTTTCAATAATAATAGCATATCATCTTATGACCTATTTATCATAGCTCCAACTACAATATCCATACACAGTTTACAGTTTATATGATAAAAGAAAGGCTCACTCGAATCCTGATTCGGCATTCAATGGAGCAACAATCCCCTGTGGCTCCACTGCGCGAATAGAAAATTTCGTTCTATGCTTAACGCTGAGCTACTACTAATATTCATGAATTGTTTAGGTAATTCTAATAATAGTAGAGATGGGTAATTTAGATTCAAATACTCAGGGTTATTTATTATAGGTAAGTTAGTTTTTTCTACGACAAAAGTGTATATAGAAGTATTTTTTGGATTCTTTTATAATGATATATATGTTAGGTAATATAATTTAGGTTCAGGAATCTTATTTGTAATAATAGTGGATCGGAGGTAGTGGAGGTGCATAATTTAGATACATATTAGGGAGATACTTTATATTATTTTCCATAATAACATATGTGAGTAGTTTAGAGGTTGCTTTTGTTTATTTATCTTATTTAGAAATAAAATACTTTCATAAAGTATAACTTATTATTCTGAAAATAATATATACTTTGACATAGTACTTGTCATCAACTCATGATCCTACATGAGCAAGAAATTACAAGGATACAAGTATTCAAAGTCTATGGATGAATTTGAGACCCGCATAATTGATTAAATTACTTATCTTGGCTTCCCCTCTTAAACCTTTGATTACTTTAAGAAATATTTTAGTACTTATGTCTCTTATAAATTGGTAGCCCATGCATCACTACGGTTGACGGATTAGTAAATGGGTAATTTAGATGTATATATTTACAGGGCTATATTATGGTATATATAAGTGGGTAATTTAGAAGCAAGAAGATCTTTGCCTTTTCAATGGACATTTCTAGGTTCTCTACTTCTTTAGCATGCCTTGTTGAAATTTGTGCGAAGACGATAGAATTAGTCGAAGCTAATATAATGGGCAGACATTCGGTATTAGAGAAGGCACTCTCTATAACATCACTGTTGGTACCCCTCTCTGGGTGGGGCCCACCATTTATGTTACATACTGTCACAATCTGGGCTTTATATATATACTAGAAACAATGTGCGGCGTTGCCGCGTGGCCTCATGGAATGGAACCAGTTGTGTAGGAGCATAGATCAATTATTGATTAATTTTTTAGCAGGCAGGGTGTCTAGCATTTTGAGACAGTTTGTTTTGCGTTTATGTTGCTACGGACCCCCCCTTTTTTTGATACAATGTTTTATAATTTGGAGATTTGGCTATCGTAGGTTTTAACGATTATTTATAGACGTAATAGAATATGCAGTAGGTGCCATGGAGTATTCATTTTTTATGACAAAGAACAAGCGGAAAATATTTAGATACGTTCTAGATTTGTTTTAGTCTATTTACAAATTTTCTGGACTTTATTTGCAAAGGAAAATGATCTATTTACAAATTTTCTGGACTTTATTTACAAATTTTCTGGGAAGATTCAGAATGATTAAGAATTGTGACACGAAATTCCTCTGTAGGCCATAATTGTTGCATCTCAAGGGAATCTGCATCCTTAGAGAGCTTCTGGTTGTCCTCAATGTAAGTTAGACGAACAGTTGCCTCCAAGTATGAATATTCTACTGTCAATCTAATGTTCAAGCAATGGTGAGTTTTCGGCCTAGTCTGGACCCCAAGATGATATAGAAATGCACTCTGCCTTGTATGGAAATAAGCTTCATCTTCGGTTATATCAAGTAGCTGCCTAAGTTTCCGTTCAACATTCGAGCATCCTACTTCCCAAGACTCGGCTTGCTCAATTGTGTGCTCCATCTTCTCCAGCTTCTCTGCAAAACTGAAAGGAGTAACCCACCAGAAATATTTTGAGAATAGAATTAAAAAAAAAAAGACAGTGCAGTGCATTATTTTATCACAATTAAGTCACAAGCATCATAATTGTGTATGCTCATCCTTTATTGCTTGAAGAAATGCAGACACAGAACTAAGACAAGAAACAAAGCCATGTTTATGGATTGCACTAGCCACATATAATTCATTTATTTAGTGCAAAAGGTTATATGAAAAACAAAGAAGAAACACATATGATTTTAAAGCTAAGACGAGACTAACAATGGTGCAAGATCAGCATCTGTGATGGTGTCACTCAGCATGCGTTCAAGTTCTTGGATGTTTTGCTTCAGTTCACATGTAAATCTTTCCGGATGCTTCAATTTTGCAACACTAGGATAATGAGCTCTTGCCATAAAAAGTTGATCTTTAAGCCTCTTGACAATGGCATCCTTCATTACTTCCCTATGTTCAGTACACCAGAGGCAGTAACTTCCATATTCATGTTCACAGGACTTGGTATTCTCCTCATGCACTGCCTCTTGACCATGGTTCTCTTTCCCATTAACAGTAGGATCCTGTCACAAAACAAATTAAGTTTCCTATGATAGAAAACCAAAAAAAAAAAAAACTGAAGACAACCCTGTTCTGAAAGCACAGATCCTCACAAGAGCACAGGAGTCATATCCTGCACCAACTTTGAAAACTGTGTGGCAATACTTGAACTAATTAAGATTGGCCTTCACAACAAGAGGTTTTCTAAATAACTAACAACGAATACATATACATATATCGTTAATTCGTTATGTTTAACTGATAAATATTGTAAATCATTATATGCAACACTAATTTCACTACTAAGGAATACTTTATCAATACGTCCTTAAATGTCTGAGTGGTACTACAACCTCCTTGTACATCTCCCAGGACCTAAAAAGCTCAGAGTCAATACAAAATTCTTCACTAACTTCTTTACCATGGAACCATGGGTAAATCTTATAGAAGGTGAAAAAAAACATACAGTATGTTTAAGGGAACACAATTGCACATTGCTTTGCACCACAACATGCATTGTTACCTGATTTAAAGTATTTACTACTTAGAAAGAAAACCATCTTACTAGCAGATGTGAATGTGCAAAATGTAGCCTATCAACTTTATTTGTAAAATCTCACTGGAAGTTCAACCCATTGAAGCAACGCACAAGATTATTACTGATGCCAAACTGAGGCCTGAGGGACACTAATGTTCCTATCATCACATTTGTGTTTACTGTATATATTCATGAAAATTATTGACTGCGAAGCCCCAGTGATTAAATGGTCACGTCAACAGAAGCGCAACAAACTGAAGTCACCATTTTGGGCACCACAAGCCCTTGAGGCTACTAGGCTAATTTTTCAAATATGAAAAATGAAGAGCTGCAGACTGCCGAATCCTAAAATGTAGGAAAAATAAAAGGTTGCAGTTACCTTTGATCTCCAGGACAAGTCCTTCAATTCATACCTTTTGGGAGTACAAGGTCCTGAAACACGACTGACTACAGTTCGATGGATGATAGCAATGTCTTGCTGTTTGCACTCCCCTAATGCTTACCTTTACTTTTGAAGGTGTCATTGTTTAGTCCAATTAAAGAGGAAGCAACTTAAGCTTTGCTTTTGATTTGATAGATCCTTATTACACTTTGATCTATAGACCTCTCAGCCGAAATCCCATTAGATCCAGACACCTTGTTGGAAACATCCTGGATACACAGTCAGAAAAGAGAGGTTAGTCAAGATTGAAAAGAAACCATCAGAAATTTCAGTACAGCAGGCTCCTGATGATGGTTTTAGCCTTTTATAGGTGAGCCAGGTAACGTCACTGTGACAAACTGATCCATCTAGCTAGATGGTTGTGCACAGTTTGCAGACTTGAGCAAAGATTCATCACCAGCATTGGCCACACTGCACCACAACCAATTGATCTATTTTGATATCACTACTTAATACTGAAACAATATATTGTGCGAAACACTGTTAACTCAGAGGATATGTAAGAGTATGTGGTGTCCACTCTTCAAATTCAGCTATGGATTGACACAAAGGTGGCTACAGAAAATAGATAACAAGGCAAACCAAATTGTCTCCAAAAAAAAGAGAAGGTACAGCAAGAGGGCATCTTGCCAGCAACAGCAATTTTGTGTACATTTCATCAGAGGCATGGCATATCAACTTATCAAGGCATGATGAAAGAAACAATTTTGGGTTGCCACCTACTTCAAGAATAGCAAACTGAGGCATGGCATGTCAAGGCATGATGAGAGAAACAATTTTGGGTTGCCACCTCCGCCCACTCCAAGAATAGCAACTTGAGAATGGAGACGGAGGCGGTAAGTTGTTAAGTGTCACAGCACACACACAGCAGCAGACGTCCGCACAACATGCGCTCGCACAAGGCGCATGAACGCACTAAATCAGCAGAGGCGAGTAGCTTAATTTCTCTCCAAAAGCAGCCAGCAAGAAAGGATTCAACTTGATTGCTGTCTCTCTGACATACTGTATAAAACACAAACAAAAATGCTCCATACTGCCGCACAATTACGGTTTCTGCCAGGACTAGCTACAGCGTAGAATGTGAACGCATAAGCAGTGTAGCAGGCATGGATTGTAACCTTGAGCAGCTTGTGCTTCATGTCGCCCCCATTCTCCAGATGTTGCTTGCCACGCGCCCCAAGGCCGGCCAGCTCCTAGTAAGTAAAGCAACCCCAAGCACAAGGCAGGATTCAGGATTGTAATCCGAGAGGAATATGTAATTAATTACTTGCAATAAATTTCTGCACGGGGAGAGTGCCGAAATGTTGATACTATATCAAAAGAAAAGAAAAACTGACCCTTTATACCTTGTACAACCGCAAGATCAGGTTTCACAACCAGAACCAGAAGCAGTATCATCTTCTGTGCAAGAGCTTAAAACACTTTCCATTTCATTCTGAAGACTTGACGCTTCCTCCATGTTTCCCAATTTCTGGTATTTTCTTATCAGACAGTTGTAAACCGTCTTATCAGGAGTAATGCCAGCCCCAATCATTTCTGAAAGAACTCCTCTAGCTTCTTGCATCATATTCATATTACAGAAGCCCAAGATAAAACAAGTGTAGCAATAGAGATCAAGTTGCAAACCACTTTCAATCATCCTGGCCTTGAGTGCAAAGGCATCCTGGAGATTTCCCTGCTTCATGTACCCATCAATAAGAGATGTGTACACAACTTTGTCAAGAGACATACCCTTGTCAACCATTTCATTCATCAAGTGCACAGCCTTATTCAAGGAACCAATCTTGCAAAAACCATCAATTAAGGCGGTGTAAGCTTGTACATTTGGATCCAGGCCTAACTCTCTCATTTTATTAAAATGGGAGATGGCCTCGGAGATTGATCCTGCTTTGCACAATCCATCAATTAATGCACAATAAGTAACAACATTTGGTTGGAACCTAGAATCCAGAATTTTGTGGAATAAGGCAACGGCCTCTGACTCTTTTCCTGCTTTAAAGAAGGCATCCATTATTGTCGTATAAATGACATTATTAGGTCTCAAACCACAGCCATCCATTTTATGTAATAGACTCTTAGCTTCATCCACCTTTTGAACTTTACAGAGACCCCAAATGAGAGTGCCATAGAGAGAGATATCCAGTTCCATTCCTTTATTCTTCATCTCATTCAACAAATCCAGAGCCCTCTCACTGTTCTTACTCATGAAGTGCCCATGGATCAGCGTAGTGTAGAGCAACTCGTTGGCTTTAACACCAGCTCTCTCCATCAGCCTCAAAACATTATCTGCTTCAGCAACCTTACCCTCTTTGCAAAGGCCATCGACCATAACTGTGTAGGTCACCTCATTTGGCACCAACCCCTGATGCACCATTTCATCAAGCAATACAATGGCGTCACCTAGCCTCCCTGCCTTGCAAGTGCCATCGACCAATGAAGTATAAGTGAACTCATTTGGCATCATCCCCCTCACCCTCATCTGTGCAAACAGCTTCATTGCCTCCCGGACCAACCCTTCTTTGCAGAATGCATCGACAAAAGTGCTAAATGTAACCACATTTGCCATCACTCCCTGCCTCTTCATCTCCCCAAAGTAGCTGAATGCCTTCTCCATCCTCCCGAATTTGGAAAAGCAATTGATCAATGCATTGTACGTCACAACATCAGCTGCACATCCAGACTTTCTCATCTCTGACACCAACCGCTCCACCTCCTCCAGCTCCCCGCACTTGCCGTACCCGTCAATCAAAGAATTGTAAGTAACCACGTCGGGCGAGCAGCCCATCGCCTTCATCCTCACGAACAGTGCCCTTGCTTCCACAAGCTCTCCCTCCTTGCACAGAAAATCAATCACGATATTGAACGTGAACACGTTGGGTGCGGGCAGCTGGTCGAAGAGCCGCCTGACGAGCCCGCCCTGGCGGCTGCGGGCGAGGCGCAGGAGAATGTGGTTGCAGGTACGGGTGTTCGGGGGCACCCGCAGCTGCCGCACGCGGGCAAGGGCGCGGACGGCGTCGTCGAGGAGGCCGTGGTCGGCGAGCAGAGAGAGGAGGGTGTCGACGACGGACGGTAGCGCGCTGCGGCGGGGGCCCAGCGCGAGGGCCGCGCGGTGGAGAAGGTCGACGAGGGACGCGGCGAGTTGGGGCCGGTGGCCAGCACCAAGCAGGCGGGAGAGGAGGCGGCGGGAGTGCGCGAAGAGGCGGGCGCGGGCAGCGAGGTGGGCGGCGAGGCAGACGTGCGCGGAGGAGGGGAGCGGGTGGGAGAGGAGGTAGTCAGGGGCGACGGCGTGGAGGGAGCGTAGGACGCGTAGGCGGTCGGAGATGGGAGTGGCGGCGGCGCCGGAGGCGACGGTAGGGGCGGTGGAGAGGGCGGCGGTGGTGGCGGCGATGGAGAGGCGCAGGAAGGTAGGGTTCCGGCGAGCGCAGAGGCGGAGGAGGTGGCGGCGGCCTAGGGGGAGGGGTAGCATCGTTTGACCGCCTCCCTCCGGCGGCGGCGAGGGGGAGGGAATCAGGCCATGGAGAGTGTAGGGTTTTGAGTTGAGGGGTTTTGTTTCCCCATTTTTTTTGAAAAAAAAAACTACATTTGGGGCAGTAAGATGCAAAAACTTTTGGAATTTGGCTACTGAAACACTTTTGTTTGTATTTAGTAATTAGTGTCTAATCATAGACTAATTTGGCTCAAAAGATTTGTCTCGTAATTTACAACCAAACTGAACAATTAGTTATTTTTTTATCTATATTTAATGTTCTATGTATGTGTTTAAAGATTCGATATGATGGGACGAAAAGTAAAAAATTGGAATTTTGAAGGCATTTAAACAAGGCCGGTGTGTGTTTTTTGAAAGGAAATTACATTTGGTGTTGTCTTAGGGTGTGTTTAGTTCACGAAATTTTTTTTTGAGTGTCACAGCGGATGTTTCATGGGATTTTCGAAGGAGTTTTCGGATACTAATAAAAAAACTAATTACATAGCTCGTTTAGAAACTGCGAGACGAATTTATTAAGTCTAATTAATCTGTCATTAGCACATGTGGGTTACTGTAGCATTTAAGGCTAATCATGGACTAGTTAGGCTTAAAAGATTCGTCTCGAGATTTTTCAACCAAACTGTGCAATTATTTTTTTCGTCTATATTTAGTACTTCATGCATGTGTCCAGACATTTGTTGTGATGGGTGAACCCAAAAAATTTTAGGAACTAAACCAGGCCTTAGATCCAAGAAATAGAATGTCAATGCTGATACCGCAATCAAAGAACGGAGAGACTAGCTCTGGCACGTCCGAACACGGCGTCCGTCTCGACGCCCACGTCGGTTGCTCGCTCGTTTTCAATAACATACTTTCAAGGGGCCTATGGATGTAGCTTCGTGCTCCGCGCCTACTGCCTGTGCATGGATGCAGCTTCGTTCTCCGCGTCGCCTCATGCTTCGCGCCTGTTGCCCGTCCATGAATGCAGCTTCGTGCTTTCACGCCTGCTGCCACGCCCATAGATGCAGCTTTGTGCTCCGTGCCTGCTGCCGCACCCGCTTCGCTTCCTGCGCGAAACGCGAGAACCGCTGCGCCCCTTTGTCGTGCCTCCTCGTGAAACACTTACAATGTAAAAAAACATTTGCTGCAACATACGTCCAAAACAGATAAAACATTTACAACATACTCTTAGAGCGTATGGGCACTGCAACATATGCAACATTCATAAAACATTTGCAACATACGTTTGAACCATTTAAAACATACACTTGCAATATACGTGTATAGCCAGTGCAATGTATACAACGTCATGATAAAACACTTGCAACATACGTTTGAAACGGCTGAAACAGTAGAAACATACACTTTGTAACATAGGTGCATAGTCATGGGAACATATGCAACACTAGATCTAATTTTGCAACATCCAGATAAACACATATGCAACATACATCTGAAACACATGAAACATACGGTTACAACATATGCTCATCTACTTGTTGTCCCCCAATTGAACGCTCATTGACGTAGAGCTTGGCGTCAACACAGAACTCGATGCGACGGCGCGAAGGTCGGACCTTGGCTGTGCGCACCGCGAGTCCGGCGCGGGAGGCGCGAGGTGTGGAGTGCAGCGCGAGGCACAGGGCATAAGCAACGCGAGGCGCGGGCGATGCGAGGCGAGGCGAGAGCAGCATGTGGCACGAGGCACGAGGCGTGGGTGGGGGCGTGGAGGCAGGCGGGTCTGTCCTGGCCGGCCGAATGAACGCTCGATAGAGAGCATTTTAATTGTTTTTTACAATTAACGTATTAATTGTGTTATCTATTTTGAAATGTACAGTCATTTTATTTATGCTATTATAATTTAGAGTTTATATGATATAGCATACTCTCTTCGTCCCTAAATAACTGTCGTTATTGGTGTGCGTGTTACAAATTTGACTCAATTTATAGAAAATACGTGCAACATTTGTATCTCCAAATAAATTTATTAAAAAACTAGATTTTAAGATCTTTCTAATGTTACTAATTATGTATCATAAATATTAATATATTTTAATATATATTTAATCAAAGTTGTTTTTTGAGAAACGAAAACGGCAGATATTTAGGGACAGTGTCATAGCTCTAACTACAATATCCATACACGATTTAGAGTATGATATAAAAGAAAGTGGCTGTAATCCTGATCTGCATTCAATGGAGCAACAATACCGCGTGGCTCCGCTGCTTGAGCATAATTTAGATTTAAATTTAGGGGTTATGTATTATACATAAGTTAGTTTTTTTCTACGACAAAAGTGTATATAGAAGTATTTTTTATTATTTTATAATGATATATGTTAGGTAATAATTTAGGTTCAGGAATCTTATTTGTAATAATAATGGAGGTAGTGGAGGTGTGTAATTTAGATGCATAGTCAGGGAGATATTTCATTTTATTTTTTATAATGACATATATATGTGAGTAGTTTGGACGAAGATTAGGGGTTACTTTCGGTTATTTATTTTATTCAGCAACAAAATACTTTCATAAAATATAACTTGTTCTTTTGAAAATAATATATACTTTTACATGGTACTTGTCATCAAGCAAGAAATTACAAGGACACAAATGTTCAAAGTCTATGGTTAAATTTGAGACCCGCATAACTAATTAAATTGCTTACAATGGTTTCCCCTCTTAAAATTTTGATTAGTTCGGGGGCCAAATTTATCCATGAACTTTTGTAATACTTATGTCCCTTACAAAATTGGTAGCCATGCATCACCACGGTTGACAAATTAGGGCTTATTTGGTTCCCCTCCTCTAAACTTTAGAGCACTTTAGCTCACTTTTGAGGTCTATAAAGCTCTAATGTGAGGTGGGCTAAAGTTTAGAGTTAATTTTAGACCACTGTTTAGAAACTTTAGCTCTAAAATTAAGGGCTCTAAAGTTTATAGGAGGAATCCATACAGGCCCTTAGCAAATGGGTGATTTAGATGTATATTTAAGGGGCTGCTCTACTATTTTATATTGTGGTATTGGTATATATACGTTGGTAATTTAGAAGCAAGATGTTTGCCTTTTCTATGGACATTTCTAGGATTTCTCTAGTTTTATAGCGTGTCTGGTTGAAATTAGTATGAAGACAATAGGATTAGTCAAAGCTAATATAATGGGCTTATACTCGGGACTAGAGAAGGCACTCTCAAACTTCACTATTGGTACCCCTCTCTCGGTGGGGCCCACAATTTCTGTTACATATTGTCACAATCTAGGCTTGGACGTTGGAGGCTTCCATTGGTCAAAGCAAATTTTGGAGTAAAGCTATACAACGTTTTGGAGATGAAAAACGATCTCATGCAAATTTTACCACTACGTGTTATACAATAGTTATGAAGACGGTCGGTAACTAATAAAGCTTACAAAATAGAACTGTTAGCGAGGCCGATCCGATGCACCGCTCCAAGAAGTCTTATATGTAGCTATGTCAAGCAAGCACGGTACTCACCTTTCACCCAACCAACACAGCACAGGAAAAATGGAGCAGAATGCATTCTTAAAAACCTACCGTCACAACTCACAAGTCGTCATCTGGCTGATGTGCAACTCGAAAATCAGACCTACGCATGAAGGCAACCAGATAGAAACCGTAAGAAGTTTTATCAAGTACACAACATTTCCAGTTACAAAGTGTGCAGCCTCAGCCTCACGGGTCCACACACCAGTGGGCCCTTGCAACAGGGTGTGCCCAAAGCATCTCTCACACGCAATTGAGTCATCAAATGGCTCCAGATAAAAGGGCAGGGGAGAACCCATTTGGTGAGGTCATTCATTCAACCGACCAGAGTACACAACTGTAAACAAGGGCAAAAACGTCTCCCAAATCCCAATGGACATTCAGCACCATCACGGAAAAGTGCCATGCCCAGTTAATTTGTAGGAGTACATATACACTACCACTCTGAATGATTTCGCCAACGTCGTAGGCTGGGGCTCCAGCTGGGTTGAGCCCTGCAAAAGTTAAAAGAGCGAAACATGAATCATGGTAAAGCAATGCAGCTATATCAAAACTTTTACTAGAGCATGTATGCATTTAGTTCCAGAACTCTGCAGTGGCGAATGGGTGAAAAGACCAGTGCACGGTTCCAGGCCAAAGTCTATAATATCAGGGTCATCAGGGACAAAAGGAGCAGTAAAACAATGTCAAGGAAACAATAGCATGTGATTGACAGATAAGATTTATCCAGGCAAAATGCAATACTAGCAGCGAGAAGCAATTGATATGGCTGGATGATTGGCTTTATTAAATCTGGCTAGACTTAGAACAATGGCAAGGTTGTGAGCCTGATCGCACTGCCTAGGAGGCTCTGATTATAATAACTCACTTCTTGCTGAACTGCATGCAACAAACCAATTGACTAAACAGGTAAATAGCTATCGAGGCTAATCCACTCCCTACAATCACTCCCCATCTTTCCTATTATTCCTCCTAGCCAATTGACTGAACTGCATGCAACAAACTACCAAAATTGGCGCCAGTCAACTTTGTGTTGTGCCAGCGACCAAGCAAACTTGTAATGACAAAAGAAAATGATAATCCATCAGTAGAAACGATAGAATATTACCTTTATACTGCCATTTTCATCTCTATCTTCTGGTGAGGATCATAGCCAACCAGCTTGAAGTCTGATGCCATAAAAGAATGTATATCCTTCTTTGAAGGATTCATCTTTAAAATCTGCATATAACGCCCATATAGAGCTTAGCAGATACATATGCGCAGAATGCACAAAAAAAGAAACATCAAACCATCTAGTTGAACAAGCAGATTTCATCTTTTCAATAAAATAGTTCTGTTAGGAATGGCTCACAGGAAATGGTTTAGGCATCTTCTGAATTTGCTCCTCCAGAGCTCGAACATGAGTTCTATAGACATGAGCATCCCCTATGACATGGACAAAATCTCCAGGAGAAAGATCTTGCAACATAAAGACAACTGGTTAGAGTTGCAAAACACCCTGCTCTAGCTTCTATCAGTGATACAAAAGACATCAAAAAGAAACAAGGGGACAATATACAAGACGGCATCACAGCCTACTCTAGCTTCTATCAGTTAGATACAAACATCAAAAGAAAGAACAGGGAAACATACAAGATGGCATCACAAATCCTTGCATCATATAAATTATTCAGAGTTACAACAACATCTAGAATATAGACCCAACACGTGTGTGTTGTTGCTACAAGTAAAAGGGAAAATCAAAGTGCACAATAAATGCATCCAAATGAAACTAATCTAAACTAGAATACTGCTATACAGTACAGCGGACAACCAAGAAGCTATGTATTATGGTGTACAACAAGCTTAGTTGAAATATTACGGTTAAGGCATACAAGAACATACCACAAACTTGAGCAATCATGCACGTGAGAAGAGAATATGACGCAATGTTGAATGGAACACCAAGCCCCAAGTCTGCAGAGCGTTGATACATCTGGCAGGATAGCTCCCCATTGTCCACATAAAACTGGATGATGTTGTAATGTAAGAGGTTGAATGCAAATGTTGTTAGTTGGCAAAGCTACCACAAATAAATATGCAAGACTCTTACAAATGTATTAGCAAGACACAGTTTATGTTCGCCAATCTACTTAATTTAAAAGTAGAACTAATTTCAACTTACAATGGACTATTACAAGTGTGCACATCATGGACAAGTCAAAACAGAGCCAATAGTAAAAAAAATAAAACTTAAATCAACCAGACAAATTACACTAACTTGTGCAAACATGTGGCAAGGAGGAAGAGCCATTTTCTTAAGATCTGAAGGATTCCACGCCGACAAATTATTCGGCGATCATCAGGATTGTTCTTGATCTTGTCAATCACATCCATTAGCTGATCAAAACCTTTTCCAGTATAGTTAGCATGCATGTCCGTGTATCTGTCAAATAATCAATTTTTATTTGAAAGATGACAGAGCGAAAGAGCAAAGAGCAAGACAAGGAGAGGAGGGAGGGAGTGGAATGTAAGATTACTCAGCACCAAAGTGTCGCCATTGAAATCCATAAACTGGACCTAGATCGCCTTCCTACCTGTGTGCCAAGCCAACACTAGAGAAGATGGCCAGGTGGATTAGGCATCAAGAACTGAAATATAAATTATTTGCAGCCTATATCCAAGATATACCTGTCAAGATACTCTCTTGAAGCATTGCCATCCCAGATATGAATACCTTTCTCTTGCAAAACCTATGAATTGAAGGGAAAGGTTAGAAAACAAGAATTTTTCAAGAAACAATTTTTAAGTGTCCTACTGCAACAAAATTGAAGAGGTTAGGCTGAATACCCCCACAAATGTAAGTCATTTCAGCCTCTTCAGTTTTATTGCATGAAGTCGTACAATTTTGAGACAAAATTTCTTCCTACTGTATCATTGTGTAAATGGTAGTTTAATCAATATGAATGGGCTCTCTTCCACATCTACTCTTATCAAATCAAATTAATACAATAAGAAACATAGCACACAAAAAATGAACAGCTTGTCTTACACTATTAATGGGTTAGGCTGCAGTAATATGATGTCAAAAAAGATAAATGGGGAAGAGAAGGCATTTGGTGATGAAATTAGTATTCAAGCAAGGGTGCAAAAGGAAGAAGAGATGAAAGTACCAGAATTATTTCCTGCAAAGTTAGAAAAACTAAACAGTCTTGTGTTTATAATTGAAAGGAAAAACAAATGAAATAAAACTCTATAAAGGCACAGGCATCAACATAGCATTGCATTTTTGTATGGTTGTACCTAGACATAAGTTGCGCAAAAGGATAAGTACATTTCGTAAAATCCAACAAAGTGTCATAAGCATCATGGCATGTAGGCTGCAGGTATACATTAAGGCATAAATACCTACATTAAATCAAAATATTGGATAAATTTGGCTAAAATGATTTAATCATGTGCACCTTTGAATTCGTTGAGCCACTGATGAACCACAGGAGTTCTTCAACAACACCACGCCAAAATACCCTCTGTTAAAGAGCACATGTTATTGCATTAGTCATCAATAGTACCTAAATATGGTAACATAGTTACTCAAATTCTTTCTTTTGGACATTAGAATCCTGATGTTTAACAACTGGTGGTGGCCTTAAGGCTCTCTATCACATGTTGAGGGGAATGCTTACAGGTAGTCAGGTATGATAAAAAGGAGTTATAAAATGATAGAATGATTGAACAGAATGTTGCACTGAATCCACTTATATTGTCATATGTGACTTGTAGATAACAATAAATAATGTGCACAAGAGCTCCATTAACACTACACACTGCAGGATTGAATTTAGAAACTCAGTCACCATCTTAATAAGATAAGGGCTATAGCAATCTCATATAAATAATAATTAAATCATAGCAGATGATTCAATAAAAATGACAATTCAGAACCTCAGTTAAAAGCTTGGAACGTATGTGTGGGATCATAAAAGAAGAAAACTAAACCAGCATCAACTTGATTGCCAATAATTGTAAACAACATAAAAAAGGCACAGTCCAAACTTGATAAACATACATTTCAAAAGTAACAAGCACAAAGCATTAAAGAAACACAATTTTATACACAGTTAGACACTGATTTGCATGTGTTTCTTCTAACAAAACATTAAAAACTAAAGAAGTTTTTGCACATATTTGCAAATGCTGACTCAGGACTAGATCTGAAAATACAAGAATATATTTGCATACCTTTGTTGTCAGCAATGGGAAATTTTTCCTTAAGTTGAACCGCATCTAATAAGAAAATGAAAAAAAATTATTTTACTGGTTGATAAAAATGAATATTCAAAGTTAAGAAGAAATACCTGACACCCAAATTTTGACAATGTTCCAGTTCCTGTCCTGTCATTTTTCTGAGCACCATACCTTATAATGTCTTCAACAAGATTGAGATAGTGATACTCCTCATGGCAGTCAAATATCATCTTGGGGAGAAAAGAGAAATTCTCTGTTTCAAACTTGTCATTCTTGGTATTAACCTCAGTTGATTCCTTGCCATTTGAGTCATGGGTTTCTACCACCGATTTTCTAACACGAACAAAAGTCACAAAAGAATGCCTGATGTCATTCTCTACCACAGGGAAAGATGAATACCATGGCTGAAACACCGAGAAGTCAACTGGAGGGATGAAAGTGTCACACTCGATGCTCGACTGAATGTCAGTTAGATGGATGGCCTCACATGCAGGTCCATTAAGATTTTCCCTACATAAAATGATAAAAACATTGCAGAAGGGTGAATGGAATTGCAACACAGTTACCACTTACCACAAAAACAGAATGCAAGTACAATCTTTTGTTTCAAAAGATAAGAACTCACCTCAGTACCTGCCCACCTCCAATGACAAAAACTTTCTCAATCGATAAGCAATACGGAGTAGAAGCTAGTAGTTCTAAGGCAGACTTCATACTTCCACAGATAACAACATTCTCTGCTGTTGCAAAATCAAAACTACCAGATCGAGTAAGTATGACGTTCAAACGACCAGGCAATGGCCTTGACTTAACTGGAATGCTCTCCCATGTTTTTCTTCCCATTATAACTGCATTCTTCTTGGCAGGGTCAGATGTAGTTAGGGTAAGCTGTTTGAAGAATTTAAGATCGCCAGCAAGTTTCCATGGCAACACCCCATCCTTCCCAATGCCCATGTCCTGAGTGGCAGCCACAACAACCTGATAGTTCCTCTGAGGACCACTCTCTGAATCACCATTGGCTGGAGCTGCAGCCATTGCCATGAGTCTGGACTGACTAAAGTGGTAAGAACTTGTTTGGCTGATCAGGTCCAGAACTTGAGGTTTTCTAAATCGAGTAGTGCATGAATAACCAATGCTGGAAAATCTTACAGCCTGAATTTGAGGGAGCATTATATAAGCTAGCAATTTGATTAAACATAAAAAAACAAATTGCACAGAAATGTAATCAGAATCGAAACAGCAAAGGACCCAAGATTTCTCATTGTTCAACAGTACAAGCTACTGTATGCAGATATATTAACCTACAAAGGCCCCGGTATTTTCCCAGATTTAATAGAGGCAACTGTATGCATAACCGTTTTCTAAAACTCTACTAACTATTTTTAGAAAAAAAAAAGTACAGAAGTATCAACAGAACAAGTATGCAGTAAGTTTGTACCGCAGGCTACAGCTTGTTCAACAAAGTGTCCACAACCTCAGTTAAGGCAAGAATATGTATTCTGCTATACAACACAAAAGCATGTCACATGTAAAACGCTAGATTATATACTTTGCATGCATGTCGAGAAAACCTAGAGATGTAAGCTCCAACTCTGAGCACCTCTGCGACTAACATCTGGACCCTGAACTACAAATAAAAAAAAATATGGTTGATTGCACTATCAAAGCAAGCAGAAGCATATTAAAAACTGTTTAAAGAAACAGGAGACAGAAGCACAGCACGATTTATGGTTCCAACGCAAATGCTGAAACTATTATTAAAATGTGGTACAATTAGTTCAAACTACTGCACAGGATTGCAAACTTTTAGTAAGTCGGGGGAGGAGTCGGATTTCAAAAAGTTCAAGTTACATCCAAATGTATACAATATATCGCATTGCAGTACACAACTCTGGTTATCATAAGAGCACCATATGCATGACACTTCACCCAACCTTTACAAATTGACAGTGAAGTATCAATCGCAGAAGCAGCTACTACATTGGTTGGTGACTTGGTGTGGACTAACAACAAAAACGGTTAGAACTGTTGGTGCAGCTGCTTGAACAATCAAAACGGCAGGAAGAAGAAAAAAGAACGAACCGACCATACAAACTTGTGGATTTCTAAAATGCAGGAATATCTACTGTTGTGAGAGGGAACGACCTACACTTGTGACTAGAACCAGATGCGAATACACGTACCCAAAGTAGCTTGGGCGCTCGGTTTCGCTCAGCAGGAAGGGAATAGAAGGGGTGGATGGGGTACCTGGTGGGTCCTCGTCGCCGGCGAAGACGTTGGGAGAAGCTGGCGTAGGGCGGCGGCGGCGGGGCGCCCAGTCGTCGCAGCGAGACTGGGGGAGCGAACGACGGAACGAGAGAGAGCCCAGTTGGGGCTGTTTGACTGGGCCTGTAGCAGGCCTAATTGCTTTTTTTTAGCACTAGCAGGCCTGATGGCTACATTGATAACCCAGCAGCCCACTTGGAATGCGAGCCCGTGGGCCGTGTACTGGGCCGCTGCTGCGGAAAAGCCCTTGCAAAGCTGTGAAAATACGGTGGAAAGAGTTCGTCTCGTGTAATTTTTTTTCTTGGACAACTGCAAAAATTGCCTAACTCAAACGGTCTGTTATCGGTGGAGTCACCGATCGATGGAAACATGCTTGCAACTGCATAATAACACGCTTTAAATATAGCAATATGAATATGACTTCTCCTATTACTCCTTTTGTTCCAAACTAAAATGTCTAGCTGTTTCCTGATGAGACCCGTGCTTATGGCGAACCACTTGAAAAATGTGAAAGGCTCGACTCCGTCTCCACGAG